>OX387426.1:11157158-11757158 GCA_947563755.1 Lochmaea crataegi
GACAATTTTTGAAAATATTAGGTAATTATTAACCATTTTTTCAAAATTTTGACAGTTTTTGACAATTATTGACCATTTTTGATAATTTTTAACAATTATTGACCATTTTTCAAAATTTTAACAATTATTGACTATTTTTGACCATTTTTAAAATAATTAACAATAGTTGACAATTTTTGACAGTTTTTGACAATTTTTGACAGTTTTTGACAGAGTCTGACAATTATTGACCATTTTTGACAATTTTTAACAATTATTGACCATTTTTGAGTCTTTTATAATTATTGACCATTTTTTCAAAACTTTTACAATTTTTGACCATTTTTTAAAATTTTAACAATTATTGACCATTTTTGACAACTTTTCAAAAATTTTGACAATCATTGACCATTTTTTTAAAATATTTAACAATTTTTGACCATTTTTCAAAATTTGAACAATTTTTGACGATTTTTGATTGGTTTTGACAATTATTGACCATTTTTGACAATTTTTCAAAAATGTTAACCATTTTTCAACATTTCTGACAACTATTGACCATTTTTCGAAATTTTTACAAATATTGACCACTTTTGACAATTATTGACCTTTTTCCAAATTTTTGACAATTTTTGAAAATATTAGGTAATTATTAACCATTTTTTCAAAATTTTGACAGTTTTTGACAATTATTGACCATTTTTGACAATTTTTAACAATTATTGACCATTTTTGAGTCTTTTATAATTATTGACCATTTTTTCAAAATTTTTACAATTTTTGACCATTTTTTCAAGACTTTTACAATTTTTGACCATTTTTTAAAATATTTAACAATTTTTGACCATTTTTCAAAATTTTAACAATTTTTGACGATTTTTGATTGGTTTTGACAATTATTGACCGTCTTTGACAATTATTGACCATTTTTGACAATTTTTCAAAAATGTTAACCATTTTTCAACATTTCTGACAACTATTGACCATTTTTTCAAAATTTTTACAAATATTGACCATTTTTGACAATTATTGACCTTTTTCCAAATTTTTGACAATTTTTGAAAATATCAGGTAATTATTAACCATTTTTTCAAAATTTTGACAGTTTTTGACAATTTTTGACAATTATTGACCATTTTTCCAAAATTTTTGACGAGTTCACTAGCCTTCCCAAAAGTCGTGTAATAAGAAGCAAGCTTCAAAAACTAAAGAAACAAGATAAACAAGGAAGCACCGGAAAATGGAAAAAATGAGACTGGATTAAAGAAAAAAAATAACATAAATAAAAATATAAATAATATTGATATAGAAAAAAGTAAAAAAGAATTATGGAAACTTGCAACCTGGAATATACGAGGAATAAATGGAAAGGAACACGAACTACTGTACGAATTCAACAATGCAAATATCGATATTTTAGCATTGATAAAAACAAAGAAAAAAGAACAATTATTGGAAATCGTACCAGAAGGGCGACATATCTTTGTGTATTCAGGAGTAGAGAAAGATGACGAGCAGCAGCAGGAGTGGCGTGTATCATACATGGGAGATTTGCAAAAGGATTGAGAAAATGGGAAAAACATTCAGAAAGAATACTCACAATAAAAATAAATATTGATGATGAAATAACAACATGATGACGAGAAAGCGGTAGAAAAAAATAAATTTTGGAAAATGATGAATGAAGTAATCGAGACAGCCAAAGGAAATATATATATGGTAGGAGACTTGAATGGACGAGTAGGCAAAGATCAAATAAATTATGGAGAAATTGGAAAACATGGAGGATACAAAATAAATAATAATGGATCAAGAATAATAGAATATTGTAGAATAAATAATCTTATAGTCTTTAATACATTCTTCCAACCATTTCAAACATTCACAAGTATACAAGACAAGGGAAAAACAACACAGAAAAATCTATAATCGATTACGTTTTTGTAGAAAAAGATAATAGGAATTTATTAGAAGATGTAAGAGTAATCCAAGGACCTGAAATAAATACTGACCGTTACATGGTGGTAGAAAAAGTTGAAAGGAAAAACAAACTCGACAGAAGTAATAAAGAATATAAATAAAAACAAACAATATACGAAACAATAAAAACATACAAGTTAAGAGAAGATGAGGTAGCTAGAAAATACACAGAACTCACAGAAAGAAAAATTACAAATGAAAATTCAATAAACAAAAGTGTAGAAGAAACATGGAAATACTTTAAAAGCAGCATTTTAG
The DNA here is from genome assembly GCA_947563755.1 of Lochmaea crataegi. Taxonomy (NCBI): domain Eukaryota; kingdom Metazoa; phylum Arthropoda; class Insecta; order Coleoptera; family Chrysomelidae; genus Lochmaea; species Lochmaea crataegi. Next base: position 11,159,376 of record OX387426.1, read on the forward strand.
AATCAAAGAAAAAAAAAACAGCAGAGCTGGGAACTTTTTGGTAGGAAATTGGAAGAAACCAAAAACTGTTCTACAGAATCATAAAAAAAATGAGTGGTAATAAAATAGTAATTGAAAGTATACTTATAAAATATTTGTTTGTTACTGTCTAAGTAAGATAAAAATTCATACTACAAAAATTTTAAACCATAGGATAGTCCTGCAGGATGTGGTCACTGACACTAACCGGTGGGAACTTAAGTGAACGTGAACATTGAGTTGCATGTAGAAAATTTCCATACTGTTCTGTGTACATTTTTTATGTTACTGCAACAAGCACACCTGAGTGAGTTGGATCATTGCGTTATGGTTAATAATTGCCAAATATGTTGAAATTTTTGAAAAATTGTCAAAAATTTGGAAAAATGATCAAAAACTGTCAAAATTTTGAAAAAATGGTTAATAATTGCCAAATATTTTCAAAACTTGTCGAAAATTGTCAAAAACTGTCTAAAATGGTCAATAATTGTCAAAAATTTGAAAAATGTTCAAAATTTTTGAAAAATTGTCAAAAATGGTCAATAATTGTCAAAGACGGTCAATAATTGTCAAAACCAATCAAAATTCGTCAAAAATGGTCCAAAAGGATCAATAATTGTTAAAATTTTGAAAAATGGTCAAAAATTGTCAAAATTTTGAAAAAATGGTCAATAATTGCCAAATATGTTGAAAATTTTAAAAAATGGTCTATAATTGTCAAAGACGGTCAATAATTGTCAAAATTCGTCAAAAACTGTCAAAAATGGTCAATAATTGTTAAAATTTTTGAAAAATTGTCAAAAATTGTCAAGAATTTGGAAAAATTGTCAAAAACTGTCAAAATTTTGAAAAAATGGGTAATAATTGCCAAATATTTTCAAAAATTGTCAAAAATTTGGAAAAATTGTCAAATTTTTCAAAAAATTGTCAAAAATTTTGAAAAAATGGTCAATAGTTATAAAAAAAACTGTCAAAAATGGTCAATAATTATTAAAAATTGTCAAAATTTTTGAAAAATTCTCAAAAATGGTCAATAATTATCAGAACCTGTCAAAAATGCTCAAAAATTGTCAATAATTGTTAAAATTTGGAAAAATGGTCTAAAATGGTCAAAATTTTTGAAAAATTGTCAAAAATGGTCAATAATTGTCAAAGACGGTCAATAATTGTCAAAATTCGTCAAAAACTGTCAAAAATGGTCAAAAATTCTCAAAATTTTTGAAAAATGGTCATTCTAGTGTGCATAAGAAGCAAGCTTCTGTCGGCGGTCCGACGACCGCTCACCTTTTTTTTTTCATAGGAACAAATATGCAATGAATTGTTTTCTCCCTAGGACACTTAAATTAGCTAACTCTATTGAGGACATTTCAATTTTTAATGTGTCAACTGTAATTTTTAAGTGAATTGGGCTTGAATAAATAAATAAAATAAATAAAAATGTCTCCGCAAACATGATCACTTTCTCTATGAAATTATTATTCAAATATTATAACAACAAAAAAACCATAAGAGAATAATAATAATTGCAAAGTGTTTGCCTAAAATTTCCATAATTACATTCACCAAAAAAGGTATCATCGCCTACCTGTATCGCAAAGTTTTGACATATAGTTTGCGGATTATAATACCGAAATTATTAAAACGAATCAAATATGTAGATGAAGCGTTTCATATTTTTTTATGTCGTCTCCCCTTGCCAGCTGATCCTTTACGTTGAAGTTTATCGTGTGCGGCATAACGGAACGGCGGGTTTTTATTCAGTTAGCCACACACGTTGAATTTAGTGTATCCGGAACAGGTATAAAATCACAGAGCAAACAAAATGTTGATTCTATAATTGCTTAGGTACATGCTTCTAAGAATCTCTCCACTACGACCGTCGCAGATCTATTGTTTGTGCTCTTATGTTATGCTCGAGCTCCTTGTCCGAACCCGTCATTATTACTAGAATGTCCTGTCTGGAGCCCATCCTGGATCTTGGTTATTCGCCTATTCTGGCTTAGTAGGTACTCCGGGAATGATGGCGATTGTTCTTTGAGATCAACTCTCTGGAACTTCCCAGTTTACTTTTTCCATCATTCTCGAGGAAATTAGATTGGATTGTTACGGTCTTCTGAATCTAGATTAAATTCTCCAGCCCGACTCTTTTTAAGTAGCCAATCAGCCTCGAGACTTGTAACCTTAACAATTGAGCTCGAGCCCAAATATGAATTTATTTATGAAATTTGAATGATAATAAAAAAACAAGTGTAAGATTATCAATTACTTTGACTACTCGGTCACATAAGTTTCGGTTGCTCCGGTAACAACCTTAGGCCTTCGACGTCGCTCAGAACGGAGTTAGGGGTAGATCCATGTTCTTGATCTTCCGGAAGTAAGGGCGCCAACTGAGTTTTCCACTTTGGCCTAGCATGATTAATTTCCCCCGATATCTCAGTAAAACAAGGGATGAAAATCTGAATCCTACACCCAGAGTAGTCATAAGGCCTTCTTACAATCAACAGTGTCAGCAACAGTATACTACACTGAATTTAAATCAAATAATAAGAATATGATAAGCATCTAAAATAAATTGTTTTTGGTCATAGCCAGGGTAGGTTTGAAGAACCACCCACGAATTATAGTATTCGTTAGACTAAAGCGGACAATTTCTTGCCGGTGGCTTCTCCTCTAGGTGACAGAATCTGCACACGACTTCGTCTATCAACACCATTAGCTTTGAGTGGCAGTTAAGCTTACAGTGCCCTGTTAACATACCTTCTACGGCTTTGACAGTTTTTCTATCTTATGAACTGTTTCACCTGTATCTGTTCTGGTGAGGTTACCCACAATTCTAGCGATTTCTGTGCCACCCACTTTCCTTTGGATATTTATTGTCTACTTTGCGACGCCGCAGAAGGGTTCCGGTCCAATGAATGGCATTGATAAGCCTTGTCTACCCGTTTCATCATCCAATTCATTGCCCTTATTCTCAAGGGGACACTACATATTATATTGAATTTCGATTTAATTTATTTTCCCACTATGGCCACTATTATGTGAAAATCTCAATGACATCGCCACCCTGTACCGATTTAAAATCAACATTATTAGATGGACTATATCCGGTAGATTCGTTTTTAGAACTTCTATAGATTAGCAGCAGAGTTTCATCTAACGGGTAGTCAGACCGAAAATGGTAGCTACAAAATGGAAATGGTAGTTACAGATTTCAGTTTCGGTACTAGGAAATAACTCAGGATGGTCCACACAGATTTTTCTCATTTTTTATTATCTTTTCTAACTAGCGAATTACTACTTTCACTTGTTTCTCCTTGCAAATTAGCTTCAAAAAATATACCTTTATACCATGACTGGTTTTTTGCTTTTGGGCAATCTTTGTGTCTTCTGCTCTTCGCCCCTAACCACTTCTGAATGGCAAGTTTTGGATCCCAGTTTTCCAAAGGTGGCATGTTGAAACGAATATATAGATACAGATTTTCAGTTGAAATGAGTAATTTTGATCTATCTAAATGAACAGGAGAGGTAGAGGTTTCAGAATTTTACATACAATTACAGGAAGTAGTGGATGATATAAAAGAGCAAAACGAAAACATAATTATTATGGGGGATTGGAACGCAAGAGTTGGTAAAGACTACAATCGAGGAATGGGTTGTATGGGAGCTTATGAGGAGGAAACAACGAACAGAAATGGTCTTAAGAGGATAGGTTTTTGTCAAAGTATCTAATGATAGGAAATACGATGTGGAAACAAAAACTAGAAGATAAATATACCTTTATAGCGGAAGAAAGAAATGCAAAAAGTTAAATCGATTGCATAGTTTATACACAAAACCTATCAAATGTGGTGAAAAAAGTAGAGACAAGAAAAGAGGCTGAGCTGGGAACAAACCACAGATTAGTAGTAGCAGAATGTGAAGCAAAAATAATAAATACAGAAGAAGTAAGATTCAGTAGAATTGCAATAAGTAAATTAAGAAATACAAAAAAAAATCTAAATATCAGGAAGAAACAGACAGGAAATGATTAATGAAAACAACGAATGGTGAACAGTATTCAAACAAATAATACTTGAAAAAGCAGAGGATATATGTGGAAGAATTATTTTCAACAAACATTTAAAAAGGACTAGGTGGTGGAACTAAGAAATACTTCTACTTTTCTAGATCCTTTTGCCCTTTCAGGCGTCGGATCCACAAAGAAATACAAACATTAGTAAAAGAAAAAAAAACTTCATGGAAAAAATACCTTCAAACAAAAAATCAAGAAGATAAGGAAATATATAGCGGTAAAAGAAACATAGTCAAGGACGCGGTTAAAAAAGCGAAAAGGGACTCCTGGAAACAATTTGGAAAGGAGATGTCAGAGATATATGCATCAGATAATAGAAAATAATAGAAATAAATCAAATACTAAAGACTTGGAAAGCACTCTATGAAGAAAAACTTAAGAATAGTCCGAAGAAGAAAACATCAAATATAGTTGAAGAGGACTGGAATGAACATGAATACCATGCATTCCAAAGAGAAGAAATGGAAGTGGCTATAAAGAAACTTAAAATAGGAAAAGCCAGTGGGGAGGATGAAGTAGCGCCAGAGATGATAAAATGGTTAGGAGAAAAAGGAAAAGAATGGCTGGGTCTCATATGCAGCGAAAAGCATGGGACACTCAAAAAATCCCCAAAGACCGGGAAAATAACCTTATACTGCCAATACATAAAAAATGGGATCAGACACTGTGCAATAATTATAGACCAATATGTTTAGCCCAAACCAGCTTTAAAATATATACGAGAATAATAGAGATCCGATTAATACGTTATATAGAAGCAAAATTAGAAGAGGAACAAGCAGCTTTTAGACCAGGACGACAAGCAAATGACAATATAAACATTTTAAGAAGGCTAATTGATAATACAATAGAAGCGGGAGATGAAATGTATTTAACATTTATATACTTGAAGGCAGCTTTTGACATAGTAGAAAGAGAAAAAATTTGGGAGGTATTGGAAGTACCGAAAGCTCTAATTAATATAATTAAAAGCACATACGAGACTGTCAAAGTAAGAGTGCAGATAGGGCGTCAAAGATCGGAAGAGTTTTTAATGAAATAAAGGTGATAGCTTAAACCCACTATTGTTTGTTATTATTATGGACAAAATAGTGAAGGAAATAAAAAGACAAGGAGGAAATCTGGACATGATAATAGGGTACAGAACCATGGTACCGGTCAAATTAAGTAATCTACTGTATGCAGATGATATTGTACTCATAGCAAGATCAAAAAATAAAATGCAGAAACTAATCAACTTATTGGCAAGAGAAATAGAAAATATGAAAATGTCAATAAATACAGAAAAAAACAAAGTAATGAAGGTAAATGAAAAACAACGAGAGGGGAGTAAGTACAAGGAATTGAAATGTAATCACAAAACATTAGAAATAGTAACAACTAATAATTACCTAGGAAGTATCATAACAGAAGAAGGGAAAATAGATGCTGAAAATAATAACAGAGCAAATAAATCAACAAGATTATATTATTCCTTAAATCGAACAATAAGCCATAAACACATTGATATGGACACAAAGGTGGAAATCTTCAACAAAATTACAGTACCAACTATAACTTATGCTAGTGAGAACTGGGTACTGCAGAAAAAGCAGGAAACAAAAATAAATGCAATGGAAATGAAACATTTAAGGAAAATAGCCGGTAAAACAAAATAATCAAGAACCAATAATATCAAAGATTAAAAAGAAACAATTGAACTGGTATGGCCACCTAGTAAGAATGGAGCAAGATAGAATTATGGAAATGGGAATATTAAGAAAAAGACAAAGAGGAAGAACCAGGAGGAAATGGATAGACCAGATTGAGGAGGAAAGAACAAAAGAAAAACATTAGGAGAGATGAAGGCATTGGCCAGGGACAGAAAAGAATGGGTACAGGAAGAACTCCAATCCGACGCTTGAGAAGGCATAACGACAACCACAACATACGTCGTTAGAAAGCCCATAGAAAATGCTTTCCAACGGTCTAAGTCATAATTATACAGGGTGTAACAATAAAGCAGAACAATAAACTTGAAACGGTTTTGAAATTTTTTGGAAATCTCTTTTCGTTCACGAGGTAGAGCCCATTGTAAGTTATAAAATTGACACCCTGTATAATAGACGATAAATATCGAATAAATTGTACATAATAATTCTCTTGTTTCTTAATTTTTTCAATAATCCGAATTTAGTTTTTAAACTTATTATTCGTGACTATTTTTTGACGTGTATGGACTGCTTTATATAATAGTTGCCGGTTTGTCTTGTGGAACCCAACCAAGCTTGTCGCGAACGGAAAATGCACCTGCTTGTCTCACCATGACCAACTGATTCGACTGGTTTGTATTGCTAATGTTGGCGGTTTTTAGGCCACTAATTGGCATTATATGCACAATAATGATGCGTGTAAATCATTTGTTAAAGTCACTATTTTTTCTTCTGTCAGGTTTAAAAAATAGTTTGTGTTTTTTCATATGACATTTGAAATATTTCGTATAAGATTCGGTCTTTTGTTTAGTGTTAAACCTAGAAGGTTAATGAAGTTGATTGATTGTGGAAATTAAAAAATTATATTTGTTATTAAGCACAAGAAGTATTTAGACCTTCTGTGGAACGACTATGTTGACGGTGACCTTCGCTAGATCTAAAAAATGCATTCTATAACGGATAGAGATCAGCGAGGAATAGCGAAAATAGACTAACAGTAAATTAGATGACATATTTTTTATTGAACGTCAAGATATACCTAAGAGAGATAATTTATATCTATAAAATCACTGTGTACAATCTGTAATTTAAGCATAAATTGGTTGTCTAAGATAATTATTTATTGCCTTGTATTCACAAAGACCACAGGTGGTTTTGAAATAACTTTAAATTTTTTTTTTTTCGTTGTTGAGTGATTTGTATAATTTTTGTTGGAATTGATTATCTTGAATTAATTAAATTGAATTATTATCATTATTATTTTTAATGTTGTTTCCCGTTATAATATTATGTAGGTGTGTAAAACAAAATATGATAAATTACAAGGTGGAACTAATAGTTGACGTTTTTAATCTTTTCCGACACATCACATTTTCGCTTCTCTGAATACAAAGAAAAATTACTGTTTGCACGGGAAAATTTCGGTTATATATAACTTACCTGGATCGGCATCGATAATAATAATTTTATTATTTGTAAATGACTTTTCATTAACGAAAATTAAAATAAATTAGCGCCCACACTAAAACATGGATCGGCATCGATGATAATTATTTTATTTTGTTTTTTATATATGTGCGATTAACTCAAAAAAGCAAGTAAGTAAAATAACCACAATTTTAAATGTTTAATAACACAACAATTGTTTAAGCTGGAGGTAAAATGGGGTATATTTTTGAATTCAGAATAATATGGGCTTTGCAAAGATCGAATAGAATCCTGATCTTTAAAATAAAATTCATTAAATTCGGTACGCCACTGGGAAAACAACTATTCTATAACCTTCGCTTAAGTGCAAGCAATAACTTTTATCGCAATCGGATGAACGGCACTACAGCACATAAAATACGAACAAACATGAAAAAATTTATTTGTGATGCCTTAATATAATAAGATAACAATAATATTTAAATAAGAAATAGATTCCCTTGAAACTAATTTCAATAAATCATTAGAACGTTGAAATATTACATCAATATGAGTAAGAAGGTCGACAGGTACGAAGTCTAGTTCGGAACGTGAAATAAACATAAACATGTATTATTTAATATTTACTTACGGTGAACTTGACTCGTATAAATATACAAGCGACAACGCATTGAGAAATCAATAATAGATCGATCAGTGATCAGTCAATAATAAATCAATCTAAGATAAAATAAAGTAGTACAGTAGTTTATAATAAATAGAACTTATCCCAGTGCAAGAAGTAGTTGTTTTATTCCATTAAGATGACCCTCCGAGTGACCAGCAGCACCACCAATTAAGAGGCCTATCCACACCTTTAAACCCCAACATTGCAAATTTTTATACAGGTTGTCCAGAAATTCTCCTGTCAAACGCAAACTACATTGACTAGATGCGATTATAATAAAGTCACTGACCTACAAATGGTTTTAGATGTGACGAAATTGTTGTCATCTGAACATGTGCCAAGGAATAATCCTGTGAATCGTTACACAAAAAGATAATGGGGATCCATTGAGTAAACTTACCGTTATTTTACGTACCTATACGTGGAAGAGTGCCAAGATAATTTCTAAAAATATTGAAATTAAATAGGCTAGGCACTTACAGAATTCTATAAGGAATTTTAAGTTTGTGATTGATTCGCTCGGTTCGGCTCGGCGAGATCGTTTCTTCGCCTAATCGCTTCTAATAGTTTCGTTGCGCGCTCTGGAATAATTGCCCTTTTTGTACACATGAAATAGTACAACGAAAATGAAAAAATGAAGTAATTTACAGATTGGAATCGTTTTGTTATTGGATTGCAATAAAGCACATCTCAAAATTGTTAATGTTCATAGAATTGTAATGTTTTTATTATTTTATCAAACACTTTTTATTTGTGGGATAAAATTATACTACACTATGGCTAATTACTATTTATTTATTTAAAGAAACACACACTGTATTAAACTTAATTTATATACACACTTTACTTAATGTCTACTAATTTATTTACAATCGGTATATTAGTTCTAATTTATTTTCACCACTTGAATATTACACTATTTATCTTCACTATTTCATTTACTGTTCGATTAATGAGAACTTCTGTAAACTGTCTGTGAACTAACTCTAACTGTTTTTGCGCACTCAAAAACCCGCGTGTATATCCTTCTCAACTCTAGAAAATTTCAGTATCTTCCGCGCCCGTCCTATGCACAAACAAAGCAATAAACTCGGAATGTTCTCGAAAGGAGCGCAGCCACCAAAATTTACAGTCGAGGGACAGGGCCGGCTTTGAGTTGGTGACCTCGCAACAGAATGAACAGCGATTGAAAAATATATATAAAGTCAGTCTAATCTTAGGGCATGAGATTTCCTACAATATTGATATCTACACTCTGCCCCACCTTTTATTAAAAAAAATCGAATAAAACTTACTGAATCAAATTTGTGCAAAATTTAGGCTTCTTTCTAGGTTACTAATCTCACACCTAGCACCTATAATTGGACTTATATACAAGGTGTTCTGTCGTAAATTTGGAACAATCTGTAGAAAACTGGTTTTTAAATTTTTCTTCATAGAATACGCCTTCTAGTGGTTAAGCTAGTAACTTGAAATTTACTTCCAGATATTTCTCATGGCCACATTTACCAATAATTTTTTCTTCCTAAAGTTAAAAGATGTATAGCTTCTGTTATACACAGCCGTGAGATGGGAGGTCCACTCGGTATAATGGTGAGATCCTAGATGAAAGTTAAAAGACTGTCATGTTAACGTAAAAAACCTCATCGTCAACTAACATTTCGCCTTTAGAAAAGCATTAGATGTTCGATAATGATAAATTATGCGTTTGTCTCTAAATTATATACCCGAATGCATTCACACAGTAATGGCTGTCACTCATTCCTGATTAAAAACGAAGGAATTATTTTTACACACACTAAGCGTGTCAACGAGATAATTTTGAAATTGGTTTTACGGTAACTGGCTTTCTCTCTAATCAACTTTTTATTCTTATTATACTTACTATATATTAGTGTCAATCAGCGATTGTTTAAGTTTTATTGGAACTTAATCAAGCGAGATACTATTTTTTTTTGTTTAATACTGACAAGCATATGTATATTTATTAATCGGTTATTGATCAAATCTTTACGTTAAGTAAAAGCCTCGTATTTAGGTTGATAAATAACATGATATGTGAAAATTGAAGACTGTGACAAGCAAAACAACTGGTAAATCGAAATTCTACTGCTTTTTTCAACATCAGCAATACATTTCTTATGTATAGATTATTACAGTTTCCTGTAAATTGTCGTATTTAGTAAAGCGTGTTACCAATAGATATCGAATAATTTTTTTTTCGGGTCGAGATGGGAAACTTATATTCGAATGGATCCTATGCAGGATCCAAACAGTGCTAGACTAATCCCCAAGAAGATGCCTACCTACCAACCAAACCCACCTTGAACTCGCCATTACCTTGCTTCGGAATCACTATCCTAGCATATACTTCAAAACGGGCGGTGGTCCCTCGCACACTCTCCGCTCACACCGTCGTCCTCTCCCTACCTATCACTCCTACCTCTCATGTCATATCGAGTCCTTCCCTCCCCCTAATCATGCTCTCCACTACGCCACTTACCTCCATCCATTCCTTCTCCCCCCTCAACATTATCTCCGCCATGTTCTCCCAATACACCGCCTCCCCTAATATCCTCTCCAACTTCTTCAGCACTTCCTCGTTCTTCCAACATCTAAACACATCCCCACATCATCCTCCACTTCACACCTCTCGCACACTCCAGTCTCTCTTTCCCCAATCTCCAGTGACCACCTGTGTCAAGAAGTAGTTCAGGGAGCATTTCCGGTCCATCCAATCTCTCCTATTCCCAATCGCTTCTTTTGGCGCGCCCTCATACTCCTCCCACCTGTTCTCCATTTCCTCTTCCATCCATTCCTGTAATTTCTCTCTGGTCGCACCCCTCCGGAGTTTGTTCTTGGCTCTAGCCACCACGTCCAATGGGTAGGACCTTAATAGCACCATGCTCAGGAGTAATCCTCTCTGCACCTGCAGGAGTGGCCTAGCCCTCGCATTCACCCCCGCTCTTCCACCCCACACCTCCGCACCTTACAGCATACTCTGCTCTACCGTCCTACCAATTACCCTCCTCTTCCACTCTCCCGGCCCCTTCACATTACACATCAATCTCCCCAGCCATGCTGCCCTTACTGTCCTCTTCTCATGTATAAGAAACCGCACATTCGCCAGGCAGTCGTAGGATGTGCTCTGCAGTTTCCTCTTCTAGGTAGGACTCTGCACATGGCTTTGTCTGTCAAGCCCATCGGCTTTGCGTGCCGGTTAAGTAACAAACATTAAGTAGAACTGATATCCAATATTTATAATTTACCTCAGATACAGTAGTATTTAAATTAATGTGAACAGAGACAGATATAGTTGAATATAGCAAGCTCCAAACGTGACGGCGAGCGATCGCGCAGGTATTTTAACAATTATTAATCATTTTTGGCAGTTTCTGACAATTATTGTCCATTTTTGACAATTTTTCAAAAATTTTCACGATTATTGTACATTTTTCAAAATATTTAACAATTTTTGACCATTTTTTAAAATTCTAACAATTATTGACTATTTTTGACCATTTTTTGAAATATCTAACAATGTTTGCACATTTTGACAGTTTTTGACCATTTTGACAGGTTCTGACAATTATTGACCATTTTTGACAATTTTTCAAAAATTTTGATCACTTTTCAAAAACTTCGACAATTTTTTACAATTATTGACCATTTTTAACAGTTTTTTATAATTATTGACCATTTTTTCAAAATTTTGACAATTTTTGACCATTTTTGACAGATTTTTAAAATTATTGACCATTTTTTCAAAATTTTGACAATTTTTGACCATTTTTCAAAATTTCAACAATTATTGACCATTTTTGACAGTTTTTGACGATTATTGACCATTTTTCCAAAATTTGGAAAATATTTGGCAATTATTGATCATTTTTCAAAGATTATGACAATTTTATACAATTATTGATCATTTTTCAAAGATTATGACAATTTTATACAATTATTGATCATTTTTTAAAGATTATAACAATTTTATGCAATTACTAACCATTTTTGTCCATATCTCAAAATTTTTGACAATTATTGATAATTTTTGACCATCTTTGGCAATTTTTAAAAAATTCTGACAATTTTTCAAAAATGTTTACAATTTTTGACCATTTTTGACTTTTCAAAATTGTTGACCATTTTTCAAAATTTTGACAACTTTTGACAATTATTGACCATTTTTCAAAAATTTTTAACAATTTTTCAAAATTTTTGACAGTTTTTGACAATTATTGACCATTTTTGACAATATTTCAAAAATGTTGACAATTCTTGATAATTATTGACCATTTACTTTTAAATAATTTAAAAAAATCGATTTATTTCTTATTAAAATCGATTAATTTCGAATAACTAAAAATCTGTTTTTGAATATTTTTTACAGTTTTTGACGATTTTTGATTGGTTTTGACAATTATTGACCGTCTTTGACGATTATTGACCATTTTTGACAGTTTTTCAAATATTTTAACCATTTTTCAAAATTTTTGACAATTATTGACCATTTTTTCTAAATTTTCACAAATATTGACCATTTTTGACGATTATTGACCATTTTTCCAAATTTTTGAAAATATTTGGCAATTATTAACCATTTTTTCAAAATTTTGACAGTTGTTGACAATTATTGACCATGTTTCCAAATTTTTGACAATTTTTGACCATATTTCAAAATTTTTGACAATTTTTCTAAAATTTTAACATATTTGGCAATTATTAACCATTTTTTCAAAATGTTGACAATTTTTGACAGTTTCTGACTATTTTTGTCCATTTTGATAGGTTCTGACTATTATTGACCATTTTTGACAATTTTTCAAAAATTTTGACCACTTTTCAAAATTTTTGAATTTTTAACAATTATTGACCATTTTTGACAGTTTTTTATAATTATTGACCATCTTTTCAAAATTTTGACAATTTTTGACCATTTTTCGAAATTTTAACAATTATTGACCGTTTTTGACATTTTTTTAAAAATTTTGACAATCATCGATTTTCTTAAATATTCATCAATTTTTGACCATTTTTCAAAATTTTTCCAATTTTTGAACATTTTTTACAGTTTTTGACAATTTTTGAGGATTTTTGATTGGTTGTGACAATTATTGACCGTCTTTGACAATTATTGACCATTTTTGACAGTTTTTCAAGTATTTTAACCATTTTTCAAAATTTTTGGCAATTATTGACCATTTTTTCAAAATTTTTACAAATATTGACCATTTTTGACGATTATTGACCATTTTTCCAAATTTCTGAAAGTATTTGGCAATATTAACCATTTTTTTCAAAATTTTGACAGTTTTTGACAATTATTGACCATGTTTCCAAATTTTTGACAATTTTTGACCATATTCTAAAATTTTTGACAATTTTTCTAAAATTTTAACATATTTGGCAGTTATTAACCATTTTTTCAAATTTTTGACCATTTTTGATAGTTTTTGACAATTTTTCACACCTATAGGTGTGTAAGCTGTAAGGCCAATTTCTTGTTCTTCCAGTTGCCCTTCCTAGCCCTTCCCACCAAGCCCATCACCCTGCCCAACTCCGAGATCCATAATTTGCCCTTCGCAAACCCGTGCTGGTTTACCCTAAAACCCTCATTCCTACCTCAATCCTACCTCAATCCTATCCATTATTATCCCCTCCATCAATTTACCCATACCACACAGCAGGCTGATGAGCTTGTAGTCCCCCATCCGCATCCCCTCTACACCCGCCTTCTTCATCAGTATCACACTGGAGATATCGAATAATAGATTTATACTATTAACGCCTTACAAAGTTTTGAAAATATTTTCAAAAACAATGACCGTTCACTTGGAAGAAACAACTACTTCTCGGGCTGTATGCCCCGACAGACATTGAATTACACTTTTAAGTTGAACGAGGTCGGTATGATCTACAAGATTTAATCAACCATTCTGGTTTGCAAGTAGAAGCGACAATATCACTTGTAGACTGGTCATCAGTACAAGGTAGATATTCTCCGTCCAAGAGCTCTGTGAGCTTAATCCCGCATTAAAGATGTTACTGAAATCACAATCAATACATCAAGTAAAGGAAATGTTAAAATTGTGACAACAGCGACATCTTCACATCCAACCGCAAACCAAAATTCTAATTGATTGTTTGTACTATCAATAGATTATTACAGTTTCCTGTAAATTTTCGTATTAAGTAAAGCGTGTTACCAATATCGTCATGTTGTACCTTCTGATTGCAAACCAGAAAGGTAGGTTAAATCTTGTAGAATATACCGACCCCGTTTACTTTAGAAGTGTAATTCAATGTCTGTCGGGGCATATAGCCCGAGAAGTAGTTGTTTTTTCTAAGTGTACTTCTTGTTTAGAATAATTTGAATTGACGAAAACTTTTCTAAAGTACATGGGCAGATCTAAAAAGTCTCTCTGATCTGACTTCGTCCTATTGTTATCATTTTTGTAGATTTTCATTGTCTGTAGTTTTTTTATGTGTTTTTTAGTGACTGTTTTTCGATTTGTCTTTATAAGCGTCAACGACGAGTGAATTTATGTATGGTTGTTAAAACGTAATGCGTATCAAAGCCGATAAACTAAAGTAATTAATTTAAATGATTTACAATACAAGAATTATTTTATGTGAACTGCTTTCACTGCGCAGAAGTGTTAATACCACAAAAAGCTTGTTTAAATCTTTATCTATTTTGGTTAATTTTCTAAAATATTTTCCATCAAATCGTATTATGTGCTCCTACAATCATAAAAGATCTTCCAATTACGTCCAATTATCTTTGCACTGTCATACCAATCTCTGCAATTAACTAGGTATATTTACAGAAGTCGTAAAGGCTGGGATTCAACAACTTCAATTATTTCAATTTGATTTAATTGCAAGTTATAACTTTATGAGGACAATGCCGTTTATTGATAGCGTAAGAGGATTCGTTCTGGGAGAATTTTGGATTTAAGTCTTTTTAATTTATAATCATTAATAAAAGTTTTTTAATCGATTTTCGTACATAAATTACGTATTTGTTAAACAGTTTAAAAAAGTGACATTAGAGTGAGATAAAGTGACATTAGAGTGAGATAAAGTGACATTAGAGTGAGATAAAGTAGTTTTTTAACGCTAATTTTAAATATTTCCGCTAATGGCTCTGCAGATTGCACTCATCTGACATTTTACTTAGCGTTTTGTCATCATGACAAACATAAACATTCAAATCGACGACATTTTTAGTCCATTTAGAGCAACCTAAATAACACATTTTTTTTTGTTTTTGCTTGATTGTAGAAAAAATAGTGTATGCAACATATGCATAAAGTGTCTTTTTTCCACTTGGAATTGACGCATTCACCTGCAGCTCATGCGTCAATTTTTCCACTCGTGAAAAAAAGCAACTTGACTTCGTACCTGTCAGCCTTCTTACTCTTTATTTATATAATATTAAAACGTTCTAAAGATTTATTGAAAGAAGCTCAAGGGAATTTAATTCTTATTTTAAATATTTATTGTTATATTATTATATTAGGCCAAAAGGCATCACAACATCTTCAGGGTGGAGAAAAATATACGCCTGCTTCGTATTAGGTACGATGACATCGCCTAAATAGTACGACTCTACTGAGAGGCACACTTGTGAATTCCCCCAATATTAAACCCGAAAATTTGTTATACAGGGTGTGCAGTTTATCGAGATATCACTGTCGCTGCTTTGTCAGGTCAGTTAGACTATACTTTAGATTTAAAATAACTCCATAAAAAGAAGTCTAATAGGTAGTTAATTATTTAGGTTAGAATTTATGCTTATTGTTAAATTATAGGTTATTAACTTTAGTATCAATGTATTTAATTATAATTATGAAATAAATCGACCAAGCAGTTTGTTATTCGTTATAAGTAACAATTGCAAAATAAGCAGACACGCGCTGTATTGAAAGAATGTGTTGATTGGCAATTGTTCCTTTGGGTTTTGTCAAGGAGTTTAAATTAAAAATTTGTCGTGTTTTATTTAAGGAACGTCAACCCTAATTAAAATGGAACCTAAACCGAATAATTTAACATTATTAGAGGAGTAAGTCTAGCGGGCCATTACACTGTTTCCTTTCCTCCGATCCATCGCGAATCAGCCTGATTACGGATCTGCAAGTCATTTTTTAAAAAACTTTTCGGGGCACGCTGTATATTCAGCTACCAGAAAACTATACTGGGTGGAAAGTTATTCATGAATACTGATCGTGTCGTGTGTTGAAATTTTTAAGATATATTTGAAGCATCCATGAAATAATTTATGAAAACAATGGCATATCTGATGGTATATCGAGTGCAATTTTTAACCACTCCAACTCCATTGTCTATTGACATAACGCGTTACGAAGAAGTATGTTTACAATTAATAGGTCATAGCAGCGATCTCATACTTCCTTGCAGTTTGAAGTACAATTCGTTATTATGTTCGATGGATAATTAGAGACCAGAAAGTATATTAATGTGGGTGTCTCAGAAGATCATAGAGTACTTTAGTTCCACGCCGCCTACGAACTAGTTATTTCGAATTACAGAGATGTAATTGTACATTTTTCTGTTTGTTCAGTTATGATTTATTTAAAAAAAATTCAATTATAGTTGATTGAAAACTTTTAAATGTAATTAAAAATAAATGCTTTCAAAAACCTCGTCTCGATCCTGTTATTTCTTGGAAAAAATTAGGTACTCTTACCTGAGTCTCGTCTCATAACCATAAAGGTAAGCGTCCACTAGCCGGGACGGACCGGATACCGTTTGTTACTAACGGGTTGAGACGGACGGATACGAGAGGATTTGTCATCCATCGTAGTATTCGAAGTTTGTTCTTTCTTGAGGGTTTTAGAAACTGCAAGATGGGTAAGCTCTGACGAAGAACTTTTTCCATTTTAAAAATTCTATGGAGAATAAATGAGATCCCAGGAGAAGATACGACGACGTCTGGCCATATATTTTAACTTAGCTGCTCATCAAGATATCGTAAAGTTATTTGTATTGGGACACTAATGAAGCTCGGGAGGCTTAACTCCCTCAGTCAAGAATACGGCTAGGGCAGTAGAGCTTCCATAAACAACAGATGTTTTGTCTTTGAAGTAGCAAAAAAGATAAAGACAAAATGTGTTCTCCTGGAATCCGGACCAAGATGCTGTGCCTTAGGATACTGTAGTGCTATGCTATTTCACAGAACCTACAATCTCGAGGTGCCCATTCAGGCAGCAGTGTCCTGTTAAGACAGCTGACAAAACTCTTAGTACAGTCTTACCCTGGCTTATGCATTCGAAACCTACAGAACGGTGACGATCTTGCCTAGTTTATGGAGTTTTTCTAGACATTCCCATAATACCACTTTAGAACTGATTACACAAAAAAATTACTTCATCCAATATATCATGTGCTATCCTGCATTTCCCTAAATTTTTCTGAAACACCCTCCATCCATCCTCTACATTCCTTCTTCCCGCGCAATGCTCTCCCCTTCCTCCTATTTGACCAGACTCGTCCCCTCTGAGGGGTCCAGAGGGTCCCTCCCATTTTTTCCTTCACCTTTTCCATCGTCTTCATCTACTTCTTTCCTTCCCCTACTACATTCTATCTCCCTTGGCTTATGTCCCCTTTCCCCACATACCCTACAAAGGAAGGACTGCCGACAGACTCTGGCCATGTGATCCTCACTCTTACATAGCCAGCACTTACTCCTCTTCACCTTACACCCTGCTACTTTGTGCCTCTTCACCCCACATCTAAAGCATCTGCCCTCCTCTCTACCCTCTACAATAGTTACCCTGTTCCACCCCAATCTAATCTCCCTTTTCCCCAGTAAGGCTTCCGCTTTTTCCCATTCCCCTTCACCACCGCCATTGTCATCCCGTTCCTCTCCCTTACCACTTTAATCATCTTTGTCTCTTTCCCAATTAATTTCTCTATTTTCACCCTCACCACTTCATCTTTCATCCACGGGTCTATCCCTACCATCTTTATGGTCTTTGTTCCCCTCCCCGCTTCCACCACCCTAGCTCCTGTCACCCTTTCCACCTCCTCCAGAATTCCCCTCACCTCAACCCCCTTCTTTGCCTCTATAACCACCTCCCTATTTCTTCAGACTCTGAGTCTATCCACCCACTCCCCTTCTTAATCCTCTCGATCCCCTCCTGATCGACTTCCACGATATCCTTCATGATCATCGCCCCATTCCTACCCTCCTTTTCTTTTTCCCTATCTGTATAGATTGTTACCTCCTCCACCTCTCCGTCACCTCTCACCCACGCCACCATCTTCTTCAGCACCTCCACCTCTACCTGCTCAAGCTTATGGAGTCCGATGCTGTCCCCGCTCCCCACTTTCCCAAACAGCCGACTCATCAACGCGAACACCTTCTTCTCATCCCTACAATCTCCCTCCATCGGACAGATCAACTCCTCCGTCTTCACCCTTACCCCATTCCTTTCCGTAGTGCGTATATCCTTGACCCACTCCATTTTCTCTCCTTTTCCTCCAAGCATCGGGTACCTATCCCTAAACATCCTCTGTATCCTCTCCTCCATACCACTGTCTTCCTTGGTCAACCATACCACCTTTACCTTCTCATCTCCTATCAAAGGATTTCCCACCTTCACCTCTATTCCCTCCTCCTTTTTACCATCCCAGTCCCTATCTCTAACCTCCTTCCAACCTTCCCAGTCTCTTTGCATTATCTCCTTCCTATCGTCCTCCCACCTCAAACTCTCCAATTCCTTGACCCGCCCCTCTGCCGCTGCCTTCTCCTCCAGTCTTTCCACCCTCTCCTCCAGCCGCCTTACCATATCTTTCAATTACTTCCTTCATTCCTTTCTCCTTCAGTTTCCTCTTCTGTTCCTTGTCTTCCAAAGGCGATACCTCCTTTCTTTTCACCCCAGTATCACTCCACCCTCTCGTCTCCCCCGCTTTATCAGGCATCCTGATGTGGTTGTAGAGGTAGTTCCTCTAGGATTCCCGGTCCAATACAATTGTCAATAGATTTCTCCATCGTTTTAAACAAAAACAATTTTAGGCTAATTGGTCTAAAGGAATTTGGGTTTGTAGTGCCCCTTTTGCAACTTTTGACATAAAGGTGACTATATATATATATATATATAATGTAACATTTCGTTTTGTCCTTGCTGGACCAATGATGGGAAAATTCCATCGGTTTCTGGTGATATGACGTAAGTTAAAAATAAACTATTATCTACAATTATTTTCTTTTCAATTTCTTCATTTGTTGCATTATTCCATACTTTAATGCAACATCATCAATACAGGGCGTATTTTTTAAGGATTACGGACCTGTATACATTCAAAAACAAGGGAGAGGTTTCTTGGAGCAACTTCAGGGCCGCCTGTGATCTAGCAATAATAATTCTGTATCGATTTATTTATCACTATCGTTAATGATTTTTTTCTTCGTACCTCTTTCAGCTTGATTGAAATATAGATGGTTGTGGTGAGGTGTAGCCTCCTTGGGGCTTTTACTCGAACTTGATTACTCATTGTGTTGTTAGTCGTAATGACGAGCCCGCCGATTTTTATCTAATATTAGATACCGGTTGTATTACGATAGTTGTTTAGCCGTTATATACAAAAAGGCTTAATGATTTGTCGATATTTGGTTGGTAATTAAATTAATTTCACATTAAAATAATTATTATTATTACTGGGATGCCTGAAAATTGATTAGGGTAAACCAGTAGCTCTAAAAAATTTTGAAAGTCGGTATACGTACTTCAGGGAATGTGCAAAAAAACAGAGACGATATTAGATTAATTAATAATTTGAACGAAAACTTTGAAGATGCTCAAATGAGGATAAGAAATCTTCAAGGACATGTTAATTTTCTTAGAAATTCCTACGGGGATGTCTATGGTGGTGATAATAATAGCTTTGTTCCAACTGGCGTTTTTGGTATTGTGTCTTTCTTTCGCGTTCCAACTGATTATAGTATCGTTGGAAAATGTGAAAAAAACGTAAATTTAACATAAAATAATGTATTTTAATAAAATTAATCTTACAAAAACCTATAATATAGCTTTACACGAAAGAATTTTCATTAATACAGTAAAGTTAACAAGTTAAGGACGATTTTAACAACTGAAAGAGAAGAAAAAGGGAAAAAAATTAGAGTGTGTACTTAAGACCGCACGGCAGAAGTGAAAACTATATGTCGATGATCTGTTGAATTGAGAAGTGGGAGCAACCGATGTGTGTGCTTGAACTTGTAGTGGCGGTGAATTGTCGTCAATGTTTATTTCGCAATTTTCTTCTTCACGCTTTTTTGTTAAAATAATTATTATTACGTACCAATAATAACTATTAAATGTATTGAATATACTAAACAGCGACACAACAGTGAAGAGCAGCTGACTGTATCTTTCTCGCTCGGGTACACTCGGCGGTCCCGAGTTTGTGTTGTTTTGTATAAGTTATATGCATAAAAGAACAGATTAAAAAAGTGAGATATGGAAGAGAGAGGGAAATGGGAGAGAAAGATGGGAGAGAGAGAGAGAAAGAAAGCGTATTGCGTGTGATTACAATCATTATTTTAAATTGTCAGAATCTAAGACGGATTCCGTAAGGTTGGCGACCCTCAGATTATTGCAAGACTTTTTTCTCTTATTAGACCATTTTTGACAATTTCTCAAAAGTTTTGACCATTTTTCAAAAATGTGGACAGTTTTCAACAATTATTGACCATTTTTGACAGTTTTTTATAATTATTGAACATTTTTTCAAAATTTTGACAATTTTTGACCATTTTTCAAAATTTTTACAGTTATTGACCATTTTGACAACTTTTCAAAAATTTTGACAATAATTGACCATTTTTTTAAATATTTAACAATTTTCACAATTTTTGCCCATTTTTGTCAGTTTTGGACGATTTTTGATTGGTTTTGACAATTATTGACCGTCTTTTACAATTATTAACCATTTTTTCAAAATTTTAATAGTTATTGACCATTTTTGACAACTTTTCAAAAATTTTGACAATAATTGACCATTTTTTAAAATATTTAACAATTTTTGACAATTTTTAACAATTTTTGATTGGCTTTGACAATTATTGACCATTTTTGACAATTTTTCAAAAATTTTGACAATAATTGACCATTTTTTAAAATATTTAACAATTTTTACAATTTTTGCCCATTTTTGTCAGTTTTGGACGATTTTTGATTGGTTTTGACAATTATTGACCGTATTTGACAATTATTAACCATTTTTTCAAAATTTTAACAGTTATTGACCATTTTTGACAACTTTTTAAAAATTTTGACAATAATTGACCATTTTTTTAAATATTCAACAATTTTTGACCATTTTTCAAAATTTTAACAATTTTTGACCATTGTTGACAGTTTTTGACAATTTTTAACAATTTTTGATTGGTTTTGACAATTATTGACCACTTTTGACAATTTTTCAAAAATTTTGACAATAATTGACCATTTTTTTAAATATTTAACAATTTTTGACATTTTTTGCCCATTTTTGTCAGTTTTTGACGATTTTTGACAATTATTGACCGTCTTTGACAATTATTAACCATTTTTTCAAAATGTTGACAATTTTTGATCATTTTTGATAGTTTCTGACAATTATTGACCATTTTTGACAATTTTTCACACCTTTTTATAATATTTAATGTTTATAATGTTTTTTTAATATATAATATTAGCACGATAAACCGCTAACTACATACACTAACCTCACAATGTAAATTATATAATTTTTAAAATGATTATTATTACGTACCAATAATAACTATTAAATTAACAAAGACAATTATTAGGTATGTATTGAATATACTAAACATCGACACAACAGTGAAGAGCAGCTGACTGTATCTTTCTCGCTCGGGTACACTCGGCGGTCCGGAGTTCACCCGATCGAGCCTTTCACCTCAAAGCGTGACGTATCAGTCTAACTCACCACCTTCGGAAAAATCTGTGTGCGGTGTGCCTAAAAAAATGAATGAAAGTTCTTTAATTTGAAGAAAAAGTATGCAATTTCATTCATGTGGTCGAAGTACTCGATGCTGAAGGTCGTTATAAAGGTCCATAAAAACATAGACATTGGAAAATACACTAAGCTCACTGCCTATCTGAAGAGTGAATCGAAAAGGTATAGTACGACCAGAAATGTAAGAAGAATAAATCACCAACCACTTGAATTATCACCAGGCGGTCGACTCTACGCAAAGTTGTACCTGCCCTAGATATCATTTTTTTATGATGATAATAATGAGGATCACCGGCATATATTGATTTACGACCTTCTTAGATCTCTGGTCGATCTTTACAAGGCAAAGAAATCTGCGGTATTGGAAATAATTTTTGCGATAAAGAATATTTGATGATTAAGGTAATATCTCTCAACCTTTAAAACATTGTAGATAATAAAATTCGAAATATTTTAGGCTGCATTAATAATAGGGGTGTTTGGTGCCTATTGTTGTTGTTGTTGTTGTGAATTGACGAATTTGAAAATCAGTGATGTTGAAGACTGGGCGCATATTTGCTTGTTTCGATACCAGATACTAAGTTCGGCATTTCACGAACATTCACAATTATATGGAAGAAGAATTCTCATCAATACTGTGGAGACTTGGAAAAAATGCAAGTCCTTTCCTCTGAAGAAATTATCCAACGACAGATTCTTTTTACGATACAGTAATCAAAAATGTACTTCACAACCTGTTGGAATCAACACTTTATCGAAAGTTTCTTCAAGAGTTGCTTCATTTTTGAATCTGACAAACGCAGAAGCTTATAGCGGCCATTGCATGACATTACAACAATTGGGTGGAGAAGCTTAGAGAAGTTATATCGATGATTGTTTATCTAATAAGCTTCACATCGCAAGGAAGATCCAAGGTACTCCTGGCACTAGCTGTTCCTTACAAGAGGAACCATCCACCGTTTCTACAGATTTATCAAAAACTTCGACAAGCATTATGATGTGGCCGTTGATGCCACATCAGTTAAAATGACAACAAATTTTATGCTGTCGTAAAAAATAGGATGCCTTCGATTTAGTGGACTGGAATTCTATAGGATGACTGGTTCTCTCGCATAAATAATAACTGTTTTCGGTTACAATTCAATAAACTTTGATAAACTTTAACGTCGAAAATACATACAGATGGAACGATGAATATAGACAAGCCTTTCAGTATAAAATAGTAATTATTAGAACGATCTTACTCTTTCCTTTGCGGGTTTCAAATCACTATTCACTTGAAATATAACTTTGCTTCGGTTTGAATCACTATACAAACTTTAACTTTATAGAAAAATGCACTTATTATGCAGGAAGCACCGGAAGTAAATTAATAACTATGAAACTTGACCCATTTGGTCTAAAAATATCGGTTTTTTACCGGTAAAGGAGTGGTAGGTCTTAGCTGGGAGACCGATCGGGTTGGGAAACTCAACATCGAATGTTACTAGCTGAGCTAGCCTCGTAAAAACCAGGGAGATGCATTTAGGCGCGAAGAGTGCGTTTGGTCACGCCTACTTCAACTGCCGAATAATAATACATAGTAAATTTTGCAAGGCGCCGGTCAGACGCCAGGGAAAGAAAACAAAACGCGATTTTGAACTAAGGTAGAAGTGTTTTGAAGGCAGTGGCGCGCCGGAAGGAATTTAGAATGAAAATAAAAGGACTAAAATATAACTGTACATGAACATACAAAGGAACTAAAATATAAATATACAAATTGTTGAAAATGTGGTTTCAACACACTATGCGTTCTGAAACCAAAGACAACTACAAGCTTGATACAACAAAAAAGGAAATGCTTATTGATATGATAAGGATAATATTAATAATAAATAACTAAAATGTAATTGATTTAAGATTGTATTTTTCATTATTCCACTAGTGGATAAGGTGGTACTTTATGTGCTTCATGAGTGTGGATAAAACTCCAATTATAATGTGATCGTGGATAAAATATATTATTGAAATATCTCCTAATCTGTAGAAAAAACTCAACAAATTTTTGATTTTCAATAAAATTAAAATACAATTAAATTCGGTATCATACCGTAGAATTTACTTCGGACTATTACGCGTAAGTAACAGTGTATATTATACGTTCAGGAATTTTTGCAAATTACTACTTGAAAGTGCCGCGAAGAGATTGGTAGTTGTAGTGTCTTCCTTAATTTCTTTTCATCGGCATAAATAATGGACTTTTTCGTATCTCGGCGTATCAAACTGCAGAAACCAGTCCTTTTAGTCGTAACGTTGAACTTTTTAAAGGTGATCGTCATTTAGATGCTTAACTGACAGGTTTTTAATATAAAGTACCATTTTAATATATAAGTAAACTGCATAAAAACCTACTTTAGGATGAGAGGCCGGTACGATGGATTTTTTTTTTAAATCTGACCATGTTATTTTTAGTATTTAAGTTTTTCTTTAATTTTTTTTCAAAATTTCACCTTATTATAGTCAATTTCAGAAAGGTATAGAGTAATAAAATGGGGAATTTCGTCCAGTTTGGCTCAATTTCGGTGTCGGCCATAGGCGTAGGTCTTGAAATAGTATTGTTTGTAATATTAATAATAATATTATGATTTTTTATAATTTAATTTCTGTATAATGTATTTTTTGTATAATGTTCAATAAAAAATAAGTGTACCTAATACTATGTTCATAATGCCTAATTTTTATTCTGTTGAAATAAAATTCTTTCCTTTTTACGAGTATCCTACCGGCACGCCTTTGGCAGACTATTTTCAGTGTTTTTGAATGGATAACAATAGGCTAAACCCATATATTGACTCCAACCCGGGTGATACTACCTACACTCGATAAAAAGAAAGAATTTTACAATGAAATCAATGCCAAACTATGAAAGTGGCTTAAATATTCGTTGGGCCACTCTGTGCTCCCTTTGCATACCAAATGAGGTTTTATTACTTTATACCTTTCTGAAATAAACTATAGTATTGGAGATAGATTAGATTACGATTGGCTCGGTTGGGATTACCACACTGCGACCTATAAGATACTTTGTGTATACAAAGTTACTTTGTATTATCTAGCCAATTGGTTAAGGGATTGTTTGCAGTTCCAGACTGTTTATTGAGGCACTATCGAGCACGGATCGTTCACTGGCTAACTAACGAAATATTAAATATCAGCAGAGGCCAGATAAGGAAAGTGACGGGATTACTCACTGGTCACTGTACCCTAAGGAAGCACATTGGCATATATAGGGAGGAATCTATCTGTCGGTTGTGCATGGAAGAGGAGGAAACAGCCTCTCACATTATCTTCGAATGTGAAGCACTGTCTCATTGGAGATATAGAATCCTTGGACTAGAGTATCCAAAGGAGGATTTCTCCAAGAAGGACATAGTGAAAAGAATGTTGAGCCTGATAAGGGATACTGGTCTCTTCACATAAACGGTATAACCAAGAGCACAAAAAGCCTTAAGGCTGAGGTGGAGCCGAACCAATCAATCAATCACTATTGAGCACAAAAATCTATTGGAGATAAGGAAGGGATTTGGTGATTGTTCATAAATTTTTTTAACTAACTTCAATACATACATATTCTATAAATTTGATAAAGGATCTATTGAAAAGAAGTACCCAGCAGTACCATCTCCATTTATAAGTGGCATATATCAGGTCTATACATATTCCAAACTCCAGATAATCTTTCATTGACCCGAAGTTAACGAGAAAATTCATTATTTACAGGTCCAGTGCAGGGTCAAGAATTCCCGGAGGCGAAAACGCTGCTCTAGACGGCTACGACAGAGAAAAGCCCCAATTGCGACCACATCAGGTAAGCACTTTCAATTTTTATAACTTTATTCATATCATATTAATTAGTTGCTCAATTATTATACAATTGGGAAAGGAAGATACTTAGCAGCGAATAGAGGTCATCGAAGCGGTTCTAAAAATACCCCATTTATTGGGTATTTCGTTTATTTTACTCTTGTAACGCCCTCACCTAGAACCAGACCACCACCAGCTATTCTTGGCTGGTATTTCTCACCAACGAGACCACCTACCTACTTTTACTTTGTTGAATAATTCAATAGATATTTAGTTTGGGTAAAGTACCACCCTTTATTATTTTACCTCTTCAGAACCCGCAATAATGGCGCCAAACGTGGGGCTTTAAAGTAAAAGTAAAAGCTAGTTAGTAGGCTGAAAATCATACACGTAGTGGACACTGTACCTCAGTTCCTCGACGGTGAATTAAATTGGAAATTACTCGCATGTTTCTGCGCTCTGGAAGAAACACTTCAGTACCTGTTAGTGCCAATACATCCATAACAATGCCAGACACAGACCCAGCAGTAAATCAAATTCAACAGGTGGTAATGGCCCCTGATATGCTACAAAACCTTATAGCTAGTACCTATACAAACAGTAGGTATACCTCAAAGTCAACCACATGGAACGACTGTAAGTACAAATTCTAATTACTCTAAACATAGATTTTGTGGAAATGCGAATGAAGATATCGAATGCCTTAATATATCAGATGAACATGCAGTAAAAGGCCTCAGCATGCTACTTCATGATGCTGCAGCTACTTGGAGGCAGGGAATCAAGACATCGAACACTACTTTTGACTTAGCTCTGGAATCCTTAAGGCATGCATACGGATATTCTAAACCCGCGTATCAGATTTATAGAGAACGATAATAGATGCTAAGCAATACAGTACTTGTCACTTTTACTTTGTTAAATAATTCAATAGATATTTAATTTGGGTAAAGTACCACCCTTTATTATTTTACTTCAGAACCCGCAATAATGGCGCCCAAAGTGAGCTCCCTCACCTAGAACCAAGCCACCACCAGCCATTGTTGACTGATATTTCTCACCAACGCGACCACCTACCTCGAATAGTGAATGCTGACAGATGACAGGGCGCGGTTAGAATAATAATAGACGCTAAGCAATACAGTACTTTTCACTTTTACTTTGTTAAATAATTCAATAGATATTTAATTTGTGTAAAGTACCACCCTTTATTATTTTACCCCTTCAGAACCCGCAATAATGGCGCCCAACGTGAGCTCCCTCACCTAGAACCAGGCCACCACCAGCCATTGTTGGCTGGTATTTCTCACCAACGAGATCACCTACCTCGAAGAGTGAATGGTGACAGATGACAGGGCGCGGTTAGAACAATAATAGACGCTAAGCAATACAGTACTTTTCACTCTTTCTTTGTTAAATAATTCAATAGATATTTAATTTGGGTAAAGTACCACCCTTTATTATTTTACCCCTTCAGAACCCGCAATAATGGCGCCCAACGTGAGCTCCCTCACCTAGAACCAGGCCACCACCAGCCATTGTTGGCTGGTATTTCTCACCAACGAGACTACCTACCTCGAATAGTGAATGGTGACAGATGACAGGGCGCGGTTAGAACAATAATAGACGCTAAGCAATACAGTACTTTTCACTCTTACTTTGTTAAATAATTCAATAGATATTTAATTTGGGTAAAGTACCACCCTTTATTATTTTACCCCTTCAGAACCCGCAATAATGGCGCCCAACGTGAGCTCCCTCACCTAGAACCAGGCCACCACCAGCCATTGTTGGCTGGTATTTCTCACCAACGAGATCACCTACCTCGAAGAGTGAATGGTGACAGATGACAGGGCGCGGTTAGAACAATAATAGACGCTAAGCAATACAGTACTTTTCACTTTTACTTTGTTAAATAATTCAATAGATATTTAATTTGGGTAAAGTACCACCCTTTATTATTTTACCCCTTCAGAACCCGCAATAATGGCGCCCAACGTGAGCTTCCTCACCTAGAACCAGGCCACCACCAGCCATTGTTGGCTGGTATTTCTCACCAACGAGATCACCTACCTCGAATAGTGAATGGTGACAGATGACAGGGCGCGGTTAGAACAATAATAGACGCTAAGCAATACAGTACTTTTCACTCTTACTTTCTTAAATAATTCAATAGATATTTGGTTTGGGTAAAGTACCACCCTTTATTATTTTACCCCTTTAAAACCCGCAATACTCTTTTCTTTGTAAGGTCATAACTAAAGATTCACCCCGTATCGGTATGGCCAATCAGCCTCATCAATTCTAATCTAGTTATGCTTACAAAAGAATAGAACACAATCGACAAAACACCCTGAATCTAGGTTACAAAGATCGTAAGACCCAATAAATGTGGCTTTAGTTATCTCTATTAGCCGTTTCATCATTTCCCTTGACCTCTAGAAGTGTCTAGGACTAGAGACGGTCCTGTATATTGAGGATAATCATACAAAAATTCCTTAACTCTTAAAATTTAAAATTAGTATATAATTATGTATTTTAACTGACAATACATCACAGAGATTCAATATTGTTCGTTGAACATAGACAACCATATTAAAGTTAATTTCTAAAAACCATTGTCATTGTTCTCTTGTATTTATAGCTAGACCGCAACTGGATATTGTTATCCGGCAACTAACAAAGGAAACAGAACAATTGAAATCCGCGGCTTAACCACGATAATCCCGCGTTTTACAAATTAACTGCTTTAATAATTTGGACAAATTCATTACATACCACCGGGCACATTTCTGTTATAACTCAGCTTAACGTAATTTATTTATACTGTATTTTGTTTAATTGAGACTTGGATTAAATAGACTGGATAATAAATAGTAGAAATTATTGAATGATATTAAAAAGAAGCGTGCTTTTTGTTCTATGTACCTACACAAGGTAGGAAGCATAGCTTATGGGAAGACGCGCATTATTCTGCCCTTACTCTCCAAAGGCTCTTCTAATCTTCAACAATAAGCTGTATTTGAGGTGATGGGTCTATTCAGTCTTCCACAGCGACACACAAGAATCTATTGTGCTTTTTGTTCTAAGTACACAAGGTGGAAGCATAGCTCATGGGAAGACGCGCATTATCCTGCTCTTACTCTCCAAATGATCTTGTAATCTTCAACCCTAAGCTTGGTTTGAGGTGATGAGTCTATTCAGTCTTCTACAGCGACAGGCAAGAATCTATTGTGTTTTTTGTTCTATGTAAACAAGGTGGAAGCACAACTCATGGGAGGGCGAGCATTATCCTGCTCTTACTCTCCAAAGGGTCTAGTAATCTTCAACCCTAAGCTTGATTTGAGGTGAAGTCTATTCAGTCTTCCAAAGCGACACGCAAGAAGCCATTGTGCTTTTTGTCCTATGTACACAAGGTGGAAGCATAACTCATGGGAGGGCGAGCATTATCCTGCTCTTACTCTCCAAAGGGTCTAGTAATCTTCAACCCTAAGCTTGGTTTGAGGTGAAGTCTATTCAGTCTTCCAAAGAGACACGCAAGAAGCTATTGTGCTTTTTGTCCTATGTACACAAGGTGGAAGCATAACTCATGGGAGGGCGAGCATTATCCTGCCCTTACTCTCCTAAGGGTCTAGTAATCTTCAACCCTAAGCTTGGTTTGAGGTGAAGTCCATTCAGTCTTCCACAGCGACACCCAAGAATCTATTGTGCTTTTTTTTATATGTACACAAGGTGGAAGCATAGTTCGTGGGAGGACGCGCATGATCCTGCCCTTATTCTCCAAAGGCTCTTGTAATCTTCAACCCTAAGCTTGGTTTGAGGTGATGGATCTATTCAGTCTTCGACAGCGATAGGCAAGAATCTATTGTGTTTTTTTGTTCTATGTACACATGGTGGAAGCATAGCTCATGAGCAGACGCGCATTATCCTGCCCTTACTATCCAGAGGCTCTTGTAATCTTCAACCCTAAGTATGGTTTGAGGTGATGAGTCTATTTAGTCTTCTACAGTGACACGCAAGAATATATTGTGTTTTTTGTTCTATGTACACAAGGTGGAAGCATAGCTCATGGGGAGACGCGCATTATCCTGCTCTAACTCTCCAAAGGCTCTTGTAATCTTCAACCCTAAGTTTGGTTTGAGGTGATGAGTCTATTCAGTCTTCTACAGTGACACGCAAGAATCTATTGTGTTTTTTGTTCTATGTACACAAGGTGGAAGCATAGCTCATGGGGAGACGCGCATTATCCTGCTCTAACTCTCCAAAGGCTTTTGTAATCTTCAACCATAAGCTTGGTTTGAGGTGATGAGTCTATTCAGTCTTCTACAGCGACACGCAAGAATATATTGTGCTTTTTGTTCTATGTACACAAGGTGGAAGCATAGCTCATGGGAGGACGCGATTATCCTGCCCTTACTCTTGAAAGGCTCTTGTAATCTTCAACCCTAAGCTAGGTTTGAGGTGATGGGTCTATTCAGTCTTCCACAGCGACACACAAGAATCTATTGTGCTTTTTGTTCTTTGTACACAAGGTGGAAGCATAGCTTATGGGAAGACGCTCATTATCCTGCCCTTACTCCCCAAAGGCTCTTGTAATCTTAAACCCTAAGTTTGGTTTGAGGTGAAGTCCATTCAGTCTTCCACAGCGACACGCAAGAATATATTGTGCTTTTTTTTCTACATGTACAAGGTGGAAGCATTGTTAATGGGAGGACGCGCATTATAGTGCCTTTACTCTCCAGAGGCTCTTGTAATCTTCAACCCTAAGCTTGGTTTGAGGAGATGAGTCTATTCAGTCATCTACAGCGACAGGCAAGAATCTATTGTGTTTTTTCTATGTAAACAAGGTGGAAGCATAGCTCAAGGGAGGACGCGCATTATCCTGCCTTACTCTCCAAAGCCTCTTGTAATCTTCAAACCTAAGCTTGGTTTGAGGTGATGGATCTATTCAGTCTTCTACAGCGATAGGCAAGAATCTATTGTGTTTTTTTGTTCTATGTACACAAGGTGCAAGCATAGCTCATGGAAAGACGCGCATTATCCTGCCCTTACTCTCCAAAGGCTCTTATAATCTTCAACCCTAAGTTTGGTTTGAGGTGATGAGTCTATTCAGTCTTCTACAGTGACACGCAAGAATCTATTGTGTTTTTTGTTCTATGTTCACAAGGCGGAAGCATAGCTCATGGGAAGACGCGCATTATCCTGCCCTTACTCTCCAAAGGCTCTTGAAATCTTCATCCCTAAGCTTGGTTTGAGGTGATGAGTTCATTCAGTCTTCCACAGCGACACGCACGAATCTATTGTGCTTTTTGTTCGATGTACACAAGGTGAAAGCATACCTAATGGTAGGACGCGCATTAGCCTGCCCTTACTATTCCAAAGGCTCTTGTAATATTCAACCCTGAGCTAGGTTTGAGGTGATTGGTCCATGCAGTCTTCCATAGCGACACACAAGAATCTATTGTGTTTTTTGTTCTATGTAAACAAGGTGGAAGCATAGCTAATGGCAGGACGCGCATTATTCTGCCCCTACTATTCCAAAGGCTTTTGTAATATTCAACCCTAAGATTGGTTTGAGGTGATGAGTCTATTCAGTCTTCTTCAGCGACACGCAAGAATCTATTGTGTTTTTTGTTCTATGTACACAAGGTGGAAGCATAGCTAGTGGGAGTACGCGCATTATCCTGCCCTTACTCTCCAAAGGCTTTTGTAATCTTCAACGCTAAACTTGGTTTGAGGAGATGTCCATTCAGTCTTCCACAGCGACTCGCAACAATCTGTTGTGCTTTTTTTTCTACATATACAAGATGGAAGCGTAGCTCATGGGAGGACGCGGATTATCCTGTCCTTACTCTCCAAAGGCTCTTGTAATCTTCTACCCTGAGCTTGGTTTGAGGTGATGAGTCTATTCAGTCTTCTTCAGCGACACGCAAGAATCTATTGTGTTTTTTGTTCTATGTACACAAGGTGGAAGCATAGCTAGTGAGAGGGCGCGCATTATCCTGCCCTTACTCTCCAAAGGCTCTTGTAATCTTCAACGCTAAGCTTGTTTTGAGGTGAAGTCTATTCAGTCTTCCACAGCGACACGCAAGAATCGTTTGTGCTCTTTTTCTATACACATAAGGTGGAAGCGTAGCTCATGGGAGGACACGCATTATCCTGCCATTACTATCCAAAGGCTCTTGTAATCTTCAACCCTAAGATTGGTTTGAGGTAATGTCTATACAGTCGTCCAAAGCGACTCGCAACAATCTGTTGTGCTTTTTTTCCTACATACACAAGATGGAAGCGTAGCTCATGGGAGGACGCGCATTATCCTGCCCTTACTCTCCAAAGGCTCTTGTTACATTCAACCATAAGCTTGGTTTGAGGTGATGAGTCTATTCAGTCTTCTACAGCGACAGGCAAGAATCTATTGTGTTTTTTGTTCTATGTACACAATGTGGAAGGATGATGCGCATTATGCTGCCCTTACTTTCCAACCCTGAGCTTGATTGAGTTGATGGTCTATCCAGTCCTCCACTGCGATACACAAAAATCTATTGTAGGTCACATCTATTCATATTTTACCAAATCAATTCAGCTACTTAATGTTTTTTTAAGTCTGTGAGCGCGAGAGAGACTCTGTAAAACATCAAATACCCAATTTGGGTCGCGGTACAAAATATATACTCTGCTGCTTCACCATCTTCCAGACAAAAAACCACGTCGGATCTTCCAGCAATACAAGTTTCACCAGACGCTGTTCAAATTTATTTTAGGCTGCGTCAAAACAAAGTCCCCACCTGACAACAACTCCTTCGGCAGATGTTTAGCGTTCGTATTGGTTTGTAAAGGATCCGGTGTTAATCAATGTTGTTGTTAATGTCAATTGTATATTGTAACTTCATAATTTATATATATATATATATATATTTAAACTCCGATGAGCCCAACTGAACTTAGTGGAGTTCAAGTTATAATTATTTATTTTTCTAATAATAATGTGTAATGTAATATATCATCAATATCAAAACTAAATATATTTATGCTTACGAATACTCTTATATGTTCGTTGATAGACATATCTATCCAATTACGGGGAGCACTACAGGTGGATGAGTGCAACGAATCCACCTCTACAAACGCAAAACGTATTCAGACAACAGTGACCTTTTAGTAGGACTGTTAGACAACGTAGGGTAGATCATTCCTGTTATACTATAACAATTTTTTGAAGTTTATATAAATGCTTCGAATGAATGATATTGGTCAATATTGCCAGAAGTCTTCAAAAAATGTTCCAAACAAGTGCCTCTAACATTAAAGAGAATTCTTATCTTGGTACAAAGAGCAAAAAGTCACCATACCTTTATAAAAGGTTATAAGACATCGAAGAGCAACCTAGTCTATACTAGAATGTATATATAGTAACTCCCTGATGCTTTCCACGTAGAATGGAGTGAAGATCTTGGATCCAGCAAATTTCCAGGATAGGTATTAATGAATTTTTAATGCTTTCCATAGATTCCTTGCCAGAAGTCTTCAACTCTTAAAAGATAACTCATCTTCTCTTTAGCAGCAAAAGAAATATTTCCAAAATGTTCCAAACAAGTGCCTCTAACATTAAAGAGAATTCCTATCCAAAAAATGACCATACCTTTATAAAAGGTTATAAGACATTGGGGAGCAACCTAGATTAGACTACAAATTTTTGATATTCCTTATTATAGACCAAAAAATCTCTACTCCAACCAATATTCAATCATGAATTTTTGCTAAGTAGTATTTTTTTTTTCAGGTTCATCCTGTCCTCGAT
Source organism: Lochmaea crataegi (assembly GCA_947563755.1). Lineage (NCBI taxonomy): Eukaryota > Metazoa > Arthropoda > Insecta > Coleoptera > Chrysomelidae > Lochmaea > Lochmaea crataegi. Next base: position 11,192,885 of record OX387426.1, read on the forward strand.
TCTCGCCAAACAATAATTTGCTACGAAAAATCACCTCCTGTAACGATCTCAGACCGACCGCCGTCGCCGCAACCTCAAAACTCATGCTACCCTCTAGCGCCGAACATTTGCGTTGAGGCGGGTCGTATACAATTTATCCGCCAAGAGGCAGAGGGCACGCCGGTGCCCGTGCCGCCGCCTCCTGATCCCGCGACCAGCGCGCCGGCAACGCAGGATTCTCCAAACGGTGGAGCAAGGATAACTGTCACTAGAGGATTACAGACCGACGAACAGGACGAAGGGGATTTAGAAGCGTTCCGAGAAGTACAGGTAGGTGGCGTTACTTGGTTGATTTTGTGTTGGAAAATGGTTTTTAAAGATTTTATTTTTGATTTTTTTGTATACTTGAATAATTGCAAGGATTTTTTAGAGATGATATTTCTTAAGGTGATGAGACACGATTCCTTCAAAATTGAGATAAAATGAAAAAAAATGGGCAATAAATCATTTATTCGATTTCAGTACAATGTAACAATGTAAGGTTATACATTTCACTTCCCTTTGCACCCATTTGTGAGCTGGTAGAAAATTCACTTTTGCAGATTGTTGACTAATAGTTTACGAAAAAAAATGAAAAAATAATTCTAATAACGGGCGTCCAACATTTTTAACTCCAATTGCAACTGATCTGAAAAGCGGTAGAGAGATGCGGATTTCACCGAACAATTTCTTACTAATTTTCCTATTTAACTTCATTAAATTGTACATTTCCAAAAAGAGGAAAGGTTCAGCTTTCACATAGGATCAAAATATACCGTTAAAAAAATCGACAATATTCTATCATGAATTGATCTTACTGACTAAACATGTTCACGATCGGTCGATATTATTTAAGAACTAATATAATTTATAGCATAAGGAAGAGATAAATACTTGATCATAAGATCCTGAAATGTTAATAAACAAATTGGTTATAAAAGACAATTGATACAAATTGATATGGGCAAAGAGGAGCGTGGTAAATTCAAGAACTTTCGAGAATTAAGAAAGACTATATATACGAGAGTTTCGGTTATTACAGAGTTAGTTCACTTGTAATCTTTGATATGGGAGAACAAGAAATTATTAAGTAATTATTGAATTGTGAATTTAACAATTGTTTATTAGTTAATTAATCAAATTGAGATGTATGAAGGAAAGGTTGACTTAATTTAAAACAACGAAACTATTGAAGTGTTAAATGATGCAAAGTTAATGACTGAAAATAACGAAACTTATTTTCAGATCAACCCTTCCAAATTCCTATATCGTAAAATCGTGAGTTGGTATACAATTAATGAAAACCAATATTTATTATCTCATTATTATCTGGGAATCGTGCAATATCGATACCCTAATGAATATAAAAACGCCCGGCAAATTGAGTAATACTCAATATTTATTACAGCAAATACTAAATGTTATTATACCTGCTGGCGGACAATTTACTAATTAGATTTTCAATTAAGATTAACTAATTGACAATATCCAATAATAATCGCTATATAATCCGATTATTTATGCTTTAATGTTTTTATTACACCCCACGTAAAACATCAAACAGCAATGGATGAATGTTTTTAGAAATCTGACTATGTTTTTCTGTATTCTATAAAAGAAGATCTATTTTTTTCGAAAGGAATGAAAACAGTTAAAGTTTGTCCAAAATCAATTGAAAAAGTTTAAACACGTGTTCGTCACCTTTGCTCATATTCTCATATATTTCCTTGAATTAGTTTGAAACTATTTTGAAATTATATACAGAGTGACTTTTAAATATGGAACGCCTCAATTATCTCGGAAACTTAACTTAAGCAAAGAGGTGAGGTCAAACATAAAAAAAGAAATATTATTTGAATAATAGCGAAGATCAATCCTTTAATCAGATTTGAGTATAGCAATTCAATTTCAACAAGGGGGTTAATACTCTGTTGGTTTTTATTAAAATATTCAAGTTATAAATTAAAGTTAATCAGCTTTTGTTTATTTCAAAATTAACGATACCTATACAGAAACTTTAAATGTTAATTTACCGCCATTTTTGTCAAAAGTGGAATTTTTTTTAAATACTTTTTCCCCGTGCAATAACAAATCAAAAACCATGAATAATATTTACCCGCTGAGTGGAGTATCAGAGTAGCTTTTGTTTATTTCAAATTTCTATAAATGCCATTCTTACAATTAGCTAATCTCTATTAGCTCTTATAATTCGATTGCCATCTTGCAAAAATAAAAATCGCGATGGAAAAATAGGGGTGGATCGTATAAGGGTGAAAAAAGAGTAATATTAAATTTTGTATTCTAAGTCATTACAAAATAAAAATAAAAATAAAAATCTTGCCAAAAAAATTAATTAACAAATAAAAAATAGGGGTAGAAGGGTGAAAATTTAGGGTTGTATGTATTTTTAAATGCTGTATCATAAAAAAATAGAAACAGAAAATTTTGTCTAAAAAATGAAAAAAAAAATTAAGGGTTGGACCACCCTCAACATTTAGGGGGATGAAAAATAGATGTTGTCCGATTCGCAGACCTACCCGATATGCACACAAAATTTCATGATAATCGGTCGAGCCATTTCGGAGGAGTTTAATTACAAACAACTCACCAACATGAGAATTTGTGGAATCCCAAGACTATAAAAACAGAAATCTAAAAAAGGCGTTAGAAAAATTAAATAACTATTCCTCGAATGTTTTTAAAATTATTTTTAATATCTGGAACACTCTAGCGAACTCGACGAACTATACACGGGTGGGAGGGATTAAAAGAAACTCTTCTGGTGTGGACGAATGTGTTCGGGTGGATTCGGGAGCTGTTCACGAGCAGCTCGCGAACTTTGTATTTTGGACTGTACGAGCCTTAAGATATTCAACAAAAACCCTAGCCAGCTATACCTCAGCCTCTTGGAATTTTTGTATCTTCTGGGTTCATTTCACAACACCTATTCCTTAACTTTTGTCACCTATACCAGTCTGTACAAACTCTTCGACTGTTGATTGTTGAATCCTTCGGAAACTGCCTGAATAGTACCTGCCTTTTGCGGTTTAATGTCACGCATTCTTACATTATATGGAGTTTATATTTAACCATTAAAATATTAAACAGTTCTCTTTTCCTTTATAATACAATTAGATCTCTCACTTTTTTCTCGTGCCTAATATTAGTCTATCCCTCGTATAACCTATTTCTTTATTTTATTGAATTATGGCGTTGTTTGACAGTTTCGTGATAAAATCATTCGAATTCGAAAAACTTTATCGATATAACTCGTTCTCATAAAATGCCATGTTATTATCGTTGGAGATATTTTTGGCGTCCCATAAAAATATCGTTAGTAGTAGTAAGTGGAGAATAAGAAAACCATTGGGGACGAAAAATAACGGAAAGACACTCTATCGAAATTTGTTATTGATACCGAAAAACACTCAAGAAATATTTATTTATATGTGTGTGTTGTATATCTGAAATCTAAAGTTATTATAATACATCAGAGAATTATGATGAAGATATTAACAGAACCGACTTGGTTAAAATTTGTTTTACTATCTCTAGACATTTGAAATAATCTGTAGAAGCCGGAATTGAGCCGAAAAATTTTTCGCGCAATAATTTTCGAAGACATTTGTCTCAACAAGAATGCCTTGCCAAGTTGGTTTCTTTTTTGGCAATGAAACACCTCATCAGTCGACAACTTCTCGGTGGTATGGAGAATTTATTCTTAGTGAAGATCCAAGAACAGGTCCACCAACAACGACAATCACCCAGGAAAACGTCGATGCTCTACGTCAGCTGATCCAAGAAGATCTACATGTCACCGATCGAGAAATTGGAGCATCATTGGACACTTCGAATACCAAAATTCAAAACAAATTAACATGAAAAATTATCTGTAAAAAAATTAGTTTCTCGTTTCGGAATTAAGCAACAAGAAGGAATGGGATCCAAATGGAAAGAATGCCATTCAAAGGTACACAAACGGCTCAAAAGCAATAGAAGCAACTGGGATAGGAGTGTACGGGACAGGAACCAAAAATTCTGAAAGTTTGGAAAAAACCTCAAGTATCTATCAATCGGAAATTCACTCCATAAGAAAGTGTGCCCAGTTCAATATTGATAAAGGATATAGAAGGCAAAGGATAGTCAAGCAGCCATTAAAGCACTGAGGTCTTTCGTAATCAGTTCCAAAATGGTGTGGGAATGCCTAGGCAAAATCAATTAACTATGCGGGAACAATATAGTCACCTTACTGTGGTTCCTGGACACACTGGAATAGAAGGATATTAAATAGCAAAGAGGGGGACTGAAACACCCTTTTTGGGACCGGAACCCTTTTGCGGTATCAGCTCCAATGTGATATTGGAAGAAATAGGCAAAGCGGAAAAAAAAGATCTGACCATTGGAAAGATCTAGTACGGTTTAGATAATCAAAGATTCTTCTGGGAGACTACAACTTGTTGAGATCAAATGAATGCATAAGTCAAAGTAAAACTGCACTAAGAGTTTTAACAGGGATCCTTACGGGACATTGTCGCCTGAATGGGTACCTGGAAAAGCTCAAAATAGTGGAGGAAGAAAAATGTAGATTTTGTGGCATGGAAGAAGTAGCCACATACTTGCGAATCACACAGCAAATCAGAATCCTATGGCACAACACCTAGGAGATTACAGGATAGAAGAGGGACATTTACCTAAGATAAAGCCTGCAGAAATCCAAAAATTCCTCCGGGAGATAGGACTAAAGGAGCTAATAGTCTTTGAGACTTGTAGCAGTAAGGGGGAACACTAGATCTTTTAGCTGCTGATTAGTACATATATCGATTTGTTTACCGGAAGTAATTGCTGAGTTTCGAAAAACCAACCCCCAACGACGAATGATCCTCCACCAAGTCAATGCAAGTTCCAACACAGCTCGAAAAAACAATTGAATTTTCAAAGCAAGAAAACATCGAATTGTTGGACCATCCTCCATACAGCCTCGACCTAAGTCCTAACGACTTTTTAACTTTTCCAAAAATTAGGAATGAACTTGTTACGGGACAAAGAATTATTGGTGCCTCTCTTTCAAACATCCAAAAATATACTCTGTACCTACCAACTGCTATTTTATTAAAAACAGATCCTGATTGTTTTAAGTAGGATTGATACAATTAATGTCTCAGGAATCCTTTCAATTTTCTCAAGCGTCTCCATGAAGGGCACCTAAAAATAATAAATAAGTATTTACCACTTATTCTTTAGAACAGTATGAGATATAATAGGTCAAATATTTATATTCTAAATTTACAGAATACCTTATTTGAACATAGGATGATCACCAGATCATAAAAGTTAGTAATTGGAAAATATAAAAGGCTCAAAGGTTATTTTGTTTACATGGTGTACAAAGTAGATGACAATCTTGTCATATCTGTCAATCTTAAAAATAAATCTTCTCAAAGTGATTTCAATCTTTCATCATAATGTCACCCTTCTATTCATAGATCTACTGATTAAAGATCATTGACCTTCCTTATCAATTAATAGTTTTCTTCTTTTAATTTCTGTTATCAGAGCTTATCTCTGGTGTTGAGTACTTTGGTAATAAAGAAGTAAATGAAAAGAACATACCTTTTTTTCTAAGACCATCCATACATAGATAGGAGATGGGTTTTCTTTTTTTCTTCCATGTGAGGTTCGTGATAGACCACATGGTTTAGCAATTTTGCTGATTTTTGGAAAATATATTTAAGTGAGCTTAGATTTTATTAGAGTGATCCTGTTGGAGCTCTACCATTTTGTATAAGTGGATATTAATTTGGCTCAGCTTAAATTCCTGTCTCCACATCCGTAGGCGAAACCACTTTGAAGCCACCCAACTTCTACGGTGAGTTTAATTTGTCAGTTTACTACACTCAACCCTCATAACATTTAATTATTATTACCAAATACTTACACAAGCTCCTTTTTAGGTCTCTTTCTCCTCTTCTTTCTGCTTCGTATTTCTTTCTTTGACTTTATTTTATTCATCGTTATCTCCATTTCATTCCTGCATCGACATCATCTGCACCCCGTCATCACTTCGGATACAACTGTATACACCTCTACCTCTAGGATATAGACTGCCACCACCAGTTCTTTTGGAGGGACACACCACAGCACCCGATTGTAAACAGGTAACCTTCATACCTTACTTTTACCAAGGAATCCAGGGGTTTGAGTAGAAAACACATTTGACTGAAATAACAAATATATTTATGGAAAAGTATTGTAAGTAGAGTATTTTGTCATACCTACTGAGGAACTTAGTTTCCTGGTGTCTTTACCCTCTGTTGAGGACAACTTGTAGATGTATATAATAACAAATAGCACAATCACTAGAGTTTGTAAACCAGCGTATGCATACAAAGGTAGTTCGTTAATATAATTCTGTATCCAACCACCCCTAAGGTAAGATTGGATAGTGTAAAACTTTTCATTATAGTTATAATTTTGTGCATGCCTTTTTGATAACCTAAAATAATTGTGGAAAGCTAACTTCACATAAATAGTGTCGTACAGCGGAAATCCTTCAGGGAGTTTTTGGCGTTACAATTAGTAGGCAAGTCCTTGTTTGTTTTCTGTACATTCCCAACTTTATTTTATTATATTAAACCAACATTGCATCTGAATCGGTTTTTATTTCGAATCCCACCCTGAGATTAACAGGACCTTTTGATCAAGGTAACAAACTGCATGGTCGAAGGTTCCAGTCCCCTTAAGATGCAGTCGACGCCTTCAAAAACTCTATTTTGAATGTACCAACAAGCGAGTGGTAAATTTTCAATGAAAGTACCCAGAAAACAGGGTGGACAACTTTAAGGTTATTTTGTAAACCTCCGAATGGTCATTCTAATTTGCAAACAATAGAAAGAGGACCGCACCCAAGCGAATTTAAACTTATATTCTGTAGATATACAGGGTGTTAAACATAAAAATTACTGGTTTAAAAAAATTATAACTTTTTCATGACTAAATTAATCAAACTCCATCAACTCGGTATATTTTTGAAAGGATAACGGACTGAAATAGTATTCATATACGTGGGAAAATTAGAAAGTGCCTTAGAAGTTCTCTACTATTTTTAGACTATAAATTTTATGGCAAACAGGTTAAAAATATCCGAAAAATGATGTATTTATAGCAAATTTTTATAAAAAACAGCTCGAGGAAACAGACAGAGCCAATAGTTCTAAAATAACTGAAAAAGTGTGTTTTTGGCAGATAGTTTGGAAAAAAAACTAAAAAAACATATTTTCATATCAAATAGCTAGAAAAAGCTGAAAGCAGCATAATTTTATGGCAAACAGGTTGAAAAAACCCAAAAATAGCAAATAGTTCAAAAAATGTATGAAAAAGCAAATTTTTATAGAAAACTGTTCGAAAAAACTGATAAAGCTTAATTTTATAGCAAATACTTCGAAAAAAAACTAGAAAAGTATGTTTTATAGCAGATAGATTGCAAAAAAAATAAGCAAAGAGTTAGAAAGAACTGAAAGCAGCATAATTTTATAGCAAACAGGTTAAAAATACCCGAAAAATCGCAAATAGTTTGAAAAATATATGAAAAAGCAAATTTTTATAAAAAACAGTTTGAGAAAACTGACAGAGCAACATTTTATAGCAATTTGTTCGAAAATAACCAGAAAAATATGTTTTTTAGCAGGTAGTTTGAAAAAATAACTAAAAAAGCATGTTTTCATAGCAAATAGCTAGAAAAAACTGGAAGCAGCATAATTTTATGGTTTTCTGGTTTCCGATAATTTTAATACTCTCTCCTCTTAGCGAAACAACTACAGAATCTTTTCTTCTAATATAAAACTAGCAACCGTTTTTAACTTCATTGTAGTCCATTTTGCTTTATTTCCTAATCGGCTCCATAACAATCTTTAACTTCAACAATAACGCGTTAAGAAATCTCCCATTTTGAATCAATTTCCTGTTTTGTCGTATTTACCAACGTCGCGTCACCCCCCTTATTCGTTAAAGGAAAAAGTAATATAATTTCTTTATTGGATTATTTCACTTCTTGCACTGTTTGCCACTTTCAATTGGCTTAACATGTTAACATCCCTAATTTTAATTAGATAGGAAGCAACGAAATTCAATAAAATTTCGACACTTGACTTCGTTGTGTTTGGCATTAATTTTTTCGTTAAACGTTAGATGACAATTAAAAAAAATGGTGTCAAAAAAATGTATTATTTTTTTAATTGAAAGAAGACGTACGACTGGTAAGTGGCAAGGGTAGAAGAAAATATACAATAGTTATACGATTTCAGGTGGGAAAAAAGTTTCAATAAGAAATGGTGTTTTTTGCAAATTTACAAATGTGAAAATTCAATCGTACGTACATAATACGCGGTGACGGTTATGCAGTGACCAACCCCAAGTTTTATCCAATAAAGGAAAAAAAGAACCCAACTAACCTCACTTTCTACAGCATGACGGTGACAGGTAACGCGATAACGGTGACAGGTGTTGGTTAATTGGTGACAAGTGACGGTTAAGCTACCAAACCATAATTTTTTCTTAGCGCCGTTCTCTAGTGTACACCTTCGGATTACAAACTCTTCCTCAATTCTTTCCACTCCTCCTTGGAAGAAGAAGCACCACATAATAGCCTTTTGATATCATCAACTATTATAAATTTGACAAAATATTGTACACCGATGCTTCCAAAAGCAATAATGGTGTGGGATGCTTAGTGACTCTCCTTTAGTCAGTTGCCTCCAAACATTTGCTATCGGATTTCTCTAGTGTTTGTACATATTCCAGGCAATTAAATGGCAGATCGAAGACTGCAAAAAAAGCATCAACATAAAACATCCAATTTCCCAGTAAAATCAGTTTAACTGCAAAATGATCTAAAAATATATTTTGGAAAAACCAGTGGACCACCAGGAAAGGAAAGACAAAATTGTCATTCGCAGACCACGACTGGTAAACCAAGGTCCACACGTGGCGACCTAATGGCATCCGAACCAACAAATCATTCTCAGCACTACGACTGCCTTCAATCCACTTCAGACCATTTCTTTGCTAATTTATCTGCCGTTTTAATTTCTACAATCCTCTTGTGTGCCGAGACCCGTCTAAGTGGTTTGCCAAGGTTAAGAGTTTTTGTGGGCAGACCCAGACCAATTTGGACCTAATCTGGGGGCATGCTAAGATTTTCTAACGATTGGAGAGAATAAGGATGTTGTATGTTTGGTTATCATTAATTATGGCCAACATGTTGTCTCTTCTCGTTTCGAAGCAACATTTTCATGCTGTCATTCTCAGATATTCCGATTCACATACCGCATTTTATGCATGTTTGAATTTCGCGCGCGTTCTAACTCTTTTCACGGCGTTACCACATGTAATTCACAACGCGATAAAATAGTTATTTGTGTATTTAGAGCGTAAAGTAACAGATTTCCGCTTGAGAAAGAATATTGCCGCGCGACGCGGAGCGGAGCGCGGCGATCTTTCGAAAGCGGCAATTTTACTTCACGCTCGAAAACCACACATAACTTTTTCTACAGTCGCCCGTTTTTTATATTATCTTAGGTTATAATAGGAGTGCTAGAATAATCGTCATTTTCGCTATTCATCATGATTAACCTTAAAAAGATCTACTGACTAGGGATGTTGAAAAATAATCGATTTTTATAGTAATATTAATCGATTTTTAGTAAATCGATTTTATCGACTATTTTCCAAAAATTTGACAACTTTTGACGATTATTGACCATTTCCCAAAATGTTTACAAAATTTTAACTATTATTGACCATTTTTCAAAATTTTAACAAATATTGACCATTTTTGACAATTACTGATCATTTTGACTGTTTTTCAAATTAGTGACCATTTTTCCTATATTTTGACCATTTTTCAAAATGATGACAATTTTTAACCATTTTCGACAGTTTTTGGCAATAATTGTCCATTTTTAACAGTTTTTAACAATAATTGACAATTTTTCAAAATTTTAGACCATTTTTCCAAATTTTTAGACCATTTTTCAAAATTTTTGACCATTTTTGACCATATTTCAAAATTTTGGACAATTTTTTAGAAACCTTTACAATATTTGACAACTATCAACTATTTTTCAAAATTTTGACAATTCTTAAGAATAATTGTCCATTTTTGACAGTTTTTTACAATTATTGGACATATTTGACAATTTTTCAAAATATTGACCAGTTTTGATAGTTTTTGACAATTATCGACTATTTTTAAAAATTTTAACAATTATTTACCAATTTTGAAAATAATTGTCCATTTTTGACAGTTTTTAAAAATAATTGACAATTTTCAACCATTTTTGATAGTTTTCGACCATTTTTGACAATTTTTCAAAATTTTAAGCCATTTTTCCAAATTTTCGACCATTTTTGATAATTATTGACAATTGTTGATAATTATGGACCATTTTCCAAATTTTTGACCATTTTTGACCATATTTCAGAAAATTTAACAATTTTTGACATTTATCAACTATTTTTCAAAATTTTGACAATTTTTAACAATAATTGTCCTTTTTTGACAATTTTTGATAGTTTTTGACAATTATTGGCCATTTTTGACAATTTTTCAAAAAAATTTGATAATTTTTCAAAATTTTTGACCATTTTTGATAATTATTACAATTATCGACCATTTTTCATTATTTTAAAAAATTTTGGCAATTATTGACCAATTTGGACAATAATTGTCCATTTTTGACAGTTTTTGACCATTTTTGACAATATTTGAAAAATTTTTCAAAAAAAATTTAAAATTTTTGACAAATGACCATTTTTGACAATTTTTTTCAAAATTTTGTTACAATTATCAACCATTTTTGATAATTATTGACCATTTTTGACAATTATTGACCATTTTTTACAGATTTTGACAAAAATTGTCCATTTTGAACAGTTTTTGACAAAAATTGTCCATTTTTAACAGTTTTTGACAATAATTGACCATTTTTGACAAAAATTGTTCATTTTGAACAGTATTTAACAAAAATTGTTCATTTTGAACAGTTTTTAACAAAAATTGTTCATTTTGAACAGTTTTTAATAAAAATTGTCCATTTTTAACAGTTTTTGACAATAATTGACCATTTTTGACAAAAATTGTCCATTTTGAACAGTTTTTATTAAAAACAATTTTTAATCATTTTTGATAGTTTTTGACTATTTTTGACAATTTTTCAAAAATTTTGAAAGTCTTTCAAAATTATTGACCATTTTTGACAATTATCGACCATTTTTCAAAATTTTAACAATTTTTGGCAATTATTGACCAATTTTGACAATAATTGTCCATTTTTGACAGTTTTTGACAATTTTTGACCATTTTTGACAATTTTTTTCAAAATTTTGTGACAATTATCAACCATTTTTGATAATTATTGACCATTTTTGACAATTATTGACCATTTTTTACAGATTTTGACAAAAATTGTCCATTTTGAACAGTTTTTGACAAAAATTGTCCATTTTTAACAGTTTTTGACAATAATTGACCATTTTTGACAAAAAATGTTTATTTTGAACAGTTTTCAACAAAAATTGTTCATTTTGAACAGTTTTTAACAAAAATTGTCCATTTTTAACAGTTTTTGACAATAATTGTCCATTTTTGACCAAAATTGTCCATTTTGAACAGTTTTTATTAAAAACAATTTTTAATCATTTTTGATAGTTTTTGACTATTTTTGACAATTTTTCAAAAATTTTGAAAGTCTTTCAAAATTATTGACCATTTTTGATAATTATCGACCATTTTTCAAAATTTTAACAATTTTTGACAATTATTGACCAATTTTGACAATAATTGTCCATTTTTGACAGTTTTTGACCATTTTTGACAATATTTGGAAATTTTTGACCATTTTTCAAAATTTTTAAAAATTTTTGACAATTCACCATTTTTCAAAATTTTATGACAATTATCGACCATTTTTGACAATTATTGACCATTTTTGACAATTATTGACCTTTTTGACAGTTTTTGATAAAAATTGTCAATTTTTAACAGTTTTTGACAATAATTGACAATTATTGACCATTTTTGACCATATTTCAAAATTTTTGACAATTTTCATATAATTATATTTAATTTTTAATCAGATAAATTGTTAATTATTCACCAATTGAGTTAATTCGGAGGGCGTGGTTTGATTCCTTTTTTGCGCTAGAGCGTAAAGTAACAATCCTCGGCATTTGTCGACTTTACGATTTCATTTGAATATAGTAATTAGTCATTTTACGCGCGACTGTAGAAAAAGTATATTTTTCCAAATTATTATGGGTAAAATGAAGTTATACGCATTGTTTACGTTACTGTAATTTCACCCTTATTAACCTACACGAATACTTTTCCAAAACGAGCTACGTACATGCCATATTTTATAGACCTCATTAGGAAAGCAGAGCAAATGGTAAAATGGAACTCTTAAGTAGCGGGAAAACCATGAAAATGGAGGGAAAAAAAACCGAGAGTTATACTCTAATGGCTCTTGAACGATGTAAAGGAGGGTAACGATGATTTTATACATCTGTTAGTTTTATGGTTGTTTAGAAAAATAGCCTATAACACGAAATTATTGCATGGCATTTAGTCAGGATAACAATGAAAACGCCAAAGGAAGTAAAATGTCTAAATCTATTTTAAGTACATTTTTGAAAATAACTTCATCAAGTCGTATATCAAAAAATATAAAAATGATTTCGAGGCATTTAAAAATTAATAGAAGTCGACGGACACAAGAAGGAAGCAGTCATCAACCCAGAAAATAAAAATACTCAAAGTTATGTCTCTGGCAGAAGATGTTCTCAAAGAGGCTTTTTGATGTCTTTTAAATCTGACTTAAACATTAATGGGAATCGCTATCTTTTATTCACGGTGTACAGAGTCGGCATAAAAATATTCAAGTAGAATTAATTAAAATATTCCACAATTTTTTCAAACTAATAAATAACCAATCAATGTTTGAAATCAAAACTCCTTTAAAGGACATTACAAGCAAGCTAATAGACGAGCCAAGCTGCAGATGGATAAACTGCATGCTAAAAGACCGAACAGTCTTCCCAATCTTGATGGCAACCCGAGATACAAGAGGATGTCCTCAGGGAAGAGTTATATTTTATCTAATATGGAACCTTGTAATGGACGGACTGATAGGGAGTCTCAAAAAGGATTACCACACTGTCTTGGATAATCTGGTCTTCATACCAAAAGACAAATTCAATACTACAGTCAGAGAGTGCATGCGACATGGTCTGAACATGCTCAAAAGCAAAATGGACGGAAGAGATGGGTTTAAATATAAGTCCCACCAAATCAAACATATTGCCTGGGACCTGGTGGGATTGGGACCATTATCCCTTCAAGGTACGGATATTCCAATGGTGATGGATGTTAAATATCTCGGGGTAATCATTGACCCGATAGTGACATGTGCGAAACAACTGGAAAAAGATTGGAGACCACATTAATGATGACAAGGCAAACTTCTGGCAAAACATAGGCTCGCTAACGTAGTACTAGAAGCCTTATTTGGCCTTTCCCCACTACACCTCGTGATAATGGGGTAATTCAAGGATAATTCAGTGAAGCCATTTTAGAAATGAATACAGGCTATATGGCCACTAAACTTCTCCCCGACCCGAAATATGAGGTAGAGGTACCTCACAGAAATAACTGGCAAGACCCAAGCAGGCTGACCTTTCCCCTAGGTGAGACATGGTAGACAGACTGGGGTAAGGAGCAGGGGTGTATAGTGAAATGATGATGTTCCTTCTCATTAGGAAAACATACTTCTGAATTTCAGGTGGAGATTTATGCTATCCTACAATTTTCCAAAATAAACAAATGCAGGATGATAGATTGAACATATTATCTGATAGCCAGGCACCCCTTGCGGCTTTGAATGAAATGAATAACCTGATGAACACACGAGAAGAGGTTCAGCAACGATATGTGCTGGACTAGAACCAGTCCTTGGGACCACAAAGAAAGTACAAATACAAGTATTGGTACAAAGCCAACATAGGCTACATTGGAGGTTCACTCCAAAGCAGGTACACAAATGTTTAGGAAACTCTAGTGCAGCTGTTACACGTTATGCAAAAAAGTTTCCTAGAAGAAACTTACCAAGTAAAAATACATTTAGAACCATTGAAAGACGTTGTCGATAAACTGGGAATGTGAGACCAAAAGAAATACATTCTGGTAGGCCAAGAACAACAAGAACCATTAATAAAGAAAATATTATTTTAAATTTAGTTGATCAAGATCCAATATAGCAAGACAAACAAATACGTCTTCTTCAAGTACTTGGAGGATACTTACAGGGCAGCAGCTACATCCTTATCATTACAGACAAGTACAAGAGCTCTTGCCAGACGATCTACCGGTTAGAGTGGATTTTTGTTAAAAATTACAAGAAAGGACAGCCGTCAATCCAAATTTTTTATAATGTATTCTTTTTACTGACGAGCACAATGCACTGCACACTACTGGTGTGATGTGAATCCACAAGTCAAAAGGGTATCCATTACACATTTAAAGTTAATGTTTGGGCAGCAACTTTAGGTAACAAATTAATAGGTTATCACATTCTACCTGGAAATCCTGGAAATTTAAATGGTGATATGTACCTACCTGGATTTTTTGAACAATCAGAAGAGTTAACGCTAAACGAGCGAACATCTCATTTCAGTTGTCATATTATTTATTAATGTTAAATATGAAAGTACAATTGTTACAATTATTTATTGCAGTTTTTGATTCAGAAGAAATTTCTTCCATTACTGAAGATTGAAAATGAAATTCACAAATGATATAAAAAACGTGTAATAACCTTTTTGTGTTTTCCTGGTTTATTATCTATTTAAGTACCTATTTCGATTGGAGTATTTGAATGCTTTCTCTTTATGGCGTTAAAAAGATCTACTGAATTGTTCAGACTTGTCAGAATCTGCAGAGCGCTTATACCTCCCTCCTCTGTCGACATTTGATTCGCCGTCGCTCTAGGTAGAGGCGTGCCCGAGATATCAACAATAACAATGACCTTTTAATTTCTTTTGAATTATTATATAAATTGTTATAAAAATTATTATAATGTTGTGAGAAATTAATAAAACCGATTAAAATGGTTGATAAAGTAGGTAGTTCTGGTAACTTGACGTTCATTTATTGTATTTCGTCGTCATGGCTAACCCACCAAATTTGATGAAATACGCTAGCGAAAAAGATTCCTTTTTTGCTCTAGAGCGTTAAGTAACTGTGCTCGGCATTTGTCGACTTTACGATTTCATTTGAATATAGTAATTAGTCATTTTACGCGCGACTGTAGGAAATAGTTATTTGTGTATTTAGAGCGTAAAGTAACAGATTGCCGCTTGACAAAGAATAGCGGAGTGCGGCTATCTTTCGAAAGCGGAAATTTTACTTTACGCTCGAAAAACACACATAATTTTTTCTACAGTCGCCCTTTTAATAATTAAAACTTATCTTAGGTTATAATAGGAGTGCTAGAATAATCGACAAGAAGCTAAATCGAACGCGGCATCCACCAATGAGAGGCCAGATAGCCATGTGTATGGCTGGTTGCATAGTCAAACCAAACCAAATACTTTTATTGCAATCGTTCGAGATATTATGCCAGTTTAACTTCAACTTATATATTCATACTAAAAACCTTATAAAAATGAATTTACGAAATAAAACTGCATTAGTAATCCTTCTGAAATTTTGAAGTCAGTGTATTTCCATATTACATACTCGCAAAACTATGCAACCAACCTTACACGATGGTATCTGTTCTCTCTCATTGGTCGATGCCGCGTTCGAGTTAGCCTATTGCGAATAATCGTCATTTTCGCTATTCATCATAATTATCCTTGAAAGATCTACTGACTAGGGATGTTAAAAAATAATCGATTTTTATAGTAATATTAATCGATTTTTAGTAAATCGATTTTATAAATTACGTGTTTAAATCGATTTTCGGAAACGGCTCGTATTATTTATTGACTATTTTTTAAAATTTTGACTCTTGACGATTATTGACCATTTTTCAAAATTTTAACAATTATTAACCATTTTTGACAATTACTGACCATTTTTCCAAATTTTTGATAATTTTTGACCATTTTTCAAAATGATGACAATTGTTAACCATTTTCGACAGTTTTTGGCAATAATTGTCCATTTTTAACAGTTTTTAACAATAATTGACAATTTTTAACCATTTTTGATAGTTTTTGACCATTTTTGACAATTTTAGACCATTTTTCCAAATTTTTGACCATTTTTGACAATTATTGACAATTTTTGACAATTTTTTAGAAACTTTAACAATTTTTGACAATTATCAACTATTTTTCAAAATTTTGACAATTTTTAACAATAATTGTCCATTTTTGATAGTTTTTAAAAATAATTGACAATTTTTAATAAGTTTTGATAGTTTTTAACCATTTTCGACAGTTTTTGGCAATAATTGTCCATTTTGAACAGTTTTTAACAATAATTGACAATTTTTAACCATTTTTGATAGTTTTTGACACTTTTTGACAAATTTTCAAAATTTTAGACCATTTTCCAAATTTTCCAAAATTTTGACCATTTTTGACAATTATTGGCCATTTTTGACAATTTTTCAAAATTATTGACCAATTTTACAATAATTGTCCATTTTTGACACTTTTTGAAAATAATTGACAAGTTTTAACCATTTATGATAGTTTTTGGCCATTTTTGACAATTTTTCAAAATTTTAGACCATTTTTCATAATTATTGACCATTTTTGATAATTATTGACAATTATGGACCATTTTTAAAATTTTTGACCATTTTTGACAATTATTGACCATTTTTGACCATATTTCAAAAATTTTAACAATTTTTGACAATTATTATCAACTATTTTTCAAAATTTTGACAATTTTTAACAATAATTGTCCTTTTTTGACAATTTTTCTAAATTTTAGACCATTTTTGATAATTATTGACAATTGTTGACAATTATGGACCATTTTTCCAAATTTTTGACCATTTTTGACAATTATTGACCATTTTTGACCATATTTCAAAAATTTTAACAATTTTTGACAATTATTATCAACTATTTTTCAAAATTTTGACAATTTTTAACAATAATTGTCCTTTTTGACAATTTTTCAAAATTTTTGATAATTTTTCAAAAATTTTAACAATTTTTCAAAATTTTAAAATTTTTTGACAATTATTGACTAATTTCGATAATAATTGTCCATTTTTGACAGTTTTTGACCATTTTTGACAGTATTTGAACATTTTTGACCATTTTTGACAATATTTGAAAATTTTTGACCATTTTTGACAATATTTGAAAATTTTTGACCATTTTTCGAAAAAAATGTAAAATTTCTGACAATTGACCATTTTTCAAAATTTTTTGACAATTATCGACCATTTTTGACAATTATTGACCTTTTTTGACAGTTTTTGACAAAAATTGTCCATTTTTAACAGTTTTTGATAAAAATGGTCCATTTTTGACCATATTTCGAAATTTTTGACAATTTTCATATAATTTTATTTAATTTTTAATCTGGTAAATTGTTAATCTGATAAATTGTTAATTATTCCCAAATGAGTTAATTCGGAGGGCGTGGTTTGATTGAATAAGCGAGCCAAAAAGATTCCTTTTTTGCGCTAGAGCGTAAAGTAACAATCCTCGGCATTTGTCGACTTTACGATTTCATTTGAATATGGTAATTAGTCATTTTACGGGCGACTGTAGAAAAAGATAGTTTTTGTTCGCTGATCCAGAAACTTTCCGTTTTTTTGTCGAAAGTTCCATAAGCCATTAATTCCTACTGATATTTAAATATTTTGTCCGACTCTGTGCCTGATAAATTTTGTACACTTTACAAAACTTCCTGTTTAATGACGTTAGCCGTAAATTGTTATTTAAAGCTTCGCTTCTTTGTTTCCTTTAAATTACTTCTAAAAGGAATAAAATTCAACTTTCCCTTCCAGCCGTCTACCGCCATTAACTAATTTTCTCACAAACATAAAAAAATTACTTATTTTCATCTTTACGAATAACTAATATAATATTTAACGAAAAAAAATCTTAAACTCTTAACTCTTTCGTCCACTGTCGCTTCTATATTCATTGTTTTGTGTAGTTTTTCAAGCGTCATTAACATACAGGGTGTCAATTTTAAAACTCACAATGGGCTGTACCTCGTGAACGAAAAGAGATTTCAAAAAAATTTCAAAACCGTTTCTAGGGTAGAGAGGGGGAGCTAAAATGACATGAGAGAGAACGCGCCTCTATCAACCCCCTTATGCCCCACCTACAAAAATTTAAATGGCAACCCCCTACTTGTCATACGTCGTTAGAAAGCCTGTAGAAAATGCTTTTCAACGGTCTAAGTCATAATTATACAGGGTGTAACAATAAAGCAGAAATTTTTTTTTGAAATCTCTTTTAGTTCACGTTCAAGTTTTAAAATTGACACCCCGTATAATTAGCAGCTTAACGTGAAAATGGTATATTTAATGTTCGGTTAAAAAGTATTCTTATTTCAAATGTGTTTTCAATGCCGTCCATCTCGATAACCTTAAACGGAACAACCCCCGTGTCTTTCTATATATATTTAAAACCAATTTAGCATTATAAAGACGATAATTAGGCGAGTTGCGACAAAAAGCATATAATCGAATTCAGAGAGACTTCATGAACATATTTGCATTTTAGATTGGATTGAAGCCAATTTTCCAGGGACTTTGTCACCCCTAAATTAGCCAGAAATTGCCGTTTGCACCACTAGCTTTATACAATTGATGTGCTTCATTTGTTTTTACAAGGCAAATTAATTGGACATTTATGACGAAAAAAAAAAGTGAAAAAGAAAACGACCTCCTAGCGTATACAGGGTGTCTAGAAACTCTCCTACCAAACGCAAACTCTTTTGTTTTATTGGTATTTTATTATTACTTCCAAAATCCTAATTGGTTATATAACACTATTCTGTTGTAGGCAGCTATAGTTTATTTCATAAAGTTTTGGAATGCAATAATCCCCTAACTAACAGATGTATCCTGTATATAGATATTCAAAAAGGATATCTTTTATACATCCTTCCTGAAGTTTTAAGCAAAACCCTAAAATTCTCCGAGAAAGCTGTTTTCACTTTTCCTGCGGTCATTTCCTTGAGAAATCTCTACGATTTCAATCGTCCCCCTTCAGACATTATTCCAAATTCCATAATACTTATCTTTATCTGGGGGATGCTTCTAGAGAGTATAGGGGTATGCGTAGACGGTCAGCTTAGATCTTTTTAGGCCTTTATCCTTCGAAATGACCCAACTAGGAGGATTACGCCGCCTCTTTCGAATTTCCTTGCACCGACGGCATTACGAGATCTAGTGAAAAAGTTTTTTTTTAGATGTTCAAGGGGCTGGATATTGACTATAGATAACTACCTGATTAGGGGGATTGTATTCATTTAGGTGGAGCTTTCTTAGAAAAGTTTAAGTGTAAAAAGACTGGATTTACTTTTTGAAACTAGGCTGCTCCTTCTAGAGACTTTATTCGATAAATACATACAAAGATACACAAAAATGTGTTCCTATTTGTTTGATTTTTAATTTTGTGTCTTATTCAGACCCATGCATTAGACGACTTGGGAGAGTAAAGGCATAGTAATTGAGCAACAGCATGATTTCTCCCAAGGGAGAAATAAAATATAAATATAAATAAATTGGATTTAATATTAACTTTTTCTGTGTCTAGTCTCTACATTCGGTAAATTGATATTTTTATTGAAAGTTTTGGTATGTATGTGTTGAATTCCCAGAACAAACCTCAAAGCTTTTAGTGAACGCTAAAAGGTCCATTCTATATTAAAACCTCTCGACCAATAATTTCAAAAACATTTCGGTCTGTTTCTAAACTTGTTTGAACAGCAGCGAATGGGCATCTGTTTTGACTTCAGTAAGGTCGATTAAAATGTGCTGAATTAGTTTTTGTTCAACTTTGAGGCATTGAAAGAATTTTATTTAATAATATAATTGGTTTAGGACGAGACATAAGATTTACTATTTTCGTGAAATTGGTTCAAACGAAATAAGACGAAAAACCTCGTTCGTTTCGGTTTCGCCTCGTTTCGTCTCGTCTTGCACATTCAGAGTGATACTTTTTTGGAGTTTACCTCCTCAATAGTCCAGGCAACGAAGGAAAAATAGAGGAAATAATTCATGTAGAAGCCAATTTTGGCACACCTGTAGGGGAAGGTGTTCTTAACAACATACTGAAAGTCCTAGGGGGATTGGGTGAAGCTAAGGGGGGGGGGGGGGCCAAAAGCTCTGCTACATCGCTGTCGTTCTTTTTTACTATGACAATTCGTTGGAAAATTGTCAGAGGGTTAATAGTAACTTTCTCACCATTGATTTTAATGGTGCTGCTCATACTGGCTATTGACAAAACCACATTCTTTTTAGATTGCTTTTTGTCACCAAATTTGCTGTCAATGAAACTGCATAGTTTGGTTCCAATATCGAGGGCTTGGTGGCAGTTTATTTTGGAATTTCGCAGGATGCCCGATGACAGCGACATTAGCGAATCCAACTTTGGAAAAGGGGGATGAACCATTGAACCATAAACATATTATTTTTAACTACAAACATTTTATTTTTGACAATAAACATTTCATTTTTAAAAATTTTCCATTTTCACCCTCCATATCTCCTTAAGAATTGATCCTAGCAAAAAAGTGTATGGAACTTTTTTATAGAGAATTTTCTATATATTAATTTAGTATATGACTATTTTTTCGCTAGAGGCAGTATTTTTCGAGTTATTAACAAAAAAAGGTGAGCGGTCACGGGACCGCCGACAGAAGCTTGCTTCTTTTGCACAATAAAATGACCATTTTTCGTGAATTTTTCACCATTTTTCAAAAATTTTGACAATTTTTGACCATTCTTGACAGTTTTTGACGAATTTGAACAATTATTGACCGTCTTTGACAATTATTGACCATTTTTGACAATTTTTCAAAAATTTCAACATATTTGGCAATTATTGACCATTTTTTCAAAATTTTGACAATTTTTCCAAATTCTAATAATTATTGACCATTTTTGACAATTATTGACCAATTTTGACAGTATTGACAATTATTGATCATTTTTGACAGTATTGACAATTATTGATCATTTTTGACAATTTTTCAAAATTTTTGACCATTTTAGACTATTTTTCCAAATTTTAACAATTATTGACCATTTTTGAGCATTTTTGACAGGTTCTGACAATTATTGCCCATTTTTGAAAATATTTGGCAATTATTAACCATTTTTTCAAAATTTTGACAGTTTTTGACGATTTTTACAAATTCTTGACAATTTTTGACCATATTTAAATATTTTTGACAATTTTTCAAAAATTTTAACAATTATTGACCATTTTTGACGAATTTTGACAATTATTGACCGTCTTTGATAATTATTGACCATTTTTGACAATTTTTCAAAAATTTTAACATATTTACTTTTTTTATAGAAAATTTTATATAGATTAATTTAGTATATGAACATTGTTTCGCTAGAGGCAGTATTTTTCGAGTTATTAACAAAAAAAGGTGAGTGGTCGTAAGACCGCCGACAGCAGCTTGCTTCTTATGCACAATGGAATGACCATTTTTCGTGAATTTTTCACCATTTTTCAAAAATTTTTGACAGTTGACAGTTTTTGACGAATTTTGACAATTATTGACTGTCTTTGACAATTATTGAGCATTTTTGACAATTTTTCAAAAGTTTTAACATATTTGGCAATTATTGACCATTTTTGACAATTTTTCAAAAGTTTTAACATATTTGGCAATTATTGACCATTTTTTCAAAATTTTGACAATTTTTGACCATTTTTCAAAGTTTTAACAATTATTGATCCTTTAGGACCATTTTTGACGAATTTTGATTGGTTTTGACAATTATTGACCGTCTTTGACAATTATTGACCATTTTTGACAATTATTGACCATTTTTGACAGTTTTGGACAATTTTCGACAATCTTTGAAAATACTTGGCAATACCATTTTTTCAAAATGTTGACAGTTTTTGACAATTTTTGGTAATTTTTCCAAATTTTTGACAATTTTTGAACATGTTTAAAAATTTTTGACAATTTTTCAAAAAATTTAACTTATTTGGCAATTATTAACTATTTTTTCAAAATTTTGACAATTTTTGACCGTTTTTGACAATTTTTGTGTGCGAGCCCAGTGCGGCGAGAGAGATTGCGCACAGTCGCTTGAATGAGTTATCGCGTGACGAACGCTTTTTCGTAACATCACATGTTTCACGAGTTCACTAGCCTTCCCAAAAGTCCTATGTCGTGCAATAAGAAGCAAGCTTCAATTTAAATTTCATTGGATTAGTGGATTATTCAGAAATCTGGCAACACTGTTGCGTGACGAACCCTTATTTGCTTTTTCGTAACCTTACACGTTTCACGAGTTCACTAGCCTTTTCAGAAATATGGCAACACTGTTGCGTGACGGACTTTCCGTAACGGTTACACGTTTTACGAGTTCACTAACCTTCTCAAAATGCAAAAACTGAAAAAAGGGACGTTTAGAGACCCCCACTACCATAAGCTTCACCTCCACCCCTCAGTACTTCTAGAAGGTTGTTAAGGACACCTTCCCTTACAAGTGTGCCAAAATTGGTCTCTACATGAATTATTTCCGCTATTTGGTATTTTTTGGTCCGGACTATAAGAAACAATTTTCATATTTAGCCCGCGGTATGAAAATTTTATGAGGAGTAAAATCGAGTAATAACTAAAAGTAAGGCGTTACGTTAACTAAAAGCGTTATGTTCCTTTGCGCAACGTACTTTGCGCACCTTTTTATGTCTTCGTAGCCGAGCGGTATAGAGGTTTGCCTGCGAAAATTTTGTATTGTAGGCGTTCGAATCCTGGACATGGTGATATTTTTTTTTATTTTTTATATTGTGACATTTGTGTATGAATAACCTTCAATAGGAATAATTTTTTTATAGGACCAATCAGTTCAGTTTTTTTTGTCTTTGCCTTTAGTTATGATAATCTTTTCTTCATTAGAGTCAATTTCTTTCTACTGGAGCATTATTTTAGTGGAACAGCATTTTTGCCTTAATTTCTACACTCAATGCTTACTTTCTAGCTGGTGCTGACCAGAATTCATTTTAACATAAAGATAATGCATTAAGTTGAAATATGAAGTACAAGTGACTTTTAAAACTGGTTTATTTTGGCCATGTGGATAGAGAAAAAAAACCCTCTAAACCGATCTAATCCTTTTTCCGCACTGCTACACGACAAATCCTCCAAAGTAATCAAAAATTTGGATCATTTCGATCCTTCTCTACCTTGAAACTGAATACACAAAATCCTGAATCTTAGATATTAGTCCAATAAAAGGGAATACACCTCTTCCAGGATTTTGATATATTTTCTATTGTTGAGACCGAAGCGGGGAATTGAATATCATACGTTCTTAGCTAGAAGATTTATTAGAAATGAGTTTTCAATAGAACTCGCATCGTGACGCTCCCTTTCATCGAACTTAGTCAACTGTAAAAAGTGATAACGTTTCTAAATTCGAGGCGGCGGCGTCGTCGTCGCGACGAGCTACAACCGTCCGAATTAGCTTCGGTGTTTGATTGATTTTTTTTAACATTTTACAAATTCGGAGATGGCGTTACATGAAAAAAAATTTCACGATTCGTTTTGTTGTTTGCCGTCACTCCATTAAAATATCCTTTACTTTATTACGATATTTGTATCTACCCGTAAAAAATGGAAACATTGACATTATTAAGTGAGTGAAATGTAGATGGCGGCACACTGATTATACTTTCTGGTTACCTACTTTTCTACTTCGACACGCTCCGCTATATCACACCACAATACGATCTACACATAGTTTTCAATTTTAATTATGTTTTTTATTATTTAAAAAGCGCTACAAAAAATTCAGTGGCGGTTGAACGAAGTGGGCGTAAGAAGTGTTGAAGCAAGTACATGAAAAATCACTTGAACTCTTTTATATAGTTATTGTGTTTTACAATAATAATGAGGAATTGTAGTTTTTTTTTCATAAAATTATCAACCACTGATTAACATCCCTTATTTAATTCCACTAAAGTGTCTGCAGCCATAGAAAACATCTCTAGTGACATTAGAGGTTTCTAAAACGTCTATTAATAGAAGTAAATCCTCCAGATGGAGCAATCAAAGCCATTGTATGAAGATTTATGTCATTTAGGGTGGTTAATAGTGATGAATTTATTCTATTTAGATAATTTTCTTGATTGAAGTATTCAGCAATAACGATAGTCATAGAAAAAGTGATTTAATATTTAAGGAATATTCAAATTGTACGCCGCTGTTGCTGTTTTTTTGAGTATGAAAACAGAAGTTGGGGGTAGATTATTAAAATTCGTAAGTTTCATCCGAATAAAAAGGTGAATAGAATTTCTTTTGAACTGCTCGCTGGGAGTTTGGTTTTAATTACTGCAAAAATTGAATTTACTTTTTTAATTTCGGGGTTAACATCTGAGACGAAAGCAATTCAATAAAAACTTTGGAAATGTAGCTTTAAAATTAAATACGAGGTTGTAAAAATATATACAGGGTAGCCGGACGCAAACGAAACAGAGCTATTATTAGGGACTGCGTCAACGTTTAAAAAAACATTTAAAGCATTGACGTATTTAACGACTCGTGTGTCATTTTGGCAAAAATGAAAAAAATCCAATTTTAAAAACTTTCTTTTGAAACTAAACAAGTAAATAATTTAAATTTTAAAATGTAATTTATTAAAAAGTGTTAGGCCGAATTTTAACTGTTGCAAGTAGAATTAAAAGGGCTTTAAAATGATACCTTACTCGACCCCTAACGTCATTTAAATATCATGAGGTGATGCCTACTCCCGCTAGGGGGTGAAAGTAGCGAAGTCAAAAATACCGGAAAGAGTCCCCCTTTGATCAAAAATCGACGAGTCTCTGCGTTTTTTTAAACGTTTTCGTCTGGCCACCCTGTATAATGATGCGAAGATAAAAAAATTATCTTTCAGTTGATGTGTCACTCGACACTTGTTATTTAAAAAAAAATTGGGGGTTGTTGCGAGGCTGCAGGATGTTGTATTTTTGGGTATGAATTTTGTATGAAAATTCGTCCCCTCCCAATAAATTTTGACGTGTTTTTTACATTTTGAAGAAACTCTTGATTTCTGAGTTTCTGTTCGTTGGACAGATAGTTAAGAAGTTGTATTTAAATAACCTGTAGGTAATACGCCCAAAAGTATAGCCGATATATATTTTTTTTATTAAAGAACAAAATAACAACTGAAACCGATTTTACACCGAATAAAATCCCTTTTGACCAAGTTATGAAAATCCAAAACTTTTGAAGAAATACAAAAAATAAAAAATAAAATTTAGCTGATTAATCCGGCTCGAAGGACCAAATGTTCCCGCGTAACTCAATAATTAAATGGAAAAGAAAAGTGGATAATAATTTGAATAATAAAAAAGAAACTTACCGATCTGCTGTTGTTGAAACTTTCTAATCTGCTCTCAGTACACTCCAGAAAAGGGGGGTTAGAGAGCAAGGATGGAAAAAGGAATATCAGGGGGAGTAACAACCACGAGCAGTTAATTTGACATCAACCCAATAAAATTTTAAATCTTAAATTTGCTTTGTGTAACTTTTCGGGCGACCGTATATTGAAATAACGCTTCGAACTAGACTTTGTTCGGTACTGCCGTACTACCTTGAGTATTTTTAGCAGACATAATTCTGGGCACATTACCGTGTTGTCAAACTTATTTTCTTTAATTATGAAAATAACGTAAACACCCTGTATATTAGTAAACAATGGGAGCAGACATTTTTCAATAATCATAGGAATCTCAATACGAGATAGGACTCACTCTATATCACATTTTATAAGATTGCTCGTATAAATTCTAAGGATTCTCCTGTAAAAGCAATTCCAAATCAAAAACAAAACCAAACACTGTTGAGGTTTTAAGAAATAAAATACTCGTCTGCGGTACTTTTGTGACCGTGGCTTTTATATATATTAAGTCACGGTTACAATAATTATGCGACCGTATTCGTGGGATAAACTTGATAAGCACGATGGGAATGTACACTATTTGTTCACTATGCGTTTTTTTATCTTCTTTTTGGATTATATCATAAAAATACACGAAATTATGTTGGGGCCTCGGTTGCTGTTGGAATTTAAAACGGTTTCGTATGGAATTCGCTCGAATACATCAACTGCTTCCTTTAAATACATTTAGTATAGTTACAGGCCATAATTCAACGAAATGAGTTAAAATGTGTATAGGGCTTCACACGAGAGCGAGATTTTTCTCGTCTCGTCTCGTCCTCGTTCTCGTCTCGAAAAAGCGAGACGAGACATTTTTGAAAATATGGGCGATACCGAGACCACATACCAATTTTACAATATATAAAATCTGGTGACCATCTGTAAAATTGTAACATGTCTATCGACCTGTTTCGATTTTACAGAATAAATCCTTTTAATTAGCGCTCGTCGTCACTAGCCACATCCAATTATAGTTCTGTGATCCCAAACTCTTCTACCCTGACCGTAAGACAATTGACGTCTGCCAACGGACGCTTCCATTTTTTGCACAACGCCACGTGAAACACCCCTTTCTGTTATCGACCGCCTAAGGGGACAGATCATCTTTCACTATCTTTCATATCTTAAGTACCTAACTTATGAATTTTGCTGTGGTAAGTTCAAAATCATAATTTATAATTAATAAGCTTCTTCTAAAGTACTGTCTGATATAATTTTCGTATGCATTCTTTATTTGTTTACAGAGATAGACGAAATTAAATTCAACACGTGGTCATAAACTGTTCTTTTATACTAATATGGTAGTTTTAAGCCAAATATTCTTTTATAATTCACTGTTTTACTTTTATAGAAACATTTTCAAGCTTTTTCAGTTGCGAAATAACTCTTTCAATTATAAAATAACATTTTTATAAATTACTATTAACCTATAAAATATTCTTTCGTAACGCCAGTGCCGGTTCCATATATTTCCTAAGCACGATATTTTTTCATATAACTAAATAAATAACTTTTTGCTATGATTAGTTTCTTTCGGATCATTAGTATATTTTTTTAATTTAGCCGATAATTGCTATTTTTACTGTTTTAACATGGAACATATAATGTTGGAAAGCTTTCAGTAAATTAAATAAATTTTTTGACTTTCAAATAACTGCCTTCCTTTTCTTTAACCTGAAAAGCTGACCAACATAATGTGCCATTACATTCAAGTTCCTACATATCCCTGATCCACCTGTACTTCTAGGTAAGCACAGCCCCTAGGCTAGAATATAACGCCGCGGATATAAACCCAAAAATATAACCCTAGGCTAGGATATAACCCTAGGCTAGGATATAACCCTAGGCTGCGATATAATCCAAGAATATAGCCTAGGATACAACCCGAGGATATAAAGCCAAGGATAGAACCCCAAAATACCGCCCTAGAACAGAACACATCAGTTCAGATCAAGACCTGACTTCTTCTCCAGGAAACCACTTCATCTAAGCTAAGTACCTATAAAAGTACAAATTCCTCTATTAAATTCCGCTATTCATTTCCTGTGGCAGAATAAATTAAAAAAATTTTTTTAATTCTTTTTTTATTAAAATCCTCAACTATAAAAGTTGAGGGAGATCCGCCCGGGGTCACTTTAATTATTAACTTTCATTTAAATTTTACAAGGCGTTTCTACCTTTTCCGCCTTAGTTTTTAGTACTTTTTATCGTTAAAAAGGTAGTGGCGCCCTCAACTTTTACAACCCTTCTGTTATCCTTGTGTGACATAAACTTGGGTCGAATCACCCTTGAGAGGGGTCTCTAGCCGGAGCCCTTCGAGCTGGTGCCCTGTGAGGTACAGACATTTACCGTTACAAATTGGCGCCCAACTAAAAGCAAACATTTACCGTTACAAAATATTTTATTGTAAATTTAGGGGAGGCGGTGTATTGGGTGGAGATAATGTTGAGGGGGGAGGAGGAATGGATGGAGGTGGGTGGCGTAGTAGCGGTGAGTCTTTATTTTTTTCTATGTGGAATAAAATGATAAAACAGGTCGGTTTTACCAAAATTAAATCGACACGTCCTGTATCGCCTCAAATACAATAGGGTCGTAAAATTCAGCAGAATGGTTAAGGTTTCATTAATATGATAAGCCTTTAAATTAAATCTTTTAGAAGCTCTTGAGATAAATAAAAAAAATCTGGTAATCTTCTTAACGACCAAATAGATATCAACCATTCTCCCTTATTAAACTTATTTACCTAGAAGATAGGTCGGGAGTGATTGTTGTGAATGAATTTCCAGGTAAACTTGTTCAATAATTTTGTTAATATTCGTTGAATTCCGTATTTAGGCATTTTTTGTACTTTATTTCCATTCTGTAATACTTTGTCAATATTCTTAAAATTCCGTAAATTCCGATTATTTTCTACAGCAGGTATGATTATGACAAAATCACGTACATCATTGAAAGATGATGTGATGCAAGCGTTACTATGTTTAAATTCTTGGTCATCAAAAATTATTTATGGATTGTATTATCAATATTTAGAATTAAGCGAGACGAGGCGACCGGTAACGAGACTCATTTTCTTCGGAATTGACGAGACCGTGTGAAGCGTGTATGATTTTCTCAAATTGCTTAAAATTTTTTTTGCTACGATCATTATCTAAAGTAGTTTTTGACACATCCAAATATAACTGGAAAGTTTACATTTTCAGCGACACTTCGTCGTCACTATTAGCAACAAAATTACTTTGGCACTTGCCTATTTTCATTATTCAACTTAAAAACAAGGAAGATGAAATAGTTTATAACATAACTATTGTGGAAAGTGACCCATTTCACACGAGTTTTTTTTATTGTTAAGAGTTTGCTATAACGTTTTGTCTATGTTATTTGTGCCTTGATGTTGCTTTCCGGAAGAGATAAGACGTCAACTCTAGACAACTTCCAACCTCCATGTCATGGATTCTCTAAATCTAAAAATTTGGCAACTACTTTGGGCGTATTTCCCATTTCGTTTACCACCACTTGTTTCGTGCGTTTTTAGCTCTTATAATTCAGAAAAAAAAAGCGTCGTTCGCTAGTTGGTGGTCTTTGCATATATCTTATAAATGTCACACACTCAACTTGTCCCTCTAGGAGCGATGCATATCGGGAATAACCTTCCACCACTCCCCATCCCATCCGTTTGGGTCTCATCGTCGTCGTTCGCGTTCTTCACGTCTAGCTTGTCCCAGCCTGAATGGCTGTTTGCTAAGTCCGATCGGTCTTCTTTTTTGCACACCACGACGGTGTTTATTCTGCGTTAACTCTATAAGGGGCAAATCCTTAGACAACGATCTGCGACTGTGTGGATCTACTTTTTTTTTTCGGGTCGAGTTGGGAAACTCATGTTCGAATGGGTCCAGGATCCCAACAGTGTTGGACTCATCTCCAAGGGGATGCCTACCAACCAAACCCACCTCAAACTTGCCGTTACCCCCGCCTCGGAATCACTACCCTAGCATACTTCGGGACCTCGCACACTCTCCGCTCACACCGTCGTCTTCTCCCTAACTATCACTCCTACCTGTCATGCCATATCGAGTCCTCTCCCCTAACCAAGCTCTCTACTGCGCCACTCACCTCCATCCATTTCTCCTCCCCCCTCAACATTATCCCCACCTAATACACCGCTTCTCCTAGTTTCCTCTCCAACTTCTTCGTTCCTCCAGCATCTAAATACATGCCCCACATCATCCTCCACTTCACACCTCTCGCACACTCCAGTCTCTCTTTTCTCAATTTTTTTTTTGTAACCTGTTAAAGAATGCTTCGTGGATGTGGTTGTTGTCGCTTAGGCGTATCTGACTCCTGTCTTCGTTCCTTTTTGGGTTGGCTTCGGAGTTTACCCTGGCAGTTCGCGCACAACCTTAAAAAAATATAATTGGGAATATAAAGGACTGCACCTGTAAACTTTTTATTCTATTCTACACAAAGTGACATTAAGATTTAATGTAGAATCCGAAAAGTTAATAATATACAGGGTGTTACATTTAAAATAACAAAGTTGTTCTCCATCTATCCCAATTTTTATAGAAATCGTGTTAGTGGTCTCCAATATATAGATAGTGTAAGGTCGTTGTGAAACATCCTGTATGTAATGGTAGATACGACAATATGAAATATTGTATAATGCTTTTAAACTGACAGGACAGGCGTTGCACGATGTTGATACAATTTTACAGTCCGTTGTTGTTTTCGTCTCAATTATGTTAAATTTTCGGAAAGTTTAATTTAAGTATATCCAGGAAGATTTTTGTTCAATATTTAGTTTTTTGGACTGAGTGCATTTCCATGCAAACAAAAATAATTTTCAGTAAGCCGATTTCTTGGTAAAAGTGGCCAGGAGAAAACTCTGAAGATAACTTTCAAGTTTCTAACTTGATTGCTAGAGGTTGTATTCTATGAAGAAAAAATTAAAAACCAGTTTTCCATCAAATATGCCTAATTTTACTGGGCGTTTATGTTTTTGGTCTATAGAATCGGTAGAGGCGAAGTCTTGGTAGTCGGGAGGAAAGTCGTGATAGTAACTTGTACGAAGAAGTCATTCATTCGTTTGGGTTGTGCTCTACAGCCCAGAATTTTTGTACCATTTCCCATGTTATCTACTTCCATTCCAGAAGCTTCGTATCTTCTATAAAGGTCACTAGTTTAACTGCAGGGATTTTCAGTAGTTGTAATGGTTGTATTACCTCCTCTCCAAAGTGCTTTCGTCTAAGTACTTGTAAGTTCTCGCAGAAGCAGAGTATAAGAGTAAGTGTTTCATCATCAAGTTCACATTTTCTGCACATAGGTTCACTAACTTTGACCATTTTGTACAGATGTTTCCTCAAGGTGCAGTGTCCAGTCACCAGGTCGGCAGCTGTCTTCAAATGTCTGTTACCTAGTTTGAATAACCTGGTTGAGGGTTCCTTGTCTACTTTGTTCAGTATACTCTTTGTAAGGAGGTGCCCTTGTGTCAACCTCCATTTTAGTTGGTGTTCCCTATCTAGCCAGTTCCCGATTTCCTCTCTTATGCAATCTTTTGTGATTCCACAAAACGGTTCCGGACATATGAAGTCTTCTTTAGAGCCTTCTTTAGCTAACTGGTCCGCCATTTCATTTTTGGTGAGGTGGTTGAAATGCATTTACGCAAGTGTAGTGGAACCAAATGCCCGAAGGCATTTGCGACAACTACACAGCCCTACCCACTAAACATTCCACCTCCTTGCCAAACAGTGCCCCTGGTACCACTATTGCTAGTTTTCGTCAGGTACACTGTTTCCCCTGCCCTCTTCCTCTTCGGTCCTTACAATGTCGTGATGTACCTTAAAATATTTTGATAGTTTTCCTTGCTCTCCAACATTTTCCCTATTACATTCTCTTTTGTGAGAGTGTCCCCGATTTCTACTTCCAAGTATACCTTCTTCTGGTAAAATCTACCACATTCAAAAATAGAGTGTCTTGCATTATCTCCCTGTTACATTCGCTGCAATCATTACTGTCTCTTTTCCTTATTCTTTGTAAATATGAGTTGAATTACCCGTGGCCTGTTAAAAATTGGGAAAACCAATAATTTATCTGCCTGTGCTCGCAGTTCACCCATTCTTTGACTGGCGGGATCAGCACTTTTGTTCATTGTGCTTTTTTGTTGTGTTACTTTCCCATTCCCTCTGCCACTCTTCTATGGTCCTCTCTCTCTGCTCTTTTTTCTGTTGGTCCGTGGTGGTTCCCATTTCATGCAGGATTTTGCGTTCCCTTGCTAACAGGCAGATTGTTGGCACACCAGTGATCACTTGGACCGCTTCAGCCGAGACAGTGCGATAGGCACTAGCTACTCTCAATAGAGCTCTTCTTTGAGATCTGATAATCATGTCTCTATATCTTGCAATCTGCATTCCTTCGTACCACACTGGGGCTCCATAAAGCAGGATGGATTGAACTACTCCATAGAGCATTGCCCTTTTCGAGCTACTAGGGCCTCCTATTTCCTTAGTCTCCCGCATCTCTCATCTGCTTTGTGGCAGGTTGCAGGTTGCATATCTGCTTGAAACAACGTCGTAAATCGACCAAGGCTAAAGAACATTCTCTTTCTAGGTCCTTTTATACCAGCCCCATGGTTTGTTTTAGAACCAGTCTCCCGATTTCAGCCTAATAATTGCCATCATTGCCTCCTCCCTTACAGAAGAAGAAGTCGTAGTGATGGATAGGAAAGTTTATTTTTCGGCAGTTTGTGTGTGTTTGACGTTTATGATGTTAGTGTTCGTTTAAGGTATCCTGCTTGTAGGTTTCGAAGTTTTTTTGGTATGGGAGTCATGTCAGAGTTAGTGTCAAACTAGTCGCTTGATGAGCAGAAATTTTTGAATTGCTGAATCAGGCATCCATATTGCGTCCAAACGTCAAACATGAAACTTCATCAAGGGGTAGACACTTATACGGCCAAGGTCAAACCATGTTTTAGTTCCTTCCAAACGAATAGATGGCGCGAAATAACAAGATCTTGTAACTATGCAATGTTTTATTTACATTGCCGTAAATTGTTTCCTATAATGTTATAAATTTTGGTTGCATAGTAACAGGATGAAAAAATATTAAATAATATGTTCGAAATATAAATATCCTATTTAAACGTCTCAAGGAAAACGAATGAATGCGTGCGCGCATGCTCTAAGCACGGCGTGCTTTTGGGTTTTTTTTTTTTGTTTTTTTGGTTGATTTATGTATGATACAGGAATACTAAAAAAAATTAGTCACTATTTTCATTTAATTAAACGAAACTATAAAATAAATTTTTATATTTACATTTAGGCGACAACGATTGTTAATTATAATTTTAATGTGATTTATATTGACAAATACTGTAAAACGCAATTATTCTCAATATATTCTAGGACAGTAAAATTGATCACTGACTGTTAAAAATATTATTACCGACAGTATTTCTTCGTTATATTGATTGAAAAAGTTAATATCCATGAAATAGTCCAGTATATAAAAGGTTCCAAAAGCGATTATACCTACCGGTCCATGAATTTTCCGTGAAGGGTAGGGTTTTCTAGTAATTAAACGAACAGAAATTTCACACACCTAATCGC
This sequence comes from Lochmaea crataegi, assembly GCA_947563755.1. Classification (NCBI taxonomy): domain Eukaryota; kingdom Metazoa; phylum Arthropoda; class Insecta; order Coleoptera; family Chrysomelidae; genus Lochmaea; species Lochmaea crataegi. Next base: position 11,226,186 of record OX387426.1, read on the forward strand.
TATTTTGGGGGGGTATTCCCGGCCCCAAAGTTCCAAAAATTGGTTTCCCGCCAATATCTCCTAAAATATGGCATTTAGATAATTTTTATTTAAGGGAAAATGAAGATAAGGTCATTGTCTACAAAAATGGTCCTTAAGGTGGGTACAGACATGCTCCGAATACCGTCTCGAACCCAGTCTGAGTAGTCTGTTATTTTGAATGTGTTTTGAAGTTGAGTGCATCAAGATGGAATGAACGGAGGAGAAAAGTTTATTGCTAATTGAAAATTATCGGGGAAAAGAGATATTATGGGGTACAAAGAATCGCAGATATTACAACAAAACAAAAAAAAAATGATGCATGGGAAGAGATTGCCGCGAAAATGGAAACAACAGCGGATGAGTGGGGAAAAAATGACCAATCTTCTATCTGGATTACGGAGAGAAAAATAAAAAAAGTAAAGTCACAGGAACAGGTGAGAGGTTTATGAATTTTCAAAGACGTAACTTTTTTCATTTATTTCATATTTAAATATATAATCAGGACACTGTAGAATCTCAGGATACTGTAGAAACTCAAAAGACTGTAGAATTTTATTATTCCTCCCGACCTTCCCGAATCCGAAAGAAAAGAGGTGCTGCTGATGAAAAAATAGATGCCGCATTTGCAGTACTAACTAAGGTTGCCAAAGGCCAAGAAGATTCACATTCTAGTGAATATACGATCTTTGGGAACCTAATGGCTTCCAAACTCAAGAAATATTCAAATGCTACAGCGTTTGGTTTTCCAAGAAAAAATAATGGCTGTTTTAGTTCAAGCAGACAGAGGAATGTTTCATCAACATTCAGAAAACCCTGCTCCCTCAGTATATTCTAGCGATTCCTTGTTTTTTATCCTTTTGGGTAACGACTCAGTTTTTTTTGACAGTAGCGCGTTGATTTATTTTACAATTTGAACGTTAAATCACAGAAAAATACGAATGTATAAATTATTTAATAATTAAATAATAAGTTGGCAGAAATTTTCAGAAAAAATTTATATGTAATTATATAATAAAATATAAATTTATTAACGCTGAAGGATTTTGAGACGAAACGTTTATCAAAATAAAATAAAATGTAGTTAAATTTCATAAACTTAATCCCTTGCCTTAATTCGTTCTAATAAAAGAAAAAAAAAAGTTTATGAATAAGATAATTTTTCAACATGATATTAACTCTTTCAGTTACCTCGACCATCAGTATTAACGATTTACTACTTTATTTAATTTTAATACGCACGCCTATGTTATTTTCTAATTGTTGATAGTTCACAATAAAAATTAGAATATATTTTAAGTTTTTTACAAGCTTTACACTGCAATATATTAAATTTTACATGCTTTTGCAACGTTAAAAATAAGAACCAACTCTGTTTATCAGTTTACTAGTTTTTTCGTTATGACAAAAAACGTTACAACAACTATGAGTAATAAACAAATCGAGTATTTTAATATTATAGAATTTAGTTCTAATTGAAAATTTACAATCGACGGTTTTGTAAATCGGGAGTGTGTTTAAAAAAAAAAGACTATGCACTAATTTTATCGTGTGATTTTTGTAAAAAATAATGGTAGCACTTAATGGGCCTTTAAGATAAGTTAAGTATTTCTAAATTTATTTGTGAGCACGATTTCTTTTCAAAAATATGGATCAACTTTCGCTTAGCTGAAATCAGTTATGTAAGAAATATTCGTTTATTTACTATTTTGAACTTTTTCCAACCAGAAAGACTCGAATTTTTATGTGTTGGACTCCGTGAACAGGCGTTTACAAAAACGTTCGTTCATTAAGGTATGAGCTCTATTATTGCTAGAATAGGCGTATTAAAACAGATAGTAGTTAAATTATGTCTTATTTTGTTATAATTGAACAAAGTCTACCTAAAACTAGGCAGGAAACTTATGAGTTTGTAAAAAATGAAGGTTTAATACCTTACTGTAGGACATACAAGTAATTTGGATATATTTTCGCATTATCATTTTTCTGAAACAGATTTGGGAATGTATAGTTTAGGTAGGTAAGACTTTTTAAACTTTTTTTTCTTGAATATTTTATATTAATTATATATTAATTGAATATTGAATTAAACCCCCAAAAAAGTGTCTGTCTTTTTGTAATTATTTTTTATTATATGAAATTAAGACGCTGTTAAAATGTCAACGTGAATCAAACAGTTTATTTTGTATTCAAAAAAAACAACTTGAGGATGTTTTTATTAAATGTTAACCCCCTCAAAATTGTCTGCCTTAATAATTTTTATATTTTATGTGATTTTAAATTTAGATTTCTGTTTTTCTGCTGGCCTCTGAAACAAACACTTTTTTTGGGCAAAATTTTTTGTCCCCAGGTAGGGCAAGCCAACACTTGCTTACCTGCTTATTTATCCAGTCGATACTATGGCACAAAATTTCAAGGTGCATCAAATACTTCATGAAACACGTGTTACTAGGACTTGGACTATTTCTATTTCTAGCTGTTTGAAATGCTGCATCCATATTTCATTATATTCTGCTTCTTCTTCTATTATTTTTCCTTCTTCGTCTTTTATTCCGGTTATTTTACTTTTGTATGTTTTAGTTTGGTTATCTATTTTACGATAAAATACTTTGGTGTTTTTATTAAAGCTTTCTTTTTCTATTTTGCTGATGAAATTTCCAATTGCCGTCTTCTTAGCTATTTTCAATATTTTTTTTGTTTCTTTTCTTTTATTTTCGTATTCCACTCTATCTTCAGGACTGTTGGTTCTAACATATTTTATCCATGCAAATTTCTTCTTTTCCACCATCTTTTTACATTTCTCATCAAACCATTTCTTTTGTGTTGCATTTTCTACAATACCTATTTTATCTTTTGCTGCTGCACTACATATGTTGGGAGTTTAATAAAATTTACAGCGAAAGTAGGGAATTTAATAAAATTGACAGCATAAGGTGGGATTTTAATAAAATTTACAGCATATGGTGGGAATTTAATAAAATTTACAGCATAATGTGGGAATTTAATGAAATTCACTACATAGGTTGAGAGTTTAATAAAATTTACAGCGAGAGTAGGGACTTTAATAAAATTTACAGCATATGGTGGGAATTTAATAAAATTCACAGCATAAGGTGAGAATTTAATAAAATTTACAGCATAAGGTGGGAATTTAATAAAATTTACAGCATAAGTTGGATTTTTAATGAAATTCACTATATAGGTTGGGAGTTTAATAAAATTTACAGCGAGAGTAGGGAATTTAATAAAATTGACAGCATAAGGTGGGATTTTAATAAAATTTACAGCATATAATGGGAATTTAATAAAATTTACAGTATAAGGTGGGAATTTAATAAAATTTACAGCATAAGTTGCATTTTTAATGAAATTCACTACATAGGTTGGGAGTTTAATAAAATTTACAGCGAGAGTAGGGAATTTAATAAAATTGATAGCACAAGGTGGGAATTTAATAAAATTTACAGCATAAGGTGGGAATTTAATAAAATTTACAGCATAAGTTGGATTTTTAATGAAATTCACTACATAGGTTGGGAGTTTAATGAAATTTACAGCGAGAGTAGGGAATTTAATAAAATTGACAGCATAAGGTGGGATTTTAATAAAATTTACAGCATATGGTGGGAATTTAATAAAATTTACAGCATAAGGTGGGAATTTAATAAAATTTACAGCATAAGTTGGATTTTTAATGAAATTCACTACATAGGTTGGGAGTTTAATAAAATTTACAGCGAGAGTAGGGAATTTAATAAAATTGACAGCATAAGGTGGGATTTTAATAAAATTTACAGCATATTGTGGGAATTTAATAAAATTTACAGCATTAGGTGGGAATTTAATAAAATTTACAGCATAAGTTGGATTTTTAATGAAATTCACTACATAGGTTGGGAGCTTAATAAAATTTACAGCGAGAGTAGGGAATTTAATAAAATTGACAGCATAAGGTGGGATTTTAATAAAATTTACAGCATAAGCTGGGAATTTAATAAAATTTACAGCATAAGGTGGGAATTTAATAAAATTTACAGCATAAGTTGGATTTTTAATGAAATTCACTACATAGGTTGGGAGTTTAATAAAATTTACAGCGAGAGTAGGGAATTTAATAAAATTGACAGCATAAGGTGGGATTTTAATAAAATTTACAGCATATGGTGGGAATTTAATAAAATTTACAGCATAAGGTGGGAATTTAATAAAATTTACAGCATAAGTTGGATTTTTAATGGAATTCACTACATAGGTTGGGAGTTTAATAAAATTTACAGCATAAAGTGGGATTTTGATGAAATTGGGAATTTAAAGAAATTGTTGTAACTGTTCAATTGTTGAGTTGTGAGATCCTTTTTAGTCCAGTAAATAGAGGGTCCCAGAAGCGATTATACCTGCCAGTCCATGAATTTTCAGTGAAGGGTAGGGTTTGACTAGTAATTAAACATAAATTTCACACACCTCATCGTCATTTTGGGACTCTTAAAATACGGCATTTAAAGAATTTTTACATAAAAACGAAATGAAGATCAGGTCATTATCTACAAAAATGGTCCTTATGGTTTTTTCCAAAAACTCGATAGTTTTCGAGATAATGGCCCTCAAGCGCTCCGGAGTCGAAGGAGGGGGTTCTTTGCACTTACTCATGACCGGGCGAACAAATTATTCAATATCTCGAGTAAAAATGCATATTTTTTTACGATTCAAAATTCAGATGAAAGGGGAAATCTACAGCTATCATATCCGATGATTCAATGTCCATTTTTATATTTCCACCATATTTATAAAATGGGTCAAAGATTTTGTAATAACTTTTTTTCGAGTGTCCTAATAATAGACATTTACTCTCGATTTTTTGTTATTACGGGTCCTTTAAAGGTCTTTATTGATCTCAGAAATTTTTATTGGCCATCTTTCTTGCCCCTTGATTTTTCAGTTGGTGTTTTATTCATTTCCAAATTTTTGCTATTTTTCGAGGTTGGGAATATTTTGCGAACAATCACTGTCTTAAAGTTTGTACATTATCGGATTGTCTTCCAAGATACGTCATTTTAAAGGTTAAAGCTCCTTTTTGGTTGTGCCCTCATTTTTACTGGAGTTTTGGGATTTTTCAGAAATCTATGAAACCTCAAAATTATGGATTTTTCAACATCGGTTTTTGCGAAAAATATTAATGTAGCGAAAAAAATCATATGGATCGTTTTTGTAGATAATGAATTACTCTTCATTTTTTCCCTATATAAAAATTCTCTAAATGCCATATTTTAGGAGATATTGGCGGAAAACCAATTTTTGTAAATTTGGGGCCGGGAATACCCCCCCAAAATGGCGACTGGTGTGTGAAATTTCTGGATGTTCAATAACTAGTCAAACCCTACCCTTCACGGAAAATTCATGAACCGGCAGGATTTTTCTACACTTATTCTACTTTTCATCCTTCATTTACTGTACTAGAGAGTAATTATTATACTGTTTAACCCTACAATATCGGTCGCTTGTAAATTTCACTACGCACTTTTCAAATCGACATTTTTTTTGGATATTTTTGACCAATTCAGGAGGACGTCATTTACAAGGTAAGGCTCAACAAAAAATAAACGTAAATGTCGAAATATTTGTTTTAACTTTTCCCCATCTTTTTATTTTGGAATGCGTCTTGGCTGACTACGACCCTGTTTAAAGGGAAAAATAAAAAAAACTTTGAAAGTATTTAACACTAACAGAATCGTGCAAGGCCTTTTTAATAAGCACCTGTCGCAACAAAAGCAAGAAAATAATTCAATTCTTTTATCCTTTTATGATAGTAGTATTTCAAGTGATAAAATCTGAAGCGGACGGGACGAATTTAATTTCATTGGTAGTTTTGGTGTGTAAGGAACGAGAAAAATATGATTTTCTAAAAAGTTTTGTTATCTGCAAGAATTATTAGCTAAGCTACAAGATGAAATTTATGATATTCAGTAGCAGCAAAACGTGCAATATTATTTTTGTAGTCGGAAAATATTTTTTTTATTGAAATTGTTATTGTGTTGATATTTAGTGTGTGCTTTTAGAAAAACAGCCGTTGTAAATAGCATAATGAAGGAACTTTGTATGATTTTATTTTACTTAATTTGGCGTTTTTTCTTAAACACCCTTTTTTCTTTATTGAATATTTGTTGTTTGGGTTGCTTTTGTTATTCTCTGAATAAACTTTCAGTCCACGTAAATACCGTTTTTTCTTTTAAATATTTACAAAGAAAATTCAGAAATTTTTATATTATCCACTTCAATTGTTGTGCTGTGTATTTATACCCCGCATCCCAAAAAATGTTTGGTTTTTTCCTAGATAAAAACATTTTTTTGAAAACTTTCACAAAAATATACAAATTTTCGGCATTTTCATTTTTTTCGTATAAGGTTTGAACATATTTATTCAAAATTCATTAAAACATGTAAAATTTTATCCTGAATCGATTGGTAGCCATAACATGTTTGTAACAATATTAAAGGCTAATTTTCGATTGTAGAATATATGATTTTTTAAAGATTTTTTCGATCCTTATTTTGACCATCTATAAAATAAAAACCTTCTCGGTTATAGCACCGTACGGTGGTTATAGTATTGTTGAATTTTTTTCTAATAGATTGGTCTCTTTTGTGTCTGCTGCCAAAATTCTAGCTCAATATTCACAGTTTTGGGGTTAATATGATTTTTTTTAAAGTTGATAGTGTGAGTTCTTCGAGAATTTGAATACACTAAGTCTCCAGTCTACTCATTTTCCCAGAAAACCCAATCTCGCAAATATTTTTGGGTTCAGTTACGATCCAAAAAAATAACTCCTTTTCCCAGAAACCCCAGTGTCACAAATATTCAGCGTTTTCCTGGGGAAAAATTATTTTATTTTTGAAAATTTGTCGCAATTTACACGTTCTTGAGAAAAAAATTTTCTAGGTTCAGTTACGATCCAAAAAAATAACTAAATAATACTCCTTTCGCCAGAAAACCCAATCTCACAAATATTCAGCGTTTTCGTGGAGGAAAATTATTTTATTTTTGAAATTTTTTCGAAATTTTCACGTTTTTGAGAAAAACTTTTTGTAGGTTCAGTAACGATCCAAAAGAATAACTAAATAATAACTCCTTTCCCCAAAACACCCAGTTTCAAAAATATTCAGCGTTTTCCTGTAGGAAAATTATTTTATTTTTGAAAATTTTTCGCAATTTTTACATCTTTGAGAAAAAAATTTTCTAGCTTCAGTTACGATCCAAAACAATAACTAAATAATAACTCCTTTCCCCAGAAAACCCAGTATCACAAATATTCAGCGTTTTCTTGGAGGAAAATTATTTTGTTTTTGTAAATGTTTCGCAATATTTACGTTTTTGATATAAAAATTTTCTAGGTTCAGTTACGATCCAAAAGAATAACTAAATAATAACTGCTTTCCCCAGAAAACCCAGTATCACAAATATTCAGCGTTTTCTTGGGGAAAAATTATTTTATTTTTGAAAATTTGTCGCAATTTTCACGGTCTTGAGAAAAAAAATTTCTAGGTTCAGTTACGATCCAAAACAATAACTAAATAATAACTCCTTTCTCCAGAAAACCCAGTATCACAAACATTCAGCGTTTTCTTGGAGGAAAATTATTTTGTTTTTGGAAATTTTTCGCAATATTTACGTTTTTGATACAAAATTTTTCTAGGTTCAGTTACGATCCAAAAATAACTAAATAATAACTCATTTTCCCCAGAACATCAAGTTTCAAAAATATTCAGCGTTTTCCTGTAGGAAAATTATTTTATTTTTGAAAATTTCTCGCAATTTTCACATCTTTGAGAAAAAAATGTTCTAGCTTCAGTTACGATCCAAAACAATAACTAAATAATAACTCCTTTCCCCAGAAAACCCAGTATCACAAATATTCAGCGTTTTCTTGGAGGAAAATTATTTTGTTTTTGAAAATGTTTCGCAATATTAACGTTTTTGATACAAAATTTTTCTAGGCTCAGTTACGATCCAAAAAAATAACTAAATAATAACTCCTTTCCCCAGAAAACCCAGTATCACAAATATTCAGCGTTTTCTTGGAGGAAAATTATTTTGTTTTGAAAATTTTTCGCAATATTTACGTTTTTGATACAAAATTTTTCTAGGTTCAGTTACGATCAATAGAATAACTAAATAATAACTCCTTTCCCCAGAAAACCCAGTTTCACAAATATTCAGCGTTTTCCTGTAGGAAAATTAGTTTATTTTTGAAAATTCCTCGCAATTTTCAAGTTTTTGAGAAACAATTTTTTTAGGTGCAGTTACGATCCAAAAAAGAATTCCTTTTTCCAGAAATCCCAGTCTCACAAATATTCAGCGTTTTCCTGTAGGAAAATTAGTTTATTTTTGAAAATTCCTCGCAATTTTCATGTCTTTGAGAAAAAATGTTTCTAGGTTCAGTTACGATCCAAAACAATAACTGTTTCCCTCAGAAAACCCAGTCTCACAAATATTCAGCGTTTTCCTGTAGGAAAATAATTTTCTTTTTGAAAATTTCTCGCAATTTTCACATCTTTGAGAAAAAAAATTTCTAGGTTCAGTTACGATCCAAAACAATAACAAAATAATAACCTCCTTTCCCCAGAAAACCCAGTATTACAAATATTCAGCGTTTCCTGGAGGAAAATTATTTTATTTTAAAAATTTTTTCGCAATATTCACGTTTTTGGTACAAAAAATTTTCTAGGTTCAGTTACGATACAAAAAAATTACTAAATTATAACTCCTTTCCCCAGAAAACCCAGTATCACAAATATTCAGCGTTTTCTTGGAGGAAAATTATTTTGTTTTTGGAAATTTTTCGCAATATTTACGTTTTTGATACAAAATTTTTCTAGGTTCAGTTAGGATCCAAAACAATAACTAAATAATAACTCCTTTTCCCAGAAAACCCAGTCTCACAAATATTTAGCGTTTTCCAGGAGGAAAATTATTCTATTTTTGAAACTTTTTCGCAATTTTCACGTTTTTGAGAAAAAAAATTTCTAGGTCCAGTAACGATCCAAAAAAATAACTAAATAATAACTCCTTTCCCCAGAAAACAGTCTCACTAATATTCAGCGTTTTCCTGTAGGAAAACTATTTTATTTTTGAAAATATTTCGCAATTTTTTTTAGAAAAAAATTTTGTAGCCTCTGCTACGATCCAGAAAAATAACTGAATAATAACTCCTTTCCCCAGAAAATCTAATCTCACAAATATTCAGCGTTTTCCTGTAGGAAAATTATGTTATTTTTGAAAATTTTTCGTAATTTCCACGTTTTTGAGAAAAAAATTTTCTAGGTTCAGTTACAATCCAATAAAATAACTCCTTTTCCCAAAAAACCCAGTCTAATATATATTCAGCGTTTTCCTGAAGGTAAATTTTTTATTTTTGAAAATTTTTCAAGCGAGAAATTTTTTTAAACGTTCAGTTACGATCCAAAAAATAACTAAAAAATAACTTCTTTCCCAGAAAACACAGTCTTAAAAATACTTGCGTCTTCCAGGAGGAAAATTATTCTATTTTTAAAACTTTTTCGCAATTTTCACGTTTTTGAAAAAAAAAATTTTCTAGGGTCTGTTACGATCCAAAAAAATAACTCATTTCCCCCAGAATACCCAGTATAACAAATATTCAGCGTTTTCCTGGAGAAAAATTATTTTATTTTTGAAAAAATTTTCGAAATTTGCACGTTTTTGAGAAAAAAATTTCCTAGGTTGAGTAACGATCCAAAAAAATAACTTAATAACAACTCCTTTCCCCAGAAAACCCAGACTCACAAATATTCAGAGTTTTCCTGTAGAAAAATTATTTTATTTTGGAAAATTTTTCGAAATTTTCACGTTTTTGAGAAAAAAAATTTCTAGGTTTAGTTACGATCCAAAAGAATAACTAAATAATAACTCCTTTCCCCAGAAAACCCAGTCTCACAAATATTCAGAGTTTTCCTGTAGAAAAATTATTTTATTTTGGAAAATTTTTCGAAATTTTCACGTTTTTGAGAAAAAAAATTTCTAGGTTTAGTTACGATCCAAAAGAATAACTAAATAATAACTCCTTTCCCCAGAAAACCCAGTCTCACAAATATTCAGCGTTTTCCTGTAGGAAAATTATTTTATTTTGGAAATTTTTTCGCAATTTTCAAGTTTTTTAGAAAAAAATTTCGAGGTCCAGTAACGATCCAAAAAAATAACTAAATAATAACTCCTTTCCCCAGAAAACCCAGTCTCACAAATATTCAGCGTTTTCCTGGAGGAAAATTATTTTATTTTTGAAAACTTTTCGCAATCTTCACATCTTTGAGAAAAAATTTTTCTAGTTTCAGTTACGATCTAAAAAAATAACTTTTTTTTCACAGAAAACCCAGTCTAATATATATTCAGCGTTTTCCTGAAGGAAAATTTTTTATTTTTAAAAATTTTTCAAGTGAGAAATTTTTTTCTAGGTTCAGTTACGATCCAAAAAATCACTAAAAAATAACTTCTTTCCCCAGAAAACATAGTCTTACAAATACTTGCGTCTTCCTGGAAGAAAATTATTTAATTTTCAAAAATGTTTCGCAATTTTCACGTTTTTGAGAAAAATTTTTCCTTGGTGCAGCTACGATCCAAAAAACTCCTTTTCCCAGAAAACCCAGTTTAATACATATTCAGCGTTTCCCTGAAGGAAAATTTTTTATTTTAGAAAATTTTTCACGTTTGAGAAATTTTTTTCTAGGTTCAGTTACGTTCCAAAAAATAATTAAAAAACAATTCCTTTCCCCAGAAAACCCTGTCTCAAAATATTCAGCGTTTTTCTGTAGGAAAATTATTTCATTTTTGAAAACTTTTCGCAATTTTCACGTTTTTGAAAATTTTTCTAGCTTCAGTTACAATCCAAAAAATTACTGCTTTTCCTAGAAAACCCAGTCTAATATATATTCAGCGTTTCCCTGGAGGAAAATTATTTTATTTTCGAAAAAATTTCACGTTTTTGAGAATTTTTTTTCTAGGTTCAGTTACGATCCGAAAAATAACTAAAAAATAACTCCTTTTCCAGGAAAACCCAGTCTCACAAATATTCAGTGTTTTCCTGGAGGAAAATTATTTTATTCTTGAAAATTTTTCGCTATTTTCTCGTTTTTAGAAAAAAAATTTCTAGGTGCAGTTACGATCCAAAAAAATAACTCCTCTTCCCAGAAAACCCAGTCTAATATACATATATTCAGCATTTTCCTGTAGGAAAATTATGTTATTTTTGAAATTTTTTCGAAATTTGCACGTTTTTGAGAAACAAATTTTCTAGGTTCAGTAACGATCCAAAATAATAACTCATTTCCCCAGAAAACCTAATCTCACAAATATTCAGCGTTTTCCTGTAGGAAAATTATTTTATTTTTGAAAATATTTCGCAATTTTTTTAGAAAAAAAAATTTTGTAGCCTCAGCTACGATCCAGAAAAATAACTGAATTATAACTCCTTTCCCCAGAAAATCCAATCTCACAAATATTCGGCGTTTTCCTGTAGGAAGATTATTTCATTTTTGAAAACTTCGCAATTTTCACGTTTTTGAGAAAAAAATTTCTAGGTTCAGTTACGATCCAAAAAAATAACTCCTTTTCCCAGAAAACCCAGTCTAATATGTATTCAGCGTTTTCCTGGAGAAAAATTATTTTATTTTTGAAAATTTATCACGTGTTTGAGAAAATTTTTCTAGGTTCAGTTACGATCCAAAAGTAACTAAAAAATAACTTCATTTCCCAGAAAACAGTCTTACAAATACTCAGCGTTTTCCTGGAGGAAAATTATACGCAATTTTCAAGTTTTTGAGAAAAAATTTTTCTAGGTGCAGTTACGATCCAAAAAAAATAACTCCTTTTCCCAGAAACCCCAATCTAATATATATTCAGCGTTTTCCTGGAGGAAAATTATTTTATTTTTGAAAAATTTTCACGTTTTTGGAATTTTTTTGTAGGTTCAGTCGATCCAAAAAAATAGACTCCTTTTCCCAGAAAATCCAGTCTCACAAATATTCAGCGTTTTCCTGGAGGAAAATTATTTTCTTTTTGAAAATTTTACGCAATTTTCACGATTTGAGAAAAAAAATTCTAGATTCAGACAATCCAAAAAAATAACACCTTTCCCAGAAAACCTAGCCTCACAAATACTCAGCGTTGTCCGGGAGGAAAATTATTTTATTTTTAAAAAAATTTCGCAATTTCCACGTTTTCGAGAAAAAATTTTCCTAGGTGCAGTTACGATCCAAAAAAACTCCTTTTCCCAGAAAACCCAGTCTAAAAAATATTCACCGTTTTCCTGAAGGAAAATTTTTCACGTGTTTAAGAAATTTTTTCTAGGTTCAGTTACGATCCAAAAAATAACTAAAAAATAATTCCCTTTCTCAGACAACCCAGTTTCACAAATATTCAGCGTTCTCCTGGAGGAAAATTATTTTATTTTTGAAAATTTTTCGCAATTTTCTCGTTTTTGAGAAAAATATTTTCTAGGTTCAGTTACAATCCAAAACAATTACTCCTTTTCCCAGAAAACCCAGTCTAATATATATTCAGCGTTTTCCTGGAGAAAAATTATTATACTTTTGAAAATTTTTCGAAATTTTCACGTTTTTGAGAAAAAATTTTCTAGTTTCAGTTACGATCCAAAAAAATAACTAAAAAATAATTCCTTTTTCCAGAAAACCCAGTCTAATATATATTCAGCGTTTTCCTGGAGGAAAATTATTTTAATTTTGAAAATTTTCCGCGTTTTTGAGAATTTATTTTCTAGATTCAGTTGAGATCCAAAAAAATTACTAAAAAAGAACTCCTTTCCCCAGAAAACCCAGTCTCACGAATATTCAGTATTTTCCTGTAGGAAAACTATTTTATTTTTGAAAACATCGCAATTTTCTCGTTTTTTAGAAGAAAATTTTTCTAGGTTCAGTTACGATAAAAAAAAAAGTTTTGTATAATGAAAAATAAAATACAATCAATTTCTAACGACCTGAAAAAATTGCACCTAAATAGTTGTAGGTAACATTTTCTATTCTATTCTCAATAATAATAGCGACCAAAAATACAAATAGCTTTTCTCAAACAATAATTTCACCAATTTAAAACTACTTATAAAAAACAATTAAAAAATACAAAAATAGAAACAACTAATATGTTTTAAAATACGCCTGTTTTCTTTCCCAACTAATCAGTCGACAACCTTATCTCTATTTTGACAGACACATATCTTCTACTCAATTTCTGCCGGTATACAACTCAAATTAAATAACTAGAATTGTATAGAAATAGCTGCACGTTATTTCACTCCACTCGCTACTCGTTATAAAAATAACAAAAACAAAAATCCACTTGAACTTCCTAGAAGAAAGCTTACACCGTATACATCGGATTTTCTATTATGAAAACAAAGTATGCCACCCACAGACCGAATTTTAAAAATGAACTGCTAGACAAACACACTCTAATTATCAACAGTATTCAAATTGAGACTAAAAACAATGTCGTAACTTGCATAGGGCGCAAGGGATATGCTTGACTTGGATGTAGAAAATAGAGAATTTGTAAGCTTGAATAACAAAAAATAGATAAATGGAAATATGATACGAATAATACAGAACTCCCCTTTTAACTTCTCTATTTTTATATAATAAGAAAAGAGCTCAGGCAGGTCGATTTTTATAGTAATCATAGCATGTAAAATTTGGGACTAAGTTCTTGGAATGTCTGTGGGGGTGGTTCATGGGAATTCAAAGGTCTTTGTAGCTGTTCCCATGCTTGATGTGATTGAAGTCGGGCAATCAAGGGGGCAGTTCCAAATACGGGAATACCATGGAAGTCCAAAGCGTCTTCGACTACTCTTGCACGATGCGGTCGAGCATTATCGTTTATCATCTAAAGAGATGAAAGTTGATCCAATATCAGCATGAAACAAACATTGTAACTTTGGTAGTCCACTCCTAGGTTCTTCTCTCACGTTTCCAGGAGAATCTGCGAAATGACACTTGTTCTGACTTGAAAAACATCTGCAACTTCTCTCTGAAGACTACCCGCCTCAATCTTACCAATAACCCTACTACCTTCATACCAAGTGATTGATTGATTGGTTCGGCACCACCAGTCAGAGGCTTAGAGACCTCGGTACCTCAGCTATAAGGATTTTTGCGCTCTTGGTTATACCGTTTATGTGAAGAGACCAGTAGCTCTTATCAGGCTCGACAGTTTTTTCACTAGTTCCTTCTTGGAGAAATCCTCCCTTGGATACTCTAGTCCAATGAGACAGAGCTTCACAATCAAAGATAATGTGAGAGGCTGTTTCCTCCTCATCCATGCTCATCCGACAGATAGGTTCCTCCCTATATATGCCAATTGTATGCAAGTTTTTCCTTAGGGTACAGTGACCGGTGAGTATTCCTTATCTGGCCCCTGCTGAGGTTTAATATTTCGTTAGTCAGCGACTCCGAGGGTTCTTCGACCAGGAGTTTTCTGTGTTCCTGTCTAGGCACGTGTCTCCAGTACGTCTGATGTTTAGTTTGAATCCACCGAGATCTACAACCTCGTGCAGCAGATTTTGATATTCCAAATACTGGTTCAAGACCAGTGAATGCAGTTTCAGATCCTAGCTCAGCTAGATTGTCTGCCTTTTCATTGCCTACAATACCCTTGTGCCCCGGGACCCGCTTAAGAGTTACTCTGTTATGGTTTTCCAGGGTTAAAAGTTTTTATAGGCAGTCTCAGACCAGTCTAAAAATGATCTGGGGACATGCTAAAGATTTCAGGAGCAGGGAAATCAGGAAGTTTCTTTGTATTTGAGGCTGAGATATCGACAATCTTACCAAAAACAAAACCACCTGGCTGATAAAAATAGGATAAAGAAACTCCTAAGGATCATTACATGCTATTTAACAGGTCATGATTCAGTTAAATAGAAAATTTTTCAGCTTCAGACTCACTACACCAAGTTCAAGTTTTGTGATAAAATATATTAGATTATTATTATTTAAGAAAAACCCTTAACAAATCTACCTCCATGAACTTCATCTTCATTAATGTATATTTTCGTTTACATCCTGTATTATTATCGACCATGACAAATAGTTTCTTGAAGTGGACTTCCTTCAGGTGATTGCGGGCGTAATTAGGATATGAAAATGAAAGCTTGTAACGACTATCAGAAATAAAGAGATAAACTATTTGCTGCTGGTATATTAACGACTTATAAACAGATTTATTATAACTTTTTTAATGATTTTGTTTGGTTAATTAATTACACGTTTGTTCGAAGAAATTGGATTGATTAATCTGATCAGTTAAAAAATTGTTATAACATTCAATATTAGAAAGATTTTTTTAAAAATAGGAATGTTTGATGAACATTTTAGGAAGATTTGCAGCAATCGCAACCTCAACTTCTTTGCCATCGACACTAGTTCAACTAGCACTCCATCAACAAGTTTTTATAAATGCGTCAATTCATCCTACGGTTAGAGCCGCCTTACAAAAAAAATCTGCGTGTTTCAGTCTAAGCAGCGCCAATTGTTACATTCCATTACCATCGAAACATAACGGTCTAATAGGAGAGGGATTCAAAGTAGGTACCCAATCACGAGGTCTTTTCTCGCTTTCTCTCCTAACCAATCATGGCTCGAAATCATCATAGCACGTACTGTTATATTAAGGTTTGCCTGCAAAAGTCCTTCCTTTCTCACCTAGTTCCTGTTCTCTACTTTCCGTTTTTAGGGTACTTTTTTCGCTTAATTTTCATGTCTACAATAAACAGACACCCCTTTTTTCTAATATAATTATTGACCATTTTTGACAGTTTTTTATAATTCTTGACCATTTTTTCAAAACTTTATCAATTATTGACTATTTTTGACCATTTTTTTAAATATTTAACAATTTTTGACCATTTTTGACAATTTTCCACAGATTCTGAGAATTATTGACCATTTTTCAAAAATTTTGACAATTTTTAACAGTTATTGATCTTTTATAATTATTGACCATTTTTGACAGTTTCTGATAATTATTGACCATTTTTGGCAGTTTCTGATAATTATTGACCATTTTTGACAACTTCCAAAAATTTTTACAATTATTGACTATTTTTGACCATTTTTTATAATATTTAACAATTTTTGACAATTTTCGACAATTTTTCACAGATTCTGACAATTATTGACCATTTATCAAAATGTTTACAATTATAGACTATTTTTTCAAAATTATAACAATTATTGACCATTTTTTCAAAATTTTTCACCATTTTTTCAATTTTTAACAATTATTAACCAATTTTTGACCATTTTTTCAATTTTTAACAATTATTGACCAATTTTGACAATCATTGATCATTTTTGACAATTTTTCAAAAAATTTGACCATTTTAGACCATTTTTCCAAATTTTATTAATTATTGACCTTTTTTGACAGGTTCTGACAATTATTGACCATTTTTGACAAGTTTTCAAAAATGTTGGCCCTTTTTACAAATTTTTTGACAATTTTTAACAATTATTGACCGTTTTTGACAGTTTTTTTATTATTATTGACCATTTTTTCAAAATTTTGACAATTTCTGACCAATTTTCAAAATTTTTACAATTATTGACCATTTTTGACAGTTTCTGACAATTATTGATCATTTTTGATAATTTTTAAAAAATTTTGACCATTTTAGACCATTTTTCCAAATTTTAACAATTAATGACCATTTTGACAGGTTCTGACAATTATTGACCATTATAGACAAATTTTAACAATTATTGACCATTTTTGACAGTTTTTATAATTATTGACCATTTTTTCAAAATTTTGACAATTTTCGACCATTTTTCAAAATTTTAACAATTATTGACAGTTTCTGACAATTATTGATCATTTTTGACAGTTTTTTATAATTATTGACCATTTTTCCAAAATTTTGACAATTTTTGGCCATTTTTCAAAATTTTAACAATTATTGCTAATTTTTAAAAAATTTTGACAATCATTGACCATTTTTTTAAATATTTAACAATTTTTGACCATTTTTGACCATTTTTGACGATTTTTGATTGGTTTTGACAATTATTGACCGACTTTGACAATAATTGACCATTTTTCAAAAATTTTAACCATTTTTCAAAATTTTTGACAATTATTGACCGTTTTTTAAAATTTTTTGCAAATAATGACCATTTTTCCAAATTTTTGGCAATTATAAACCATTTTTTCAAAATTTTGACAATTATTGACCATTTTTCCAAATTTTTGCAATTATAAACCATTTTCTCAAAATTTTGACAGTTTTTGACAATTATTGACCATTTTTCCAAATTTTGGTCAATTATAAACCATTTTTTCAAAATTTTGACAATAATTGACCATTTTTCAAAAATTTTAACCATTTTTCAAAATTTTTGACAATTATTGACCGTTTTTTAAAATTTTCTGCAAATAATGACCATTTTTGACATTTATTGACCATTTTTCCAAATTTTTGGCAATTATAAACCATTTTTTCAAAATTTTGACAGTTTTTGACAATTATTGACCATTTTTCCAAGTTTTGGGCAATTATAAACCATTTTTTCAAAATTTTGACAATAATTGACCATTTTTCAAAAATTTTAACCATTTTTCAAAATTTTTGACAATTATTGACCGTTTTTCAAAATTTTTTGCAAATAATGACGATTTTTGACATTTATTGACCATTTTTCCAAATTTTTGGCAATTATAAACCATTTTTTCAAAATTTTGACAATTATTGACCATTTTTCCAAATTTTTGGAAATTATTAACCATTTTTTCAAAATTTTGACAATTATTGACCATTTTTCCAAATTTTTGGAAATTATTAACCATTTTTTCAAAATTTTGACAGTTTTTGACAATTATTGACCATTTTTCCAAATTTTTGGAAATTATTAACCATTTTTTTTAAATTTTGACAGTTTTTGACAATTATTGACCATTTTTCCAAATTTTCGACAATTTTTGACCATGTTTCAAAAATTTTTACAATTTTTCAAAAATTTCAACTTATTTGGCAATTATTAACCATTTTTTCAAAGTATTGACAATCTTTGACCATTTTTGTAGTTTTTGACATTTATTGACCATTTTTGACAATTTTGCACACCTATGGGTGTGCGAGCTCAGTGCGGTAAGAGAGATTGCGCACAGTCGCTTACGCATGGCATCGCGTTGCCCCATCTCACACACTACTACGTATGGACTATGTATAGTACATATACCATCATATAGCGTTGCGAGGCCTCGCCACGGCAATTCTCGCCACGCCAAAAATCAGGTTTACCCTCCGCCTATAGATGTTTCACATCAACAAGTGAGTATCTTGTATTAATAATTAAAGGGAACTATGGAGCATTAAATAGTTCACTTTTAGAAATCTCACTCCACCAATTTACTCTTTTCGGACACCTTTAGCTCTCGAGATCTTTCTAATCGCCGTACCCTGTATGCATAGGTGTTGGTAATTTCGCCAAAGAAGGTCATAAACTCGTTTTATAATAGGAAATTTCGTCAAGAAATCTTTTCAGGTTCAACATGTAATCTGGCCAAAACTCACCCTTTTCGGATTATTTATTAGGTATACTTCATTCCAAGATATTTCATTTTAACTTATGCCAGCAGGTAGTCGTTAATCCGATAACAATAGCACAGTATAGTACTCATTGCTTCGAAAAGCGAAAAGATAATGCCTAATAGTATGATTATTTTACAACTGAAATGTTTGTCTGATAAAATAATATTTAATCATTTTATTATAAAAGGTTGACCACCTTGTCTATAAATATTGTGAATTGTGAAAAATGTGTTTGAATCATTGAAACATCGAAATTATAGAATAACCGATGCAGCAAAAGCAACATGTAAGTTGACCAAAACCCCAATACCCACAGTAAAAGACATTATCAATAAGCCAATACATAAACGAAAAATACGAAGTGACGCTAATAAAACCGAATGTTTTGACCAAATGCAAAAAATTTAATTTAACGCGGCCATTTTTTCAACACTATACCTTTTTAAATCATTTTCCTTGCCCTTATCGATAAGTTATTAAATAGTGATTAAATAATACATGTCCCCGTATGCATCTCCATCTTACCTTTTTTCTTTTATTTTCACGAAGAATGGAGCTCGATTCCTCGCTATTCGTTCGGTCCGCTTAGTTAAAACCTTAAATTTCCTAGAACAGACGTTATCTAAACACCAATAATGTATTCTCTATCTAAAGTAAACCTCGCCATTTGATTAATTATTTTCAGTTTCTCTCGCTTTCGAATCCACTATTTATCTTCGTATTTGTTTTGTTGCAGACATTTCTCGAAAATCGAATAGTCGAAGTCGAATCAGCACTCGAAACTTCTCAACGAAACGAATTGAGAGACAAGCAAACGATCAACAAGCTCACCAAACAACTTAATAGGGTAAGTAGATACCTACATAAAAATAAAAGTTAGCTGCTAACGGCCGTACCGTACCGGTTTTTTTAAGTGCATTTTTGGGTACGACATTTTTTTGATTTTGATGGCTCATAACTTTATAGTTGTTGCGGTTTCGACTGGTGTCCATAACTCGTTGAAGCTTTTGCCGCGTTTTTTGGGATGTAGTCCTTAGTAATATTTATACAAAGTGTCCAGAAACTTCCCTGCCAAACGCAAACTACAGATACTACGAGGGTGTTTTAATTTCAATCATTTTGAACTTTAATTACTATTCTATCAATAAATGTAACTAATATTTTGTGGTAACTAAAATAAGTAAACAATCATATTTTTTCAATGTATTTAGAAAAAATCGCATCGATGGTAGTACCATATCTTGTGGTTGGTATATTTCTATCATTTTTCATTTCATGATTAAATACTTCTCTCAAGTATTCAGTATAAGTGGAGCAGATTGATTTCCCATTATCATTCCCATTCGAGCCACTAATTAGCACATAAAAAGCACAAAATATTGATTTATTCTAGACTAGTGGCGGCTCGTGGTTAATTTGATAGGGGGGTCATAGGTGATGTGACCAAAGTCTTAAAATACGGAAGTAAGGATGCTATGTGAGTTCTGGGACATGGCGGAGGCGCTAACATGGGAATCTCCATAAGGAAATCGCGAAAAAGCTAAGGTCCATTCTGGCAAAATTGACTCAAAAAGTGGTGGGGGTAGCAATGAAGTATTTTGAGGTGTTTTGAAGACTTTTGAAAGGGCTTAAAGTAGGTTGTGACATGTTTAGGAGAAGGACGTAACGCATTCCGAGACACCTTCAGACCCCTTCAAAAGTCTTAAAAACACTTCAAAACACCCCAAAATACACCTCCCACTTTTTGAGACAATTTTGCCAGAATGGACCTTAGCTTTTTTTGCGATTTCCTTATGGAGATTCCCATGTTAGCGCCTCCGCCATGTCCCAGAACTCATATAGCACCTTTACTTACGGAACGCCACTGCCCCCCCGGAGGCCTAACCGCAGTAGGCGGGAATTTTTCGAAAAACCACTCCCAATTTCTGGCCAGAAGTCGTTAAAATCGTTAAAAAGGCAAAATTTGTGGAGTTCGTTTCCAAAGCCCCAGAGGCAAAAAACGCTTGTTTTATACAAAAATAATGCTCTCTTGAAAAACAACCATATTTTATTCATTTCTATAGATATTAAATATGACAAACTTAAATTAAATGATAATTAGCCTAAATCTTTTTAAAATTTTAGTAAAGCCTTCAATCTTTTGTATTCGCAACAATTTATTACTTCAAAACACAGCTCATTATTCTCATTATTTCGCTTCAAATGCTCTCCGCGGCCTGCCAACCCCTCTACTCATCTCTTTTCTAAGCGTGTAATAATCAGCCGACGTAAGTCGTTTCATCGTCGATATTAAACCGGGCTTTTGACCCATCATATGTAAACTTCGGGCGAGTTTCTCTTATGCCGCGAAGATCGCCAGCGCTCGGCAAATTCCGTTCCTATATAACACCTTGAGGTCAACGGTGTACACCAGCTTGCTTTCCAATTTTGGTTTTCGCCGAGTACTTGAAGCTTGATGCGGAATAACGTTTACACGGTGGTCTCGAAAAACGTTTAATGGGAGGTTATTGCCCCAATGACCTAATGGAGGAGCCGCCACTGTTCTAGACCTGGTTGGGTTGTGTTGTTGAAGCTATTTTCACCTTTTGTTCTATCTAAAGTCCATCTTAGCGAAGAACAGGTCTGTAATAAGATTATAACGAAAACGTTTTTGTATACCATAAGATCAATAATCTCAACGCAGACTTATAAAATGAATATTTGAGGCTCATTCTTCCAGACGAACGAAAGTCTCAAACGTTTTACAAAGAAGATTTACTGGATAAAACTATAGCGTTTCTGTCTTTTTATTTTGAAATGTTTGCCAACTACTGGCTTATGCTTTTTGGGAGATTACAACGTATTACCAGTTCTTGGATAAAACGGGTATAGGTCAGTGGCGTTCGTACGATTATTCTAAGATAGGCATAAATAAATATATTTTCTATTTGGTGTTTTAAAACTTCTTTTATTATTCGATAATGTGAATAATAAGACATTTTTTTTTGAACCCTAGTCGTACCAGGTGGGCAAAAAGGACATATCTTAGGATCGAAATGTAGTACAACATTGGGAATTAAAAATGCATAACAAAAATGACCTCGAGAAGAACCTGAAAAATATTTACAGACTTGTGGGTTCACCGCTAGAAGGAGTAGTTGAATTTGTTCGTTAATTGGATAAATTTAGTGTAATTATACTTTTTAAATTCAATTACGTCCTCTATCGGTGGACCCATAAGTCTGTAAATATTTTTCTTGAAGCCGCAAATTATAAAAAATTGTTTTTTCTTTCGGGAAATTCGTAATATTCTCAACAAATTCCTTTTTCATATACAATTTCGAGTCGATTAAAACAACTTACGTTCGCTACTGCTTTCGCAGGAATTCTGGAATGAAACAATGCTATCCATCTAGTCTAAGATCCACGATTCAGTACGTCGTTTCTTAAGTACGAACAATAAAAAACATGACAGAATGGAAATTAACCAAAACTAGAAATTTCTACTTCTTATCAAAATGATTAATTACCCAAAAATCGATAATCCTCATTCAATGCATGACAGAACAGTAATTTAATTCATTTGAATTGATATCATTAATTTACGTGCGACAAGTTAAAATATCAAAAAAGCACTATTACCCCAAGGTAACATTCTTGCTTTAAACTGGAAAGATCAGAACTAGAACAAATCATTGTGTTCTTTTGAATATGCGTTGCCAATTCTATTGTCAATGTAAGTTTTGATACTTTTGTAATAGAAGCAAGGGCTGTCTTACATTATTTACAAACCATTGTTTTCCAATATTTTCGATAGCAAACCTATAAACTTTCTAACACGACTGCAGCTTGCAGGCTGCTGAGTGCTCTACACAGGTTAGTCGTTTGCTCGAATAAGCTAGACCAATAGCTGTCGATATCGCTATCTCACTTTTCTAGTACATGTAAGTAATTGGTGACAACTGTATTTGATTAGATTTAGATATGTTCAAGTGAAAAGTTTTAGAATATTCGTGAAGAAAGGGTCATCATTTCTATAATATTATTATAATTGAGATAATTAATATTTGATAAAAGTGGATACCAGAAACACAATTTTAAAATTGACATTACATGGTAAACTCTTCAATTCAATAATCTCGTTCATCCTCCGAGTCACCGTTTTCTACCTTCCAAAAATTATTATCGAAAAATCTGGAAAAATCTTGAGTTTAGAGGGTGTATAGTCTTTTATTTTCATTCATTTATTTACATTCTCCATCTTTTTCTGTCTCTTGATACAAATTCAGCCTCCTTCCTCATCTTCCCGTTCTCTCCCAGTAATTTTGCTACTTCGTTGTCTCACATCATGCTAGGTTTACCTCTCCTTTTCTTGCCGGTTTTGTTGTAGTCCATATTCTTTTAACTTTTCTATTTTGATTAAGCCTGTTTAAGTACCCCCACCATCTTATTTTTTTATTTTTTTCGGGTCGAGACGTAGGGGATATGCCTACCAACCAAACCCACCTCAAACTCGCCATTACCCCCGCCTCGGAATCACTACCCTAGCATACTTCGAGACGGGCGGCGGTCCCTCGCACACTCTCCGCTCACACCATCGTCTTCTCCCTAACTATCAATCCTACCCCTCATGCCATATCGGGTCCTTCCCTCCCCCTAACCATGCTCTCTACTACGCCACTCACCTCCTTCCATTCTTCCTCCCCCCTCAACATTATTTCCACCATGTTCTCCCAGTACATCGCCACCCCTAGTTTCCTCTCCAACTTCTTCAGCACTTCCTCGTTCCTCCAGCATCTAAACACATGCCCCACATCATCCTCCACTTCACCCCTCTCGCACTCTCTAGTCTCTGTTTTCCCAATCTTGTGGAGGAACCCATGTCCAGTGAACACCTGTGTCAAGAAGTAGTTCACCTACCCGAATTTTCGGTCCATCCAATCTCTCCTATTCCCAATCGCCACTTTTATCGTGCTACCATACTCCCACCTTTTCTCCATTTCCTCCTCCATCCATTCCTGTACTTCCTCTCTGGTCGCACCTCTCCAGCGTTTATTCCTGGCTCTAAACATCACGTCCAATGGGTAAGACCTTGCCAGCACCGCTGCTGCCAGTCCACCCACTGTCCTGTACCCCTGCACCACCCTCAGCAGTATCCCTATCTGCACCCACAGGAGTGGCCTAACCCACGCATTCACTCCCGCTCATCAACCCCACACCTCTCTACCCTACAGCATACTCTTCTCTACCATCCTACCCTACTCTTCCACTCTCCCGGCCCTTTCACTTTCCCCTTCTCTGCCGCCTTTAACATATGAGTTTTGAAGGATAATTGGCTATCCAACCATACCCCTAGGTATTTCACAAACTCCTCCATACGAATTCTCCTTCCCTTCACCACCACCATCACCCACTTCACTCGTCTTTCTCCGTCCCTTAACTAGCAACCCCACCGGCTTATCTACCGCCTCTTCCAGTCCACACCGTTCTATTTTCTCCACAATCTTCCTACACATCCTCTCCGCCTTTCCTTCTATCTTCGCTTCTCCCTTTGCCGTACATACCAGACACACATCGTCCGCATACACCGTAATCTCACATCCCTCTTCACATGCTGTCTCACAGACCTCATCAAACACACTCCTCCAAGCCCATTACCCTGCCCAGCGCCGAGATGCATGATTTCCCCTTCGCAAATCCGTGCTGGTTTACCCCAAAATCCCCATTCCTACTAACTTCCTCCTCAATCCTACCCTTCATTATCCCCTCCTCCACCATCTTAATTGGGATTTTTCTATACACGTCCGAACACTCAACTCCCAGTCTCCTTCCGTACTTCATCATCTCTTATTTTGTCTATTACTCCTTGCGTTGTTTTAAAATTTTCTGATTCCTTGTTGTGTGCTCTTACAATTGTTACACTATTTTTTCTACAGTGCTTTTATTCCTTCAATTAAATCTTTTGTGATTTTGAGATTTTTAAGTATGTTCCATATCTGATGTCTTGAGACTGTATCAAATGCTTTTTCGAGGTCTATAAAGCAAAAATATCAGGAATTTTCTTCTACTTTTGAGATTTCATCATTCGGGACATTACTTAAGTTTGGATTTTGTGATTCATCTTCTACTTGATTTGTTCCTGGTATTGTTTGGAAGTGCTCCTTCCATCTTACTATTATATCTTCTGGTTTTATAATGGTTTCTTCTTATTTGTCTTTTATGTATGTTGTCATCTTTGTTTTCCCTTTTCCTCCCATATTTTTTAAGACTGTAAAATAATTTTCGATTATTTTTAAAATCGGAATAAAAATACAAAAGAAAGGGGAAAATTAGTTAAAACAAAAGTGAAAGAAGCTAAAGCAACAGAATGGGAAGTTTTCGGAAACAAAATAGAACAGGATAAGGTTGGAGGTCCGATTTCGTTTTTCTCCTCTATGTCCAGTTCCCGCTTCCGTTTTTTTTATCTTCTCAGATTCTTCTTGAACTCCCATAGGAGACTCCTTAGCCTGATCCCCATTGGAATCATGCAACTTAGCGTTTTTGGGAGATGCATCCCCTTCACATATATAATCAAGTTTTGTACTTTCTGGTGTTTCACCATCTATAGATTTTTCCTGTGGTTTAATCTCAATCTTTGGGTTTTCCTCACTTTCGGCTTTATCCGGCGATTTAGCTCCACTTTTTGGTTTTTCTGGAGATTTTACTTCAGTTTAGATATTTTCTGTAGGACTTTCCAAATGTTTAACTTCACTCTTTGGCTTTTCTGGAGATTTCCCTTCAACTTTAACTTTATCAGGTGTATCTGATGGTTTAGCAATAGCTTTTAGCTGACCTAATGACTTGGATTCTTTCAAAGGTGGTTCAGGTAGTTTGGTTACAACCGATTTGTTGCCTTAATTACTTTCTATAGTTCTCTGCAATTCTTGCGTTATGATTTTAGAAGTTTCAACTACTTTGAGTGGAATAGGTTTTTCCTGTGGAGGTTTGTCAACATTTTCTTGTGGTTGTGCTTTTTCTGTAGTAGGTGATGCAACAACGCTTTTGGTTGGTTTTACCTCAGCCCTCTCATCTGCTGATTTCCTTGAAGATTTTCTAGGAGTTTCTTCACATTTTCTAGCAGTTTCTTCAGATTTTGTAACCAAAATTTCTGATTGACTTTCCTTAGATTCTTTATCCAAATAATCCTTTAAACGTTTTACTAGAACCGCTTTAACTCCTTTTTGAAGCTTGCTTCTTATTGCACGACATAGGACTTTTGGGAAGGCTAGTGAACTCGTGAAACGTGTTATGTTACGAAAAAGCGTTCGTCACGCGATTATTCATTCTTCGTCTCTTTCTCGGCCGCCCGCTGCGCTAACTCTCTCCCCTCTCTTCCTTAGTCGCCTTCTTCTTCTCTCTTTCGTAGGCTACACAGCGGCACGCCTCTCTCTCGTTCTCTCTCTCTCTCTCTCTCTCATACACGCCGGCACGAGAGAGTATCGCGCGCCTCTCTCTTTAATTGCCAAATATGTTAAAATTTTTGAAAAATTATCAAAAATTTTTAAATATGGTCAAAAATTGTCAAAAATTTGGGAAAATGGTCAATAATTGTCAAAAACTGTCAAAATTTTGAAAAAATCAAAAATGTTTATGAATTACTTGTTTGCTGGTTACTGAAGAATAAACTTGAAACTGTGGACTGTATTTACTCGATGAACACAATAATATATTTTACATGGTGTAATATAAAATAAAAAAGCTTTACTTGAAAATCTCATGAAATTTTACTTGTCACTGTCACTTATTTTTTAGCTCGACACACAAATATTTATTGTTTCCGTGGTGTTGCCACTTTTTGAAAAAAGTACTTGAAAAGTAAATAAAGTTCTAACATAGTATTAATAATTGCCAAATATTTTCAAAAATTGTCAAAAATTTGGAAAAATGGTCAATAATTGTCAAAAATGGTCAATATTTGTAAAAATTTTGAAAAAATGGTCAATAATTGTCAAAAATTTTGAAAAATGGTTAAAATTTTTGAAAATTTGTCAAAAATGGTCAATAATTGTCGAAGTCGGTCAATAATTGTCAAAACCAATCAAAAATCGTCAAAAATTGTCACAAATTGTTAAAATTTTGAAAATGGTCAAAAATTGTTGAATATTTTAAAAAATGGTCAATGATTGTTTGTTAAAATTTTGAAAAATTGTCAAGATTTTGAAAAAATGGTCAATAATTATAAAAGTCTGTCAAAAATGGTCAACAATTGTTGAAAATTGTCAAATTTTTTGAAAAATTGTCAAAAATGGTCAATAATTGTCAGAATTCGTCAAACATTGTCAAAAACTGTCAAAAATGGTCAATAATTGTTAAAATTTTGAAAAACGATCAAAAATTGTTAAATATTTTGAAAAATTTACAATAATTGTCAAAATTTTTGAAAGTTGTCAAAAATGGTCAATAATTTTCAAAAACTGTCAAAAATGGTCAATTATTGTTAAAATTTTGATATATGGTCAAAAATGGTTGAAAATTGTCAAAAATGGTCAAAAATTGTCAGAACCTGTCAAAAATGCTCAAAATTTGACAAAAATGGTCCATAATTGTTAAAATTTGGAAAAATGGTCTAAAATGGTCAAAAATAATCAATAATTGTCAAAACGGTCAAAATTGGTCAATAATTGTTAAAATTTGAAAAAATGGTCAAAAATTGTCAGAAATTGTCAGAAATTTTGAAAAATTGGTCAAAAATTGTCAGAAATTTTGAAAAAAGGGTCAATAA
This sequence comes from Lochmaea crataegi, assembly GCA_947563755.1. NCBI lineage: Eukaryota > Metazoa > Arthropoda > Insecta > Coleoptera > Chrysomelidae > Lochmaea > Lochmaea crataegi. The sequence goes on from OX387426.1 coordinate 11,253,546, forward strand.
AATATAAAATAAAACTTAGTACGACGTACTGGGCCTAATGTAATTCCCAACATCGCAATCTATTGCGCGTATTTTTATTGATGGTTTTTCCAACCTTGCATTCTATTGGGCATAAGAAGCAAGCTTCTGTCTGTGTTTCCAACGACTACCGTCTCCATCTCTTCTTTGCGGTCGGTCCCATCTTCGACTTGACTGATATGATTGTTGATAACCACTTCTTCTTTGAAAGTGTCTCTCCTGATCGTTTCTACGGTTATCTCTACGTTTGTCTGCTGGAAATCCAGCTGCTCTTCATTGTATTCCTTAATAATCTCTTTTGCTTCTTTTTCTTCTACACCAACATATGAAACTTCTTCAAACCAATCACCAACGACGGTTAAAACCATAGCAGCTTTCATTCCTAGAATAGTACTGTGTATCAGGAACCTCTTTCAAAGCTTGACGTCTAGCTTATTCTTCATCTCCAACTAGAACTTCCTCTTGAAGCCCTCAAATGGCCGCATTTTACGGCTTTGAACTGATGCGAATGCGATTTTAATTGGATCTACGAGTATCCCATTTTTACTTTCTTCTCTATATAAAAATTTCGTAGATCAGAGGGAAAAGGTGTTAAGAAATCAACTGGAACCAATCTGTGCTATCAATTCGTTCTACGTCACGAACAGCATCATAAACAATGTGAAAATAATAATTCCATGGTAATTGGAAAGAAAATTTTCTCTTCTGGAAACTGTAGATACTGTATAGCAGCTTATGCATTTTTTGCCAGACTACTATACTATATAAATAGAAATGCGCTTAGGAATATTCACAAATATATTTTAGTTCAACTTTAAGAGGATTATCAAAGATTGTAGACACTAAAACCGAAGTTTATCTGGAAAAGTTGTAAAAAGTTATTCAGTTTCGTTATATAAGTAAAGTTGCAAGGAACCGATGGGAGAGTGAAAGTTTTAGAGTATAAAAGAGATTTTGACGATGCAGTAAAAAATTGTTATGAATTAAGGTTTAGTTTGACAATTTCATGTTAATGAACTACTCAGATAATGTTTGCGACTATCAGGATGTTTTTAGAGAATTTTGAGTGCGTTTTTTGTTAAGGAAATCGAATAATGCAAGAGTGAATATTGATTTTTATTGAGAATATTTTGCAAAAGTATGAAGCCTCTTTGGATAATACAAATGAATAAGTCACTTAAATGGGAACACAGAGACTATGATTTTAGTCCGGGAAGTGGGGTCGAAAAATCTACCTAACATCAAATTTTTCTGAGATGGAATATTATGTCCCTAATCGAGAACATATCGACACCCAATCCCACTTTTGTTCAAAATTTTCGTAAAGAAAAAAAATTAGACTTGGAAATCGCTAAAATTTGAAAAATGGGGATTTTTGGGATGACAAGTTTTTTGATAATATCCTTCTTCACTTCCAAACATGAAATTTTCGAAAAAGCACATTTCCAATCTAAAAAGTTGTGTAAATACCAGAAAACTGTGAATATTGAACTCTCAAAGTACCCATTTACTATGGAAAAATTTTACAACACTCTAATTTGGAAGGTTTTCGCTCTATGAATCTTCAATGTAATAGTAGTGAAAATATTCGAAAATCCACATTTTGAAACCTAAAGGTACTCATAACTCGGCTTATTGAACAGTTAGAACGTTGTAGTGTTCACCAATCGATTCAGGGGAAAATTTTACATGTGTGAGTGAATTTTGAGTCGATATTTCCAATCATTAAGGGAGGAAAAAGCAATTTATATCGCCAACTATTTCCCCTTACCTACCCCTTAGTTCAAAATTTTTGGACAAAAAAAATTCCCAAAATTCGTAATAAGGGTTTTTTTGGGACTAGAAATCGACTGGCACAATCAGTTTTTTTATAAAATCATTCTTTCGCCTTTAAATAGAGTCATGAAATTTTCGAAAATCCACTTTTCAAAACAAAAAAACTAATTGGACAGTCTTCAGCAATCGATTCAGGGGAAAATTTTACATATGAAATTGAAATCCAGGTTGTAATAATCGAAAAAAAAAATATAAAAAAACGAAAAAAAATCTAAAAAAATTGAAATCTGGGATATAATATCTTCCGTATGTTCCTTGTGGTGTATCATTATTATTATTTTTTTCAGATATAAAAAAGATTGTGGTTTAATTTCCCAAAATAATTAACAAAAAGAATTTAGATTGTAATAATCGAAAAAATCGAAAAAAATTGAAAAAACTCGGAAAAATTGAAAAAAAAAATCGGGAAAATCTAGGTTGTAATAATCGAAAAAAAATTGAAAAAAAATTTTAAAAAATTCGAAATCCGGGTTGTAATTTTAGGTTGTAATAATAGGAAAAAATTGAAAAACTTGGAAGAAATTGAAAAAAAAGGTGAGCGGTCGTCGGACTGCCGCCAGAAGCTTCCTTCTTATGCACAATAGAATGACCATTTTTGACCATTTTTTTCAAATTTTAACAATTATTGACCATTTTTGACAATTTTTGAGCATTTTGGACAATTATTGACCATTTTTGACAATTTTTCAAAAAATTTAAAAAATCTTTTACAATTATTGACCATTTTTGACAGTTTTTTAAAATTATTGACCATTTTTTCAAAATTTTGACAATTTTTGACCATTTTTGACAAATTTTCGAAAATTTTGACAATTATTGACCATTTTTTCAACATTTTTGACCATTTTTTCAAATTTTAACAATGATTGATCATCTTTGACAATTTTTCAAAAATTTTGGCCATTTTAGACCATTTTTCCAAATTTTAACAATTATTCACCATTTTTGACAATTTTCGAGCGTTTTTGACAGGTTCTGACAATTATTGACCATTTTTGACAATTTTTCAAAAATTTTGACCATTTTCCAAAAATGTTGACAATTTTCACAATTTTTTACCATTTTTGACAGTTTTTTATAATTATTGACCATTTTTTCAAAATTTTAACAATTTTTGACCATTTTTCAAAAATTTTGACAATTATTGACTATTTTTGACCGTTTTTTAAAACATTTAACAATTTTTTGACAGTTTTTGACAATTTTTGACAGATTCTGACAATTATTGACCATTTTTGACAATTTTTCAAAAATTTTGACAATTTTTAACAATTATTGACCATTTTTGACAGTCTTTAATAATTATTGACCATTTTTTCAAAATTTTGACAATCTTGACCATTTTTCAAAATTTTAACGCAGCGTTGGTTACATAGTATCGCGCGTTATTTCAATGCGTCTCTCTCTCTCTCTGCACTGAACGTACAATATGACCTGCGTCTCTCTCTCTTCCTAATGAGTCATCTCGTGACGAACATTTTTTCGTAACATCACACGTTTCACGAGTTCACTAGCCTTACCAAAAGTCCTATGTCGTGCAATAAGAAGCAAGCTTCAAAAAATCGGGAATATATCGAGAAAAATCGAAATCTAGGTTGTAATAATCGAAAAAAATCGAAAAACTAGTTCTAGTAAGTATCTAGTATCTAGTAAGTATCTTCCGTGTGTTCCTTGTGGTGTATCATTATTCTTTTTTTTTTTCAGATATAAAAAAGATTGCGGTTTAATTTCCTAAAATAATTAACAAAAAGAATTTAAATTGTAATAATCGAAAATATCAGAAAAAATCGGAAAAAATTGAAAAAAAATCGGGAACAAATAAAAAAAATCAAAATCTAGCTTGTAATAATCGAAAAAAAATAATTTTTTTTTTCGAAATCCGGGTTGTAATTTCAGGTAATAGTAATTGAAAAAAAATCGGAAATTCTAAAAAAATCTAAAAAAATATAAATCTAGGTTCTAATATCTTCCGTATGTTCCTTGTGGTGTATCAATATTCTTTTTTTTTTCAGATATAAAAAAGATTGTGGTTCAATTTCTCAAAAAATCGAAAAAAACTCGAAAAAATTGACAAAAAATCCGGAATTAATCGAGATAAATCGAAATCTAGGTTGTAATAATCGAAAAAAATCGAAAAACTAGTTCTAGTAAGTATCTAGGTTCTAATAAGTATCTTCCGTGTGTTCCTTGTGGTGTATCATTATTCTTTTTTTTTTCAGATATAAAAAAGATTGCGGTTTAATTTCCTAAAATAATTAACAAAAAGAATTTAAATTGTAATAATCGAAAATATCAGAAAAAATCGGAAAAAATTGAAAAAAAATCGGGAACAAATAAAAAAAATCAAAATCTAGCTTGTAATAATCGAAAAATAATAATTTTTTTTTTCGAAATCCGGGTTGTAATTTCAGATAGTAATTGAAAAAAAATCGGAAATTCTAAAAAAATCTAAAAAAATATAAATCTAGGTTCTAATATCTTCCGTATGTTCCTTGTGGTGTATCAATATTCTTTTTTTTTTTCAGATATAAAAAAGATTGTGGTTCAATTTCTCAAAAAATCGAAAAAAACTCGAAAAAATTGACAAAAAATCCGGAATTAATCGAGATAAATCGAAATCTAGGTTGTAATAATCGAAAAAAATCGAAAAAAAAATTTATATATATTATATTGATTTTTAATTTGATCAATAAACCAATTGAAAAATTTTAATTCAAAAAGAAGGGTTATCTAAGAAAAAATTGAAAGGCGCTGCGATATTAATAAAGGGAATGAATTTTCGAAAATTATCGATGAAAAGTCAGAAATATTTAAAATAAAATTATAAATCAAATAAATTAACTAAAATACTAAATAATAGAATATTAAAACGGCAAAATCCACTTCAGACGTATAAAAATTTAAATGGGTTGTTGAACATAATATGGTATAATAATATTTGGAATTGGAGATATTGGACAGAATATAAATCATTGATAAAGAGCTTCATAGTATGAAGATTTAGAGTTGTGAATTATCGAGGGAAGTAACTTTCAATTTTTCAAATTCGGAAAAATTATAGTCATAAAAATTCGGAATACAAATTAATTTACAATAGAGTGGAATTAGACATTGACAGAAATTCAATAATATTTAGGACATTTTAAAAAAGTTCAAATCTAAAAATTAAATAATATATTAATAATAACTGAAAAACAATAATAATTCTTCATGCATAATTAAGTAGATAATTTCCATACCAAAATTATGTAATGAAATTTCCATTGTAATAATATAATTCAATTAAAAAAAAATTAATAGACAATTTTATTAAAATAGAAGGAATTCTTTTGAACCACGACCTGAGAAGAGTTTTAGCAGGGGCATATTATTATTCTAAAATAATTGACCAAATTAAACATCAATATAATATATCGCCAAATATTTCGATACCTAGCACTTTGTTCAAAATTTACAACAAAAAATTTTTGCGACCTAAAAAATGCTAAAAATTTGGTTTTCTGGGACGAGGAATTGACTGCCACAGTCCGTTTTTTATAAAATAATTCTTTCGCCTTCAAATAAAGTAATGCAATTACAAATAACGAATAACTCGACTAATTGGAAAGATAGAACGTTCTTATCATCAGCAATAGATTTTTGGATATAAAGATAGTTCAACTGGATCAGAGTCTAGACATTACAGCAACTTTCAAATATTGTTGCTCATCATTGTTAGAAAAAATAAAAAATTTACAATTACGCCAATTAAACGCTCAAAATATTATTTTAAAACGTATTCATGCACACATTCCGCAAAAAAGTATATAAATACGTTTGGTAACCATCGAATCGACACCCCCATCATAAATTCTCGTTGAATGCCAAATTAAAACGACACTAGCAAACAAAGTAAGTGCCAAATGAAGTTTTTTTCGTCATAAAAACTCTCCTAAATGGTCGAAATACATTTTGGCGGAATATATTCGTACTATAGGTAGATTAATGGCTATTGCAAATGACCGCACAAACGGACATTGCGTATGGGAAGAGGGATGAAACAGGATCGTACTTCCAAATATCTAAAATAACATCAAAAACGGCAAAATTGAACAACTACAGTTGCGGGAGTCACTTTGATAGATGCAATGAATTTGTCTTGTATATACCTACTACTGAAATAAGTATTAACTTCGAGTTATTTTTTATTGAATGGAGTTGGAAGTAAAACAAGAAGTTATGTCTAATTCTTCTTCCGTTTTAAATTTGTCAGCTCTTTTTATTATGTACAGTTACAATTGGCTTGATACTGTTCTGTAATCGAGCAAAGGGGGATGTTTTTGTGTTTAGAGAAAAAGGGTAGACTGCAATACACCCCTAGTCTGTGGTATGTCCGAGAATTAAAATCTTTCAATGCGAAACACAGACTGAACTTATTATATTTCGGTATTAGTTTTGATAAGAGCCGAGCTTTTCGATTCCCGAAACGAATGTTTTTGTTGTTGTTGTGGGGAATTTTTTTTATTCCATAAAAAAGATATTGAAGGACAAGCGAATTACAAAAAAACACAGAATAGAGGGAAATCAGATACGTGAAACGATGAGGTGTGTTCACTGAGACCTAAAAAATCTATTGTGCCCCCTCACTTCTACTTAGTTCCTGAGGAAAGTATCAGATACTAGTAGCTCCTTTAGTCCTATTTCCCGGAGGAATTTTAGAATATCTGCAGGTTTTAACTTAGGTACATGTACATGTACAAGTATGTACAATCTTTGATTTTCTAAGCCCTACTAGATATTTCCAATGGTCAGATCTTCTCTCTTTTTCGGCTTTGCCTATTTCTTCCAATATTACATTGGTGCTGATACCGCAAAAGGGTTCCGGCCCCCAAAAGAGTGTTTCAGTCCCCTTCTTTACTATACCATATCAATCGAACAAACAGAGCTACCCAAACAACGATAGATGCGTGATCACCATGCGCCTTTGCATCTACTGGCTAAAATAAATATGCCTCCATGCGCTGGCCAATCGGATTTAACTGCAATCGGCCGGCGGAATTCATTGTCCATACAGAGTTGGAGAGATCACGTGCACTATGCATGATACTGTTTTGGAACACTCCGTTGCTTGGATGGACAGAGTATCTGCTACTTCATTTCCTTCTATTCCAGTGTGTCCTGGAATCCACATTAAGGTGACTATATTGTTCTCGCCTAGTTCATTGAGTTTGCCTAGGCATTCCCACACCATTTTGGAACTGCTGCTTGACTATCCTTCGCCTTCAACATCCTTTATCAATATTGAACTGTGCACATTTTATTATGGCGTGAATTTCCGCTTGAAAGATAGTTGTGGTTTTTCAAGCTAGATGGATCACAAGTTCAAAAAAACTGCAATAGCTCCTGAAAATATGAAAGATAGCCAATTAGATTCCGAATGACGTTACAAAAGCTATAAACAAATTAAGATCAAAAAAGTTATATTGAGTTTTTCGTGAATAATTAAGAAACTGTAAGAGATAATCGAAATCTGGAAAAAGATTCTTAAAGAGGAGGAAAGTCCCAACTCCCGGAACTTTATCTCTATTGCTAATAACAAACTTTGAATTAACGCTAAGCAATTTTAGGATAGACTTTAGTTTAGGTAAGTATCCCTCTTCTATCCAGTAGGCTCCTAGAATTCTGTATTGCTATGCATTCCGCGAGTATCTGAATCAGGTTTCTTCTTCCATTTCACAGAATCTACATTTTTCTAGCTCCACTAGTTTAAGCTTTTTGAGGTGTCCATTCAGGTGACAGTGTCCTGACAGGACACCTGTCAAAACTCTTAGTGAAGTCTTAATCTGGCCTAGGCAGTTGGGGATTATTAATTAACTATATTTTCTAAGACCTACGTGTTAATTGAAGGCAATAAAAATTGTGATATACTGATGAAAGTCCCCTTCACTAGGAAAAGGAAATTGGAGGATCTTTCCTACAATGGTGATGAGGTGGCCGTTGATGCCACATCAGTTGAAATGACAACAAATTTTATGCTGTCGTAAAAAATAGGATGCTTTCGATTCAGTGGACTGGAATTCTATAGGCTGACTGGTTCTCTCGCATAAATAATATAACTGTATTTCGTTAACAATTCAATAAACTTTAACGTCGAAAATACATACAGATGGAACGATGAATATAGACAAGCCTTTCAGTATGAAATAGTAATTATTAGAACGATCTTACTCTTTCCTTTGTGGTTTTCACTTGAAATAAAACTTTGCTTCGGGTAGAATTACTATTCAAACTTTAACTTTATAGAAAAATGTACTTATTATGTAGGAAATAAAGGAATTAAATTAATTGCTATGAAACTTGACCCGTTTGGTCTGAAAATATCGGTTAATATTCAACTGCCGAAGAATAATAGTAAATATTGCAAGGCGCCGGTCAGCCGCCAGGGAGAGAAAACAAAACGCGATTTTGAACTAACCTAACCTACTGATAAAAGACATTTATTAACGCAAAAAAATTTGTTTTCGCGTCATTCTTTTTAAAATATAAAAGGAAGCATATGACTCGGAGTACATGGATTTTATTTAGTGATCCAGCAGGATGGATTTCGTTATGCAGCATCGTGCATAATTTTAAAAACTATTTATGGGATTAAATTATACAGAGACAATATGTATTTACGCTAGTAGGAATACATGAAATGTTATTTTAGAACATAGACATTTTGCAATGAGTTTTCCGTGTTCCGTAGACATCCTTTGATTCACTCGATATCACCCGCTGCTGCTTTTTCATTTACAGGGTTATACTCTAGTGTAACTCAACTAGTAAATGCGACTACATGAATCATAATGTCCAAAATTACTTTCTCGATTTCGAGAACCAACGTTGTTTTCTTTCTCAGTTAAGTGTTCTATTTAGTTCAGCCTATTCCTAAGGTTCTTTCCGAGAGGTACTTTAGTTTCTGCTGGTTATCCTTTGGTTTTGGAACTACCTGGCTGTAGAGGATCCTGAAATTGTTGATGTAATGGTGTAGAAGTAAAATATTAATACTCGCAGAAACATTGTCAGCTCCAAGAAAGCTAAAATATCCATAACCATGGGTTCTTGGAAAGATGAAGCCACCAGTATGTGAAACACCATGCCACTCTGCTATAGAAGTCAATTGAGATACAATTAAAGACGACTTTTTATCTATGAAAAATTTCCAAAAAATCTGGAGTAGAAGCAAGTATTAGGCAGTTTGACATTGATAAGGGTACCAGAGATTCTTGGTAGATGATATTCAAATTTGGACTCACCTGGGTACAAAAAGTAGGGATACGATGGTGAAATGACTACTACTAGACGTAAGGGTAAGAGGAAATACTTTTAGTGCTTTTTGCTTGTTACCACCAAAAAGGAATCAATTTTATATTTTGGTTATAAATTTAACCAAAAACTGAACATAAAAGTATAAGCATGTCCCTGTAACTGGCTTTTGTAATAGTTTCAGTCTATCGAACAAAGGCAACTCGATCGTATTGAATATCGTCATTCCATTGTACTGTGGACCTTTGTGAAATTCGCCAATCAGAGAACAAGACTCATGCACGGGCAAATAGTAATAACAAGCCCACTAAGATTTCTATTAAGTCTATGCCAGACGTTGCGCATTTAATTGCGTTAGTCATTCTCGGGAGTCGGTTGATGAGCTCTTCGGGTGCTACGTATCTAATGGCCAACTACCTAACGGATTAGAATTATCTTGGAGTTTGTAAAGAGTTATGTTATCCTTGGAGGAGTAATTATTATACAAATTGCGATGAAAGCTTGCTTGCACTTTGATAAACATTATAATAAGTACGACGCTTCACTTTAATTCATTTATTAAAATTAAACAAAATGGTAAGAGCAGAAATGTCCGTCCAAAGGATTTTTTTATTTGGTATTTAAATAAAGTTTGCCTCGATAAAAACACGAATTCAACATTTTTCTAAATAAAACTAACAAAGCGAAAAAAAGTAAATTCGCCGAGACTCGAACCAACTCACCTACAACTGCTGTCAGCTTAAGAGATGCAATAACCACATTTCTAAGATTAGGTTTAATATTAATAAGGGTATTAGGTGCTTCTTGGAGCCACTCCATCACGACCTTTGCAGATCTATTGTGTGTTCCTTGTCTCGACCTTCCCATATTATTAGACTCCCTAGTTCCCCGTCAGAGGCCCAACCAGAATTCTGATTGTTTGGCTATTCTGGCTTGGTAGGTACTTGGCGATGGTTCTTTGATGATCTCTTTTTCCGGTCCCATTGCCAGCGACTTGTTCCACCATTCTCGACACTGCTTTTTCATTCAAGTACTACTATTGATTGTTTGCAGTGCTTTCTCTATTTATACCACAGAAAAGTCCTGGACCTCATGCAGCACATCGAGCTAGTGATTCTGACTATCCATTGCCCTTGTGATCTGAGTGGCCTTTTATTCAGGCTGAAGATATTCTGTTTTGACTGCTCAACTCTTGTTAGACTGTCAAAAATGGTCAATAATTGTTAAAAATTGTCAAAATTTTTGAAAAATGGTCCAAAATGCCCCATAATTGTCAGAATCTGTCAAAAATTGTTAAATATTCTAAAAAATGGTCAAAATAGTCAATAATTGTCAAATTTTTTGAAAGTTGTCAAAAATGGTAAATAATTATCAGAAACTGTCAAAAATGGTCAACAATTGTTAAAATTTTGAAAAATGGTCAAAAATTGTTGAAATTTTGGAAAAAAGGCCAATAATTATAAAAAACTGTCAAAAATGGTCAACATTTATGGAAAGTTGTCAAAAATGGTCAATAATTGTCAGAAACTGTCAAAAATGGTCAATAATTCTTGAAAATTGTCAAAATTTTGAAAAAATGGTAAATAATTATTAGAAACTGTCAAAAATGGTCAATAATTGTTAAAATTTTGAAAAATGGTCAAAAATTGTTAAAATTTTGTAAAAATGGTCAATAATTATAAAAATTTGTCAAAAATGGGCAATAATTGTTGAAAATTATCAAAATTTTTGAAAAATGGTCAAAATTTTTTAAAAATTGTCAAAAATGATCAATAATTGTCAGAAACTGACAAAAATGGTCAATAATTGTTAAAATTTGGAAAAATGGTCAAAAATTGTCAAAATTTTGAAAAAATTGTCAATAATTATAAAAAATGGTCAATAATTCTTGAAAATTGTCAATATTTTTGAAAATTGTCTATATTGTCAAAAATGGTCAATAATTGTCAGAACCTGTCAAAAATGGTCAATAATTGTTAAAATTTGAAAAAATGGTCTAAAATGGTCAAAATTTTTGAAAAATTGTCAAAAATGATCACTAATTGTCAAAATTGGTTAATAATTGTCAAAAATGCACATCGAGCTAGTGATTCTAACTATCCATTGCCCTTGTGATCTGAGTGGCCTTTTATTCAGGCTGAAGATATTCTATTTTGACAGCTCAACTCTTGTTAGACTGTCAAAAATGGTCAATAATTGTTAAAAATTGTCAAAATTTTTGAAAAATGGTCAAAATTTTTGAAAAATTGTCCAAAATGCCCAATAATTGTCAGAATCTGTCAAAAATTGTTAAATATTTTAAAAAATGGTCAAAAATAGTCAATAATTGTCAAATTTTTTGAAAGTTGTCAAAAATGGTAAATAATTATCAGAAACTGTCAAAAATGGTCAACAATTGTTAAAATTTTGAAAAATGGTCAAAAATTGTTAAAATTTTTGAAAAAGGCCAATAATTATAAAAAACTTTCAAAAATGGTCAACATTTATGGAAATTTGTCAAAAATGGTCAATAATTGTCAGAAACTGTCAAAAATGGTCAATAATTGTTAAAATTTTGAAAAATGGTCAAAAATTGTTGAAATTTTGAAAAAATGGCCAATAATTATAAAAAACTGTCAAAAATGTCAATAATTCTTGAAAATTGTCAAAATTTTGAAAAAATGGTAAATAATTATTAGAAACTGTCAATAATTGTTAAAATTTTGAAAAATGGTCAAAAATTGTTAAAATTTTGTAAAAATGGTCAATAATTATAAAAATTTGTCAAAAATGGGCAATAATTGTTGAAAATTACCAAAATTTTTGAAAAATGGTCAAAATTTTTTAAAAATTGTCAAAAATGATCAATAATTGTCAGAAACTGACAAAAATGGTCAATAATTGTTAAAATTTGGAAAAATGGTCAAAAACTGTCAAAATTTTGAAAAAATTGTCAATAATTATAAAAAATGGTCAATAATTCTTGAAAATTGTCAATATTTTTGAAAATTGTCTATATTGTCAAAAATGGTCAATAATTGTCAGAACCTGTCAAAAATGCTCAAAAATGTTCAATAATTGTTAAAATTTGAAAAAATGGTCTAAAATGGTCAAAATTTTTGGAAAATTGTCAAAAATGATCACTAATTGTCAAAATTGGTTAATAATTGTCAAAAATGGTCAATAATTGTTAAAATTTGAAAAAATGGTCAAAAATTTTGAAAAAATGGTGAATAATTATTAAAAATTGTTAAAATTTTTGAAAAATGGTCAAAATTTTCGAAAAATGGTAAAAAATGGTCATTCTATTGTGCATAAGAAGCAAGCTTCTGTCGGCGGTCCGACGACCGCTCACCTTTTTTATCCAAGTACTGCTATTGCTCTTTTGCAGCACTTTCGCTATACCGCTATACCTTAAGGATGATTATTGGAAACTTTCTTCGATTTTTCGTCTTTTACTATTGGGCTTTTCAATATTATGTGCGTTAAATCCCATTGAATATCATGCCCCTCTGAATGAATGAATACACCACAAGGACCATACATAAGATGCTTTTATATGGCAATCGTCTTTTCCTTGAACTCTCCTTTTGCTGTCTGGATTATCGTGAGGTCATCTATATTCCTGCTCCTACACCTTCCTCGTTTTTTGTGCCATATGTGAAGCAGGACGTTCCTGCATTAATTGGAGGTACTTCCTTCCACACTTTTCTGTCCATTTATGTTAGAAGTACCAATAAACCTCATATCCAATATTTTCTGATATCAATACTTTCTTAATTTCCCGAGAGTTATCATTATGTTGTATTTGTGTATTTTCACCTATTTTCATTTTTATTGTATTTATTTATGTTTTTTATCCATTTTATCAATTTTATCTATTGTATTCGAATAATTCTCAAAACAAGTGCTTGGCACTTATTGAGTATCAATTTATTCTTATTTTATTGTAATGTAATTTTATCTATGTACTTTTCAAGAATAAATTATTATTATTATTATTATTATAAGGTCGGTTTTCCAACTCTTTGTATAGCTAGTTGTACATCTTATTCTTATGGGAGCTAGTCCTCTGGTCAATCTATTGGTAACTGATCTGACTTCGCCTTTTATGTAGACATAAAGTGGAGGTAGGTTCAGCAAGACTTCCAATACTGCTGTTGGGATTGTCTTCATCCTAGGATTTCTCCAGCCTGCCTAGTCCTTCGATGACCCAGGAATATGAACATTTTTAGTTAGCCCACACTTCCTTCTGCACAAGTTGAGGACCATCGTACCTTTTTTGGATTATTTTCTGTGTGATAATTCCATGTCAACTTGTGGTAAAATATGACTGGTGGCTTCTATCCATAAGATATATAGCAATCTTCCTTTTTCTCTATACGTCATATCTTTATTTTCTCTCATGTATCGAATTGTGGTCCGCCTTAGAAGGTTTACTTTAAAAAGCAACCAAAGACTATCGAATTTAAAAAAAAGACCATTGAGTGATTATTTCATCACCATATGGAAAATCATTAGAAAAATCATCACTTGATTGTTTCATCTATTTTTGGTATACAAAAGAATTTTACACTTTACTAAAGTTCTTTTTACTCCACTAACGATGACAGATCTAATACGACTTTCGTATACAATTTTTTTTCTAACACATACTTCCGGTGTAATCTTCAAAGAGCCACGGTGTAGCGTGGTAATTTTAAGGGACGCGAACACTCAAACGAACAACATTAAATAAAACACATTTGTCGGGATTTGAAAATTTTTGTACCTACCATCAAAAAATAGGTGCTGATACTAGCCAAATATTGAAGTTTCAAGGGACAAAATACCGCTCGGCGTCTCGTTTTTTATTGCTTTTTTTCGTTTCGTTGGTCCCAAACGTGAAAAGGTGTCTCGTTAGCTGAAAATCTACATGATTTACGTCAGTTGGCCATTTATATCGCCTAAAATACTACAAGATGCTGTTCTTTTTGCTTTTTCTTTTCAAATAATTAAATAGAAAAGTGAATAAATTGTGAACACTGACAATAATTGACAGAATTATAACGTAAATTATGGCTGAGTTGTCACTGTCAAGATGACATCAACATCAATGAATATTTGTCATGCTTTGAAAAGACAGAACGATTAGCCAGAATAAAAGAATTTTAATATCAGAAATTGTTGTTTGAAAAGAAATAATGCTGTGTTGTGATTGGAAGATTATTATAGAGTCTAAAAAAGGTTCATAATAATAAAAATTAGACTGAGTTTATTTAAGACAAGTAATAGTATAGATTTATTGGGCATTTTTTAAAAGATTACATAAATGCAAATTAAAATTTTGTATCACATGTTAACTCATATTATCAGGGATTTTTCTTAAAAAGGACAACTTAAAAGTTTAAATCTGTGAATTTATTAATAGTATAAAGGGTAAGAAGAAATATATTAGTGAAAAGACAGATATTAAGGACTATAAGAGACATTAAATAAGAAAATTTGAGAACTTTAACAAGTAAGAAGAAAAAAATCAAGTGATAAGGAAAAAATTCACTTAGCAACGAGGATTATTGAGTTTTAAAAAAGTAGTTAGGGAGGCGAATTTTAAAAAGGGGCAGAAAAAGTTGAGAACTGAAAAAAGTACAAAAATTAAAGAAAAAGAGTTAGAAAGTTGAAAAAACTGAGGTTACTGCATAAAAAAGTCAAGAAAGAAAGTGAAAGTCAAAATTTAAAAAAGTGAAAAAGGCACATACCTGTAACGTGGAGCTGGTCCTGTGTTCCAGGAGAATTTGAATTCTCAATATTCCAGTCTACATTGCAATCCTGTAAATTGAAAAACCTTCATCGAGTCAGTACTCCGAATGTAGTGGAAGGTTAGTGATATTTATTGGTACCAATAAAAGTAACAGAATCAGAATTTAATCAGAGGTACATCTATAAAAAAAATTAAAATCATTAACAAGCTTTATTTTAATAGAATTCCAAATTATAACTTACTTCGAAATCGAAAGAACCATTTTATTTTAGGTTAAGTTTGTTTTTGTGTTCTCATTGTTTTTCTTTGTTACGTTATTAGTTAAAGTGGAATTGATATTCATGTAATTTTTTCATATAAATGCACTCATAGTATTCTTATTAAATTGTTTAATTGAGATCCATTGCATTTTATTTTATCTAAATAGTGAAACTTTAATTTTGTTCAGACAGACCATTAAATCACTCTAAACTAAACTGTATGCAACTCACAACACAGATCATAGATATTAAAATTTTAAAACACGTGGTCAGGTTAAAGATAGTAAGGAATGCTTTCCATAGGCGTAACAAAAATTCTTTTCTGATAACATTTAATATAAAAAAATAAAAAATAAATTAATTCATTAAAAGTAATAAAATTGTTGGACTCATAACAAATATAGTTGATTCAAATTCTCAACATTTATATAAAATAAAATAATTCATCAGCGCCGGAACCCAAAGAGAGTCAGAGTTTCATGTTCCCGAGTTATAGGTGAGCTAGCTTAAAAAAGGGTAAGTTAAAACAATAAAATAAAGAAAATAAAAAAATTAAATAATAATATACGAATAATAATAAAAAATTTAAAAAAATAAATAAAATAAACATAATAATATATACTAGCCTATATATTTCTAGTGAAATGATTGGCGCACCTTTTTGAAGCTCTTATGATTCCTTTATTGCGGCGAATCACTCCGCTTTGTTCTCTGATGAATTTTTCTTTTATAGCTTGGTATGTTTTTTTGCCTTATCTACGATTTCTCTCCATTTTTCCTGTCCTGGCAAAGTTTATTCCAGTTTCTAATTTTAGGTATTTTAATATCTTCCATTATCTTCGATTTTTCTTTCGGTCCTTCCCTTAGTCTTGTTGTTTGTGGGATCCATGCGGTGATTTTTCTTATTAGTTCCTCTGGTTGTCGACGATGAATGTGCCCCCACCATCGTAGTCTTTGTGCCTTAACTACATTCACTATATCTTCTCCTTCTAGAATATCTTCAATATCTTTATTGCTTAGGCCCCTATACTGATCGATATTTATTCTCTTGGGGCCGTTAATTCTTCTTCTTTCAAATATTTTTAGTTGCTCTCTGTCTTTGACTGTGAGGCACATTGTTTCCGCTGCATATGCTACAATTGGACGTATTTATATACTTCCAGTCTTGTTTGTTTGCTTAAATGCTTGTCATTCAATATTTTTTTGTGCTTCCAGAATATCTTGTTGCCCATTATTAGAATTCGCTGGGCTATTTCCTCGCTTCGATTATTATTGCTGGTAATAATTACTTCTAAGTGTTTGAAATGTGTGTCTTTTTCGAAACAGTATTCCCCCATTTTTATCTCTTTTATGTTCGGTTTCTCTCTTCTTGTGCATATGAGGTATTTTGTCTTGTCCTCGTTAATTTGTAATCTTCTCTTATAAGAGTTAACACTTTGTTTTCTATGCTTCTCTTGTCTGTTACCATTAACACTATATCGTCGGCAAATGCTACTACTTGCGTTGAAGCTTGTGAAATTTTTCGGCTTATTCCTGTCTGCCTCAAGGCCTCCTGTCTTACTCTTGTTTCAATCATGATTTCTTCCGTGAGCCCTTCGCTGGTTAGTACTTATGCCTTCGATTGTTCCATAGACATTTTGGTTAACCTGACCAACTTTGATGGTATTGTATATTCTGTGATAGTTTCCTTCGTCAAATGCCTTTTTAAAATCTATGAATATCACATGTAAGACTATATCATGCTCGTAACATTTTCTATTGTTTGTATTACAATGTTTATTGCATCTATGGTTGATTTATTTTCTCGTCGATATACCTCTAACAACTGATGAATTCAGCCGCTGTCCATTGCGTACTAAGGGGGCGTGGCCATATTTAAAAACTCGCGTTTCTTTTACGTTTGACAAACTGTACCTAAACCTAATTAAATACACTTACACAGCTCCCTTTTTTCCATAAACTTCGCTAATGTTCATAATTTATTTTGCTCGGCTATTAAGTACAACTTCTATTATAATAATGCACACATAGATGTAGTTAATAGATTCGAATACCTCGGCATAATTTTCAGGTGTTCTGGTGTTTTTAGGGAATCAGCAGAAAACCTTGTAAAAAAGGGCCAACAGGTTTTAGGCAGCGTTATATCCATTTTATCTAACTCAAAGATAACCTTCTGGTAATCTCGGATGAACCTATATAATTCTATTGTTTTAAATACTGTTTCTTATTGCATTCCAACCTAGGTATAAATTGCGTTTTTTAAGCGCTTGCTGCTGCTCCCAAAAAAACACACCAGATTTGAGATTATGTTGTACGAATAGAAACATATACATTCTAACACAAACGGAACAGAGCGATTTAATGTATTGCCCGATCTAAATAGTCCACCAACAAAACATTTCTATAAGTTCACTTCAATGAATATCAAGTATTGATCTGGACAGCTGGGTACAGAACCACTGTAAGAAATCGAGCACCCTTCTCCTTCCAAAATTTGTTAGTTATGTGCGAGGTGTGTGCGAACTGCGATTTAGTATTGAATAATTAGGGACTTTTAGCTTGCCTTAAATTTCTCACGTATCCGTATCCGTAACGAACTGCGCATGAGTAGACCCGTTACGTCTCAGCCGATACGATGCATTGAACGTATTGTTACGTCGCCTACTCCGTATACGTAAACGTATCCGTATCCCGACCAAAATCAGTATTCTGTGCTATTAGTGCTATTTTACACGTCTTCTTCTTCTTTCATATTGGTTTGGTTTAATTATAACCCAACATATTTTGGTAATGCAAAATATGCATCAAAAATAGGTCGTCCAAATCATCATCGTCCTCGTCTAGCAGCATTGGATTATTTAATATCGTTCCCATATTACGTTTTTACAAAAATATAAACAGACAAACTAAAAAAGTTTTGAGGTTATACAATTAAAAACAGAACGAAACGATACGTTTTCTGCTAAAAAGGTTTTCTTGACAATTTCTTTACGTCAACGTAACTCCAATACGGATACGGATACGTCTAAAAACTTATGACAAGCTAAAAGTGTCTATTATTTGATGTGGGTAGTAAACGTCGCTACATATTGAAACAATATGCTTACGTTTTATGTTGTTAAAATCGAAAATTAATTGTTAAATTATCTTTAACAATTAATGTTTCGAGTTAAGATAATACGTGACCACTTTCTAACACTGTAGGCACGATACTGACCCATAAATGAGGAAACTACTTAGACGCCCAGGACTCAGGCATGCGCGCTTTAAGATTACAAGGACAATTGTATATTGTATTGTATATTCGTTTCGTGAAATTTACGAGAGGTTTTCTTTCTAGGGTTAAAAAAGACAGTCGATAGCGAGAAAGGCGCTTTGCTCGTATCTGTCAGAGGCGTTACCAAAATGGAGGCGGCCGCTGGCAGATGACAATTGTCTTATGGTCAGGGATGGGAAGTTTGAAGTCGAGTGGGAATTAAAAGATTTGCGTTATACATTTTAGAAAAGTCAAAACAGGTCGATAGACATGTTACAATATAAAGTTGTCTTCATACCTTGAAAGTTTACTATGATTTTTTTTTGTTTAGGTATATGCACTTAAAAGGAGTTGTATAATATTGGTAAGTGTAATTTTTTCAAATAATAAAGCACCTAAATCTTGTAACAAACCACAAAAAATATATTCAGTTAAAAATTAAAGAATAACTGAATGAAACTTGATAAAATTCAATATCATCACATCATATGTTAATTTTTCGAATGTTATTATGTTTTGCAATTTATCGAGAACAATGGATGTGTTCATAAACAGATGAGTGTTTTGGAAACCCTCTGTTTCGCTTCATATATTTAAATATCAAACATCGGTAAAATGAAACAATAGAATACAGATTATCGAAACGTTTTAGATTTAGTCTCCATTCAAATTTACTATCATGTGAGCTAAAAATACACAACTGTGAAACCGCTTCAAGGGAATACGTATTTTACTTTATATTATACCTAAATCAAACATTTTTCAACTACCTAGGCAAAATTTTAAAGTCAGCATATTTACTGAGCACCTATATGTTTCCTGTCCCATATTAAATTTTCCTCCTACACGACAAAATTTTAATACTGTTCAAACAATTGTAGGATAGTCCGGAATGTTTTATTATCCGGAAAAAGGTTAGCATATATAACACAACATTTTTTTTTTCGCCTGCCTTACTGGAAAACCAATCGCATGAACACCAAAAATAGGGCGGAAAGTATTATTTAGCAACCCAAAGGGCGAAAATTCTTAAAAGATTACAAATGATTCTGGAAGAATATTATGAGAAAGTTAGGTTATGTTCCACCGCTAAATTGAAGCAATGCGTCCAGACGGAACTCAGCCGCTGATTGCCAGCTGATTCAACATGTTTTGTGCTAACTTCCAACCCCTGAGCCCGCCTGAACTCCCCAATGTTTTTTGTTAATTTTACAATTTTTGAAGCTTGCTTCTTATTGCACGACATAGGACTTTTGGGAAGGCTAGTGAGCTCGTGAAACGTGTGATGTTACGAAAAAGCGTTCGTCACGCGATGACTCATTAGAAAGAGAGAGAGATAGACGCATTGAAATAACGCGCGATACTATATAACCAACGCTGCGATAAAATTTGGAAAAATGGTCAAAAATTGTCAAAATTTTGAAAATATGGTCAATAATTATAAAAGATCAATAATTGTTAAAAATTGTCAAAATTTTTGAAAAATTGTCAAAAATGGTCAATAATTGTCAGAATCTGTGAAAAATTGTCGAAAATGTTCAAAAATTGTCAAAATTTTGAAAAAATGGTCAATAATTATTAGAAACTGTTGAAAATGTTCAATAATTGTTAAAATATTGAAAAATTGTTAAAATTTTGAAAAAATTGTCAATGCTTATAAAAAACTCAAAAATGGTCAATAATTGTTGAAAATTGTCAAAATTTTTGAAAAATGGTCAAAATTCTTGAAACATTGTTAAAAATGGTCAATAATTGTCAGAAACTGACAAAAATGGTCAATAATTGTTAAAATTTTGAAAAAATGGTCAATAATTATAAAAAATGGTTAATAATTGTTGAAAATTGTCAATATTTTTGAAAAATGGTCAATAATTATAAAAAACTGTCAAAAATGATCAGTAATTGTTTACCATTGTCAAAATTTTTGGAAAATGGTCAACATTTTTGAAAAATTGTCAAAAATTGTCACAATTTTGAAAAAATTGTCAATAATTATTAGAAACTGTCAAAAGTGGTAAATAATTGTTAAAATGTTGAAAAATGGTCAATAATTATAAAAAATGGTTAGTAATTGTTGAAAATTGTCAATATTTTTGAAAAATGGTCAATAATTATAAAAAACTGTCAAAAATGATCAGTAATTGTTGACCATTGTCAAAATTTTTGGAAAATGGTCAACATTTTTGAAAAATTGTCAAAAATCGTCAAAATTTTGAAAAAATGGTCAATAATTATTAGAAACTGTCAAAAGTGGTCAATAATTGTTAAAATGTTGAAAAATGGTCAAAATTTTGAAAAAATGGTCAATAATTATAAAAAACTGTCAAAAATGGTCAATAATTGTTGAAAATTGTCAACATTTTTGAAAAATCGTCAAAATTTTTGAAAAACTGTCAATAATTGTCAGAAACTGTCAAACATGGTCAATAATTGTTAAAATTTTGGAAAATGGTCAAAAATTGTCAAAATTTTGAAAAAATCGTCAATAATTATTAGAAACTGTCAAAAATGATCAATAATTGTTAAAATTTTGAAAAATGGTCAATAATTATCAGAAACTGCCAAAAATGGTCAATAATTATCAAAAACTGTCAAAAATGGTCAATAATTGTTAAAATTTGAAAAAATGGTCTAAAATGGTCAATAATTGTTAAAATTTGAAAAAATGGTCTAAAATGGTCAAAATTTTTGAAAAATTGTCAAAAATTGTTAAAATTTTTGAAAAATGGTCAATAATTGTCAGAATTGTTAAATATTTTAAAAAATTGTTAAATATTTTAAAAAATGGTCAAAAATTATCAAAAATTGTTAAAATTTTTGAAAAATGGTCGAAATTTTCGAAAAATTGTCAAAAATTGTCAAAATTCCGAACAAAGGGTCAATAATTATTAAAAATAATCAAAATCTTTGAAAAATTGTCAAAAATGGACAATAATTGTCAGAACCTGTAAAAAATGGTGACTATTGTCAAAATTTTTGAAAAATTGTCAAAATTTTCGAAAATGGTCATTCTATTGTGCATCAGAAGCACGCTCACCTTTTTTTTTATTTGGTAGACGAAAAAGAGTTGTGTGTCACATATGCAGGAAAGGCTTTAGCAGCCCTTAGCTATAGATCATTTTCTGCCCTTGTGACTATATATACTATTGGAAGTTGGTCAATGATGCGCAAAATATGTATTCTTCCTTTTATTACTTTTATTAAAATTTTTCCTACGCCTTTTTCCTACAGCGACAGTTAAGCTCATATACCTCTTCATCTTTATCCTTATCTATAAAGATTCGTTCTTCCAATGTAGTCATTATTGTTCTTTTCGACTACTTTACTCGAAAATAAATAGTATGAACACCAAAAATAGGGCGGACAATTCTTAACGCCACTAAAAGCGAAAATTTAGTCAAAATCCACATTTCGCTTTGTATATTTTTAAACAATGGAAGCACAGTTTAATAGTCTTCTGATATTCTCCATGGGAGCCTCAAGGAAGTATTTACACTCACCCTACATGTTTGTAAATAACGAATAAGGTTTTAAATCCCTTTCGAAATGGTCAACATTTTTGAAAAATTGTCAAAAATTGTCAAAATTTTGAAAAAATGGTGAATAATTATTAGAAACTTTCAAAAGTGGTCAATAATTGTTAAAATGTTGAAAAATGGTCAAAAATTGTTAAAATTTTGAAAAAATGGTCCATAATTATAAAAAACTGTCAAAATGGTCAATAATTGTTAAAAATTGTCAACATTTTTGAAAAATCCTCAAAATTTTTGAAAAATTGTCAATAATTGTCAGAAACTGTCAAACATGGACAATAATTGTTAAAATTTTGGAAAATGGTCAAAAATTGTCAAAATTTTGAACAAATGGTCAATAATTATTAGAAACTGTCAAAAATCGTCAATAATTGTTAAAATTTTGAAAAATGGTCATTAATTATAAAAAACTCAAAAATGGTCATTAATTATAAAAAACTCAAAAATGGTCAATAATTGTTGAAAATTGTCAAAATTTTTGAAAAATGGTCAAAATTCTTGAAAAATTGTCAAAAATGGTCAATAATTGTCAGAAACTGACAAAAATGGTAAATAATTGTTAAAATTTTGAAAAAAATGGTCAATAATTATAAAAAATGGTTAGTAATTGTTGAAAATTGTCAATATTTTTGAAAAATGGTCAATAATTATAAAAAACTGTCAAAAATGATCAGTAATTGTTCACCATTGTCAAAATTTTTGGAAAATGGTCAACATTTTTGAAAAATTGTCAAAATTTTGAAAAAATGGTCAATAATTATTAGAAACTGTCAAAAGTGGTCAATAATTGTTAAAATGTTGAAAAATGGTCAAAAATTGTTAAAATTTTGAAAAAATGGTCCATTATTATAAAAAACTGTCAAAAATGGTCAATAACTTGAAAATTGTCAAAATTTTTGAAAAATTGTCAAAAATGGTCAATAATTGTCAGAAACTGACAAAAATGGTCAATAATTGTTAAAATTTTGAAAAAATGGTCAATAATTATTAGAAACTGTAAAAGTGGTCAATAATTGTTAAAATGTTGAAAAATTGTTAAAATTTTGAAATAATGGTCAATAATTATAAAAAAACTGTCAAAAATGGTCAATAATTGTTGAAAATTGTCAAAATTTTTGAAAAATCGTCAAAATTTTTGAAAAACTGTCAATAATTGTCAGAAACTGTCAAACATGGTCAATAATTGTTAAAATTTTGGAAAATGGTCAAAAATTGTCAAAATTTTGAAAAAACGGTCAATAATTATTAGAAACTGTCAAAAATGGTCAATAATTGTTAAAATTTTGAAAAATGGTCAATAATTACCAGAAACTGCCAAAAATGGTCAATAATTATCAGAAACTGTCAAAAATGGTCAATTATTGTTAAAATTTGAAAAAATGGTCAATAATTATAAGAACCTGTTAAAAATGAACAATAATTGTTCAAAATTGTCAAAATTTTTGAAAAATGTTCAAAATTTTTGAAAAATGGTCAATAATTGTCAGAATCTGTGAAAAATTTTTCAAAAACTGTCAAAAATGGTCAAAAATTGTTAAATATTTTTAAAAATTGTTAAATATTTCAAAAAATGGTCAAAAATAGTCAATAATGGTCAAAATTTCAGAAAGTTGTCAAAAATGGTCAATAATTATCAGAACTTGTCAAAAATGGTAAATAATTGTTAAAACTTTGAAAAATGGTAAATAATTGTTAAAATTTTGAAAAAATGGTCAATAATTATAAAAAAAACTGTCAAAAAGGGTCAAATTTTTTGAAAAATTCTCAAAAATGGTCAATCATTGTCAGAAACTGTCAAAAATAGTCAATAATTGTTAAAATTTGAAAAAATGGTCTAAAATGGTCACATTTTTTGAAAAATTGTCAAAAATGGTCAATAATTGTCAAAACTGTCAATAATTGTCAAAATGGTCAATAATTGTTAAAATTTGAAAAAATGGTCAAAAATTATCAAAAATTGTTAAGATTTTTGAAAAATGGTCAAAATTTTCGAAAAATCGTCAAAAATGGTCAAAAATTGTCAAAAATGGACAATAATTGTCAGAACCTGTAAAAAATGGTCACTATTGTCAAAATTTTTGAAAAATTGTCAAAATTTTTGAAAAATTGTCAAAATTTTTGAAAAATTGTCAAAATTTTCGAAAAATTGTCAAAATTTTCGAAAATTCCATTCTATTATGCATAAGAAGCACGCTCCCCTTTTTTTTTATTTGGTAGACGAAAAAGAGTTGTGTGTCACACATGCAGGAAAGGCTTTAGCAGCCCTTAGCTATAGATCATTTTCTGCCCTTGTGACTATATATACTATTGGAAGTTGGTCAATGATGCGCAAAATATGTATTCTTCCTTTTATTACTTTTATTAAAATTTTTCCTACACCTTTTTCCTACAGCGACAGTTAAGCTCATATACCTCTTCATCTTTACCCTTATCTAGAAGGATTCGTTCTTCCAATGTAGTCATTATGAACACCAAAAATAGGGCGGACAATTCTTAACGCCACTAAAAGCGAAAAGTTAGTCAAAATCCACATTTCGCTCTGTATATTTTTAAACAATGGAAGCACAGTTTAATAGTATTCTGATATCCTCCATAGGAGCCTCAAGGAAGTATTTACACTCACCCTACATGTTTGTAAATAACGAATAAGGTTTTAAATCCCTTTCGAACATGTTTTTCAGTATATAATGACCGATGTATCCTAAATTGGAAAATACCAATCACACAACTATACCAACAAAGTTAATATTCATTTTATTTCAAAAGGCAATTCCATGCATATATCTACTCTACTTCGGCAAAATTTTTGCATACTAACGAATCAATATCCGATACTCCCTGTCGACATGTCGGAAAATTTACTTTTCCAGCTGAAAAACCTAATTAAACTTCATAAATTATCTTCTCGTCTATTTTGACCATACGTCCATTCCATCAAACAACCATAAACTCCGGGAATGAAAGGTCTCTTTTAGTCTCAACCTACCTGATTTGTCTAAGCGCACCAATAGGACGGTATAATTAACACAGATAGACATAGGCGTAGCCAGAGGAGATAATAAAATCAATCTAAAGTGATACTGCAATAATATTGACATGCCACTTCTCCCGAATGATATACTCAAGGAGACCATGTTTTACTGCTACTTGAACAATCATTTGTTTACGTTGGAGTCTCATTTGGATCAAATTTATATCATTTAGTGTTGCAAACAGCAGAAAATTGACACTTATCAGCTTTGTACTGTTACGCGAGCTACTGCATTAATATGCTCACTTAGTGCCCCCAGTGAAATCCCCGTATGAGACGACTATGGCTCCTCCGCCCAATTTCTGAGAAGCATCCAAAATACGAAACATCGAGAACACCCGGTGCATCCGCCAGAACGTCGAGAAATTTCTAGAATTACGGCGCGCGAGTATAAATAGGCCACAAGCATCGCTGCAGGCAATTAGCCAATCAGTCAGTGTTGATACCGAAGGAAAGTAATCGCGCCTCGATAAAGTGTTTATTAAGTGACTCTCATATAAATTATAATTAGTGTGTTTAGTGTATAACATAAATTATTAAATAAGGACTTAATTACATATAAATCTATAAATATAAATTAATTGTAAATATAAATTAGAATAAACGTTACAGTACCATGAGGAAACATCTGTACAAAATTGAAAAAGTAAGTGTAGAGAACTTACCAGGAATCAGACAGAAGCACTTTGGAGAAGAAATAATACAACCACTGGGACTACTCGAAATCCTTCCAGTTGAACTGGTGGCCAATATAGAGGACACAAAGCTTCTGGAATGGAAGTAGAAAACTTTGAAAATGTTACAAAAACTTTTTTCTGATGTTAATGTTCCAACCCTTCAAGAAAAGGAAAAGGTTTAATTGTTAATATTATTTCATTCTTTAAAGCTCTAGGTTTCGCTTTCGCATGTTGAACGATATTTTTTCCACTACCTTATGCTCGCAACAAATTCATTATAATTTTCTGCGCCACTGGTACTCTTTATCTATACGTTTATGAAACCCTGTGCGGGTAGGATCAATAGGGGCGCGAAGGGAATGGATAAATTAATGAGAGCCAGCCCGTTGTCCTTATTTATGATGGACATTATTACCTTTACGTGCCCGAACTCTGTATTAGGCGCGTATATTTCCCAAAGTCCGCTGACAGAGTAATTGGAGTACGTAACCTTTTCAAATTCCTAACCGTAGATATTCTGATCCTTCCGAGAGTGTATCAGGTGTCCCAATGGGAGGATGGTCGGCAATTAACGAAGCTATACGATTTCGGTGTCAAATTATTAAAAGTTTTGCTCCTTCCTGTATTAAACCATAAAATAAGAGAAATTCTTAATGTTCATAACGTTTATAACCAATATTATCGCTCTTCTCGCTGATAACTGTCTTGTAAGGAGGGAAACTTGACTTGAGGAGAATGAGTGATTTGTAAAGATTGATATATTTAATTAGAATTTAACTTTCAATTACTTACTGTGTACTTACATTATATTGTTTATAATATAGATAATAAAACAAATCTAAATGTTGAAAATAACTATTTACAAGACACTGGACGTGATGCCTGGATTTAATTGAACAGTCCATGTGGACATGGTCCAAGTAGGTTGAACAACCGAGATGACGTACCTGGAATTAGATAGAAAAACACTCTGAGTATTCAATTTGCCATAAATAATGATTAATTATTTAACTAACGATTAGTATAGTTGAAATCCCCAAAATTAATGAAAGTATTAATAATGTACAAGGTGCATCTTATATGTTTGAACTGTGATTATGCATATCAGTACTAAAGTAAAGTTAAAACTTCACTTGATCAAAAATAAGTGCCTAATAGTAAATATTTAGGGTTATGAGGAAAGGTGCAGGGGGCACAAACTCTCCCCAGTGCAAGTAAGGAATATGTGGCACAAACTCTCCACAAACAATATTGTAACTTCTGTAAGTGGCGCAAACTCTCCTCAGTACAGCAAAATAATATTACACTGCAAGTGGCACAAACTCTCCACACTACAGCAAAATAATAATACACTGCAAGTGGCACAAACTCTCCACAGTACAGCAAAAATAAGGTTACACTGCAAGTGGCTCAAGCTCTCCACAATACAGGGGGGTGGAAGGAGATATGGGTGACGTGAGAAGTCACCCTGTATCAGGAATGGACAAACCGCAAGTGGCGCAAACTCTCCACAATACAGTATAGGTGTGTGAGTTAAACTATAAGTGGCACAAACTCTCCACAGTACAGCTAAATAATAATACACTGCAAGTGGCACAAACTCTCCACAGTACAGCTAAATAATAATACACTGCAAGTGGCTCAAGCTCTCCACAATACAGGGGGGTGGAAGGAGATATGGGTGACGTGAGAAGTCACCCTGTATCAGGAATGGACAAACCGCAAGTGGCGTAAACTCTCCACAGTACAGTATAGGTATGTGAGTTAAACTGCAAGTGGCACAAACTCTCCACAGTACAGCTAAATAAGGTTACACTGCAAGTGGCTCAAGCTCTCCACAATACAAGGGGGTGGAAGGAGATATAGGTGACGTGAGAAGTCACCCTGTATCAGGAATGGACAAACCGCAAGTGGCGCAAACTCTCCACAGTACAGTATAGGTATGTGAGTTAAACTGCAAGTGGCACAAACTCTCCACAGTACAGCTAAATAATAATACACTGCAAGTGGCACAAACTCTCCACAGTACAGCAAAAATAAGGTTACACTGCAAGTGGCTCAAGCTCTCCACAATACAGGGGGGTGGAAGGAGATATAGGTGACGTGAGAAGTCACCCTTTATCAGGAATGGACAAACCGCAAGTGGCGCAAACTCTCCACAGTACAGTATAGGTATGTGAGTTAAACTGCAAGTGGCACAAACTCTCCACAGTACAGTAGGATTGGATGAATAGGAAATGTAACAACAAATTAATGTTCTTAATAACGTTGAATATTAAAGAACTTTAAACAAAGTAATTATTAAAAATGATTAGCAAATATATATACTCTATGTTATACACTAACTCTTAAAATCAAATATCAATTAACAAGCAGAAATGAATTACTCTGTGAGATAGACTCACCTATTTAACTCCTGATATGCACCACAATAGACACTATATTTTAATAGATTTATTTGGCTCAAGTGAACACTTCAGTTATTTTCTAGAAACTAAATCTCAAATCGTTCATAAAATTTTCTTTCCCCTTTCGTGGCCTCGAAGACTACGTGACATTTTGATACTTTACTTATCTGTTTCAGACAATTGGTTGTTTGGTCGAGAAATGCATTTCTGAAATATTAGGGTATACCCATGATTTAATTCATTTTACTTGGAACGAAAACTATTTTAAGAATAACAGGGTGAGAAAAAAAAATTGTCTTACAGTCTTAAGACAGATTCTTTTCAGTAGGTCTGTTATCATGAAATATACCAAAAAAAGTTGATTGAAAAAATTGTAGGCAGCTTCAAGCTTCATATTTAAAAGTTAGTTCCAATGTTACAGGATGCGAGATCAAAGTTATGGTTTTTTTAAATGTAACACCCTATATTTTACTTTAACTGAAATCTACTTCACTTCCCCATTACAAAAATATAAGGTAGTAAACTGTTATACTGGGTATTTACTTTTCAAAATCGTAACAAGTTCAACGCCCTGTATAATTGGATAGGGGTAAAGGAATAATAATCTATTAAGCCAAAGATTTTTTATGATTATAAAAAATTTACAAACACTAACGATTTCGCAAATATTTATTTTCATTAAATCAAATACATGGTGAGTCAAAACTCAAGTACACTATTTTCTCAGTAATTTTGAATGGATCACCCGGTATTTTTTATCATTGTCAGAAAGTACTATCACCATACCTACTTGTATTTTTATCAAGCATATCCCATATCTGAAGGTATTAGTTTTTGAGATATTTTAATTTTTTTATGCATCTTAATTAATTCGAATTTTCTATTATCCAATGAAATTTAAATCTTAAAAAAACCGATATATCATAAAACATCCTAAATTTCCTTTGAAAGATGAATGACAACTCAACAAAAAAATAATAATAAAAGTTGAAGTAGCAAAAATTCTCCCTGCGTTATTTATTATCTTTGTTAGGTTAAGTTTCGTCCTAAAAAACTGACACCGTTGCCAACAATTCCTGAAACTCTGTCAAATCACAGAAAATCAGTAATATGTATGGTAGAGACTAATTTTATATCTCGTCTTTTAAATAGTGAAAGTAAAACAATAAGAACAAGTGAAAAGGTGACAAAAGGCGGTTTCTAGTGTACTGTTAGAAGGTTATTATTAAAAATATTAAAATGCTTTTGTTAGCCTTAATTTTATGTTTGAATTATTTATGGTTATCAAAATGAACAAGATTTACTTGAATTTTGCTCTTTATTTGTCTTTAAGGTCTATATTTTTTTACCGTGTGGAAATCCTGCAGGATAAGCATTCAAAATTTTACAAAGGATGTTTTGAATATATATATATTGTGATGATTTAATAATTCGTAGGTCCAATTGTAGGTGAATAACCTGAAATTGAAGAAAGTTTTGTTTAATAAATCAATTATTATTAGTTAGTAACAGAATATCTCAACATTAATTTGTTTGAAACACCCTGTATTGAAATTATTTTAGAAAGAATCAAATAAAATTAATAAGTGAATCGAATAAAAACAGAAATAAAGTCAAATAATGAAAACAAAATTATCTTTATAAACCTCAATAAATAATATTAGAAATGACACACTATTTGTACATACTGTAATCCAAACAGATTTATGTCATTAATTTAAAATTTGTGAAGTGACAGTGAATAATCGCGAATAGAATCACCCGATTAAAAAAAAGTGTAGTTCATAGAGGACATGGTATTAAAACATGTGAAAGTACCTTTAATAGAAATCAATAAAAATAACTCTAAAATAATTTATCAGAACGGCAAGTCGTCTGGTAAAAGATAAACAAGAAAAAAATTGAAGGTTGTTGATTTTGGAACAAGAAAGGAGGAAGTACAAGAATTTTGATGGGGAAGATAAAAAATTGAAAATTAAAAGTAGAAGCCTGAAAAATCAAACCAGAAAAGTGGAAAAGTTAAGAAGTACTAACCCTGTAAGAGATAACATCCATTTATTATCAACCAGAAAGAGGTAAGCTTAATTTCACATATTTAAACTCAACTGGAGATAGCGTACCAGGTATTTGAAGGAAACCAGGAACAATTTGTTCCAATTTACTTTCTACAATAGTGTATATGACATCAGTATGCAGATTTGATGTTATTTTATATCCCACACAGCAGAGGAGTGAATATTCTTCCACGCGTTGTTCCTAAAAAGAAATAACCTATAAATATTTCACATCGTAAAAACATTTATTTACCAATTGCGTATTTCTTATTTGATATTTAATTAAGATTGTTTATATTAGTAGTTATAAATTAAAAAGGAAGCTTACCTTATTAAAATGAATAATCCAAAGCATTTCAATAATACTCCTTTTCAAGAGACACCTGTTCATAACGTTGCCAGCCATTTTAGTTCAATAGAATCGGTTACAGTGTTTATGCGCATGACACAAATCTAAAGCGATTCCTCCGATTCTTGTTTGTGTTACGAGGAGAATGCGACAAGCAATTATTAGAAATTTAAACTAGAAACTACCAGATTAAATTTATTAATTACAATACAAAAAGGAAGAAAAAGGAGAGTATTTAGTTGATCCGGAATATTAAAAATTTTAGCAAAGAGGATTATAAAGATTAAAATTCTTTTTCATGTTTTTATTGTAAATTCAAACATTCATCATATTAAAATTTCAAAAAGAATCAATTAAATTATTCTTCATTGTAAAATTGATTTGAAGGAACCGCAAACTGAGATAAAGAGTCGAAACCCTTTTTCAATAGCTAGCCGGATATACAAATAAAAAAATGATACAAGGGGTTTCTAAAAATTAAAAAGGTGAGCAAACTTATAATAATAATAATATAAAATGAAAAAATAAAAAAAAACACCTCACAATATAAATCATAACAATATATATATTTACTCTTTCTCAAGTCAATGTGAGTACATAAGAAAAACGCAAGGCTGTCAGTTATATATTTTCTAAAATTGCATTGGCACCAACCGAGTCGATTAGTTATTTATGCGGACCACTGTGTCGTTGAAATGATTAACGACATTATTTATTCTCGCCAATAGCGCCGTGTATTATGTTTAGATGTGTAGAGCATTATTTGCCATCAATGGAATTAAAAATATCTCTTCACATTGACTATAGGAAAAGTATGCTTTACAGCAGGATTTCCTTTCCATCCATTTTTCGTTTCAACTCCATCTAAAAAACTGTTGAAAAAAGCTTAAACGTAAAACATTCGAAAATCGTCTCAGGAAATTGTAGTTTTTTGGAAGTTGGCAACAATGTCTGAAAGGAAGCTGTGAATTATTACAAGTAGGGCATTGCTACCACTGTGAATCAAATCTAATGTTATTGATTTCCGAGGAAAGTTTTATTAGAAAATATGGCGAATTTGTGACGCAGTGGGAGTTTTTTTCTTTTGCAACTGAGATTTATTAAGGTCTTTTGTTCACTTATGTAGGTGATAGGGAATGGAAGTTTGACGCCTTTGTGGCGCCTCAACAGGAAAAATAAAAAAGTTATCTGGAAAATTAATTTTTGTATAAAAGTTAACCATTGGGCACAATCTGCTCCTGGATTTATGTGGGTAATGTAGATTCATTTACCGTACAATCTCTAAAATTTCATGGTGTTCCTGTAACGGCTACTCAGTTTAGAGAGCACCTCAGGTGTAGATTCTGAGACCAAACTAGTAAAAATTCAGAGAGTAGTCTTACCGGTTCTCGGGTAATCCTACTTGAAATTTATTTTAATTATGGTATTGAAGGAATCAAGTTACTGAAATTAATAAAAGAAAAATTATGAAAGTTAAGAAAGGTAAGTGGTCGCCACCCTCAATAATACTAGCTTATTTGTTACTCACATCAGCATTATAGCGACAAATCCTGGAATATTGGAAGGGAAAATAAACTTTATGAACAACGTTATTAAATTTACAAGTTGTATATTGACTTTGGAAACAATTTAAAACAAAAAAAAATTAAATGACTAGTTCATAGAGGTTGTTCTTGGTTGAAGAAGCGGTCGTTAAAATATCTAGGTGTTACTTCCCATGGTTCCAGTCCTGGTAATATTCCAGATATAGGTATAGTGATATCTTGGTTTCAGATGGAGTCAGTGTTGGTTTCAGATCCAGGCTTGTCCCAGGTAAAATTTCGGGTCCAGGTAAAGTTCCCAGGTCAAGTTTGTGTCCCAGGTAAAGTGCTAAGGAACAATATTAGTATCAAGAACAAAAATTTACCCAACTTAACAAAATTCAGGATGTCTGAAGTATGAATTTGATAACAATGTTAAAGGAAATTATGTGAAAACGTGGTTCATACATCCTGCATTTTAATAAAAAAAATAATCAAAGAAATCAAATAAAAAAACACTAAAATCGAATACTTGATTCTATAAATAACGGTAAATATAGACGTATATTAAATAAGTATATATTTTAAATAGGTTTGAAATATCTTCAAATAATACAAAGAGAATCTGAAAAGAAATATGAAAGAACCAAAAAAAACCATGTATATTCCTGGCACTGGAACGACATTGCTACATAATAAAATAAACTTACCATTCACATAAATGCACTTTTTCAAGATACGATATGTTTGCTTCAATAGCACATGTTCACAGGAAAGAAGAATGAACCCTCTTCGCCATTCTTTAAATACAGGAAATCATATGAAAGATAACAGACTTACGTCTCATGTTCATGTCAAGCTCAGACGCCTTGCCCAGGAATGGAATTTACATTTCAATAGTGAATTCTTAATTCATATTTTATTAATAAGTGGTAGAAGAAGAGATACTAACGAGGTCGAAGTGGGAATATCAAAATAGCAGTGGCTATTTTCACGACAGACGGGACTCGGTCGGCCCGTATTAAAACGTTCAGCCTTGAAACATTTCTCGGTGTTGGGTATGAGAAAGGACTGGCTATTCGCCGCCCATATGATAATTTATTATTAATTAACTGAAGGAAAGTAAAGTGAACGAAATTAACGTTACATTCCGTGCTATTGACTAGTTCTGTTCTGTCCAAGTTCTGTCGTGAAAAAGTTCATTAATTTATCCACGGTTATTCCCATATTTATTTATCCTGCATTCTTTTCTTCGTCATTTTTTAAAGATCATTTCGAGTCTTTTTAACAATTCACATTACTCAAATCCCACAATTTCTATACACACAACATAAAATTTACGAAACTAGAGATAGTAGAAGGCGAGTAAGTGAACGTGAACTCAGGCGCCAGGTCATGGCGTCGTTCGCTGACATGACGCGACGCCGCCGCTCGCTTCTTTGAAGGGTGCATTGAATGGGCAAAGGCCTAGAACGTCGAGCGGCGTTACACGTAGATCTTTTTGTTCGTTTACGGTTAAGGGTACATGAAACTGACGTGGTGGTAATGATAAGTTGCGTCTGGTGGTTTCGGAAAACATCTGATTTGAATTTATATCTCTATAAAGGGTTTCTAATTCCATTAAAATAGATGCAATACTGAGAGAATGCAATTTTAACAGCTTTAGTTATTGACTTAGCTCATAAGTTGAATTTATTTAAAAAAAAGGAAGAAAGCCAAAATATATACATTAAAAATTGTAAATATCATCCTTTTGTGATTTTTATGACTTATCACCGCATTGTTTCATAAGCCCAAATTTAATATGAAAGAGTTCAAGTAGAATCTCTTATTTCTGAATCAATTAATACATGATTGCAGCTGAGACTCGATAATTAATTAAGGCTATTCGTTCCACAAGTGACCTTGAAATTTCAGATTTCGAGGGTAGCTGTCAAGACCAACAACAAGAACAGATGCTACAATAAAATGCGGTTATTTTTATGGTTAGTAAAACAAAAAGAAAAGGTGAGCGGTCGTCGGACCGCCGATAGAAGCTTGTTTCTTATGCACAAGAGAATGACCATTTTTGACCATTTTTCGTAAATTTTTGACCATTTTTCAAAAATTTTGATAAATTATTGACCATTTTTTCAAAATATTTGACAATTTTTGACTATTTTTTCAAATTTTAACAATTATTGACCATTTTTGACAATTATAGACCAATTTTGACAGTTTTGACAATTATTGATCATTTTTGACAATTTTTCAAAAAATTTTACTATTTTAGACCATTTTTCCGAATTTTAACAATTATTGACCATTTTTGACAGGTTCTGACAATTATTGACCACTTTTGACAATTTTTGAACATTTTTCAAAAATGTTGGCAATTTTTTACAATTATTGATCATTTTTGACATTTTTTTATAATTATTGACCATTTTTTCAAAATTTTGATAATTTTTGACCATTTATCAAAATTTCAACAAATTATTGACCATTTTTGATAATTTTTGACTATTTTTTCAAATTGTAACAATTATTGACCAATTTTGACAGTTTTGACAATTATTGATTATTTTTGACAATTTTTCAAAAATTTTGACCATTTTTCCAAATTTTAACAATTATTTACCATTTTTGACCATTTTTGAGCATTTTTGACAGGTTCTGACAATTATTAACCATTTTTGACAATTTTTCAAAAATTTTGACAATTTTTAACAATTATTGACCATTTTGACAGTTTTTTATTATTATTGACCATTTTTTCAAAATTTTGACAATTTTTGACAATCGACCATTTTTTCAAATTTTAACAATTATTGACCATTATTGACAATTATTGATCAATTTTGACAACTTTTCAAAAATTTTGACCATTTTAGACCATTTTTCCAAATTTTAACAATTATTGGCCATTTTTGCCAATTTTTGAGCATTTTTGACAGGTTCTGACAATTATTGACCATTTTTGACAACTTTACAAAAATTTTGACAATTTTCAACAATTATTGACATTTTTTTATAATTATTGACAATTTTTTCAAAATTTTAACAATTTTCGACCATTTTCCAAAATTTTAACAATTATTGACCATTTTTGACAGTTTCTGACAATTATTGACCATTTTTGACAATTTTCAACAATTTTGGCAGTTTTTGATCATTTTTCAAAATTTTAACAATTATTGACTATTTTTGACCATTTTTTAAAATATTTGACAATTTTTGACAGATTCTGACAATTATTGACAATTTTTCCAATTCTTTGACGATTTTTAACAATTATTGACCATTTTTGACAGTCTTTTATAATTATTGACAATTTTTTCAAAATTTTGACAGTTTTTGACAATTAGTAACCATTTTTCCAAATTTTTGACAATTATTGACCATTTTTCCAAATTTTTGACCATATTTCAAAATTTTTAAAATTTTTTAAAAATTTTTAACATATTCTCTAATATAATATGACAGTTTTGTGACAACTAAGTAGGTATTTAAAGTTGACAGAAGCCTACTAAGTTTTTGTCGATTTTATTTGATTCTCCATATAAATGCATGTGGCGTGGGCAAAGTGCCGTGAGAAATAATATTTCTCACAGTATGAGCAATATTGGGTTTTGAAATTAAGTAAGGTATGAGAAATGCGTCACTTTTCATAGCAGTTGTAGAAAAAATAAATTTTGTCATCAGCCCACGTCTAACTTCTTTTTTGCAAATTAAGTTAAAGAAAGAGCAGTTGTATGGTTCACTAAAACAAACCGAAGGGATCTACTTCATAAAATTTCCAAAAAGTTTAAAAATAAAAATAGATTATTCACAACAGTAGAATGCTCTGTTAGTTTTCTATTGAAGCAAGTACCTACACAAAAGGGCAATAAAATAAACCCTTCTTTATCACTCTGTAGTCATAGTCATAAATTTAAGCTTGCGGTTACTTATTTTAAGAGGTTGTAAATTATAAATTGCAGAAACATTTTTAATTCAGAATTAATGCGATCACATAACTCGGTCATTTTAATTCGAATCGAGTTCTGATTTCACCCATTATTATTTATTTTACTTTATCTTTAAATCGTTCGTTACAAAAGGATCTATAGATCCCGGTAAACTAAAAATATACGTTTTTTCGAAACTTTTATAATTAAATTTAAGTTAAATAATATTTATTTATTTTTATTTTTAATATTTGCCTCTGAACACCTCAATTTCCGTGTTTAACCATTATTTCAACTCAGTTTTACGTAAATGCGCCACTTCATCCTACGGCACGATCCTCCTTACAAAATAACGTTTTGAGTGTTTTATTTACATTATCGTCTAAACGGCACCATTCGTTACATTCCGTTACCACCGAAACATGACGGTCATAGAGAAGGGAGATCCATAGAGATACTACAGATAGAGGCAACAATTCAGCTCGGAACCCGTCAGCTTATAAGAGAGAGATAGAAAGTCAGAGGTTCAGGCTGTCTTTCTCTAATGGCGCGCATGCTATAGACGAGAGACAAAGACATAAAAACCTCTGACGTCTGTCTTTTTCTCTCTCACCGGAGTTCAGACGGACATTCCCACTTACACAGCGGCCTATGGCTTGTTACCTCTATCTGTAGTATCTCTATGGGGAGATCCAAAGTTTTCAATCACCAGCTCTTTTTTCCCATATCTCCTATCCTTTTCACCGTTTACATAAATAGCGGTATTTTGGATCTAACAGTACGTAGTTGTATTTAAGCTTACCGGTATAATTCCTTACTCCCTCACTCTGATTTGGTATCAAGGGTTATTTACGGCCTAAAGCCCGTTCTAACTTTTCCAATCTTAGGGCTTTCTCTGTTCTTTCTCATCCTATTCCCGCCTATGTATGTATATTGGGGTGGCATTCCCTGGTACCTAAAAGATCTATTGTGTCCCCTTACTTCTACTTAGTTCCTGAGGAAAGTCTCAGAGAATAGTAGCACCTTTAGTCCTATTTCCCGGAGGAATTTCAGGATATCTGCAGGTAACTTGGTTGACTTAGGTAACTTGGGTAAATCTTCCTCTTCTATCCAGTAATCTCCTAGGATTCTGAATTGCTGTGCAACTCGCAAGTATGTGGATGGAGGTTTCTTCTTCCATGCCACAAAATCTACATTCTTCTTCCTCCACTATTTTGAGCTCTTTCAGGTGCCCATCCAGGCGACAATGTCCCGTTAGGATCCCTGTTAAAGTTTTACTTTGACTCATGCATTCATTTGTTCCCAACAGGTTGTAGTCACCCAGAAAAATCTTTGATTGTCTAAGCCCTACTAGATCTTCTCTTTTTTTTCGGCTTTGCCTATTTCTTCCTGTATTACATTGGAACTGATACCGCAAAAGAGTTCCAGCCCCCAAAACGATGTTTCAGTCCCCCTCTTTGCTAGATCATCTGCTATTTCATTTCCTTCTATTCCAGTGTGTCATGGAATCCTCAGTAAGGTGACTTTATTGTTCTCACCTAGCTCATTGAGTTTGCCTAGGCATTCCCACGCCATTTTGGTACTGATTACACAAGAGCTCAGTGCTTTAATGGCTGCTTGACTATCAGACATTATGATAATCCTTTGCCTCCTATATCCTTTATCAATATTGAACTGGCGTGAATTTCCGCGTGAAAGATACTTGGGGTTTTTTCCAAGCTTTCAGAGTGCTTGGTACTTGGCCTTTACACTCTTATCCCAGTTCCTTATATTGAATGGCATTATTTCCAAGTCTGGTGAAGGTATTTGGATCCCATTCCTTCTTGTTGCTTAATTCCGTAACGAGTATCTTTGAAAAGTTATACTTTTTCATCATATCATCTTGTGGCATGTCCCTGGTTTCTAAGAAGTGAGGAGGTAGTTTTTTTTAATGTTTTCCTCTCTACTTAGTGTGTCTCTTGTTCTTTCTGCAACACTTTCCACCATTATATGTAGTGGTGTGAGGTTGAGAATCACTTCCTTGGCTGCCGTTGGGCTTGTTCTCATTGCTCCTGTAATGCACATACAGGCTAGTCTTTGAATTTTGGAGAGGTTTTCTCTCGTCGTCACTACTCCACGCAACGGCTCCATAAGTAATAATTGGTCTCACTATGGCAGTGTATATCCAGCTCAAGATTTCTGGATTACAACCCCAATTTATCCTTGCCAGATTCCTGCACACCAGTAGAGCCATTTCTGCTTTGTATATGATCTCCTTTTCGTGTTTGTTCCACAGGAGTTTACTGTCTAGAGTCAAACCTAGATACTCTACTTCTTGTCTCCATTCAACCTCGCTCCCATCAAGTTTTATGGTTTTGAGGTTGAGTTTTCTTTTCTTAGTGAAGGCTATTAAGATGGTTTTGGTGGGGTTGATGTTAAGTCCCACTTGCCTACACTAGCTATTTGTATAGTTCAGACCCTTTTGTACGATGTAACAAAGGGTGTTTTCGAATTTTCCCGTGGCAGGATATTTCAAGGTCAGTCAAACCACACAGGATTTCGTCAACCGTCAGGCTCCACATTAATGGGGATGCTACTCCTCCCTGTGGACATCCTCTGGTTGTACAGATGGAGACAATGTCTTTGCTCATCCTCGTCACTGCTACTCTAGTGGTGAGTAGATCCGACAACCATTTGGCTATTGTGATGTCTACACCTTTTCTATTTAATGCTCTTTTGGAATCCTCATGAGGAGTATTGTCAAAAACCTCTCTTTCTCTAGGATTTTCATTCTAATGTAATTGTCAATAGCTTTTTTGATCGTTTCGAGCAGAAACGATGTTAGACTAATTGGTTTGAAGGATTTGGGGTTTGTTATGTCCCTTTTTCCAGGTTTTTGAATGAAGGTTACTATTGCCCTTCTATTCCCGCCTAACAAGAGCCGATTCCGGCATATTCATTCAGTGTAGCCACATAAATGGTTTGCCTTTGAATAATTGTGTATTGTACATTTTTAAAAGAAAGTTTCCTTTATTAATAGTCCTAAACCTCTTCAAGGAAGTGCGATGTGGCTTAGAATGTGGATACAGTTCATGTGTAAATAAATTATAAAATCTTCAGTTAAACAAAGTAATTTAAGTCTGCATACACACTGCATATTAAGTGATTTTCTTTTCCTTCAAAATGTTTTAATCACCCTGTACTAAACAGTAATATTCTCTTTGTTTTTTGTCTTTCCTCTCTATTTATTTACATTTATGTTGGAAAGGGAATATGCTCGTGTTCCGATCCATGGTGTGGTACTAATTTTCAGATTTTATAGTTTTATGGCGGAGCCACTTTGATGTAATAAAATGCATACCACTCGGATGAAACCGTAAGATTATCCATAAATATAAGCGGCAAGTGAGGATAAAAAGCGAAAGT
This sequence comes from Lochmaea crataegi, assembly GCA_947563755.1. Taxonomy (NCBI): domain Eukaryota; kingdom Metazoa; phylum Arthropoda; class Insecta; order Coleoptera; family Chrysomelidae; genus Lochmaea; species Lochmaea crataegi. Next base: position 11,292,828 of record OX387426.1, read on the forward strand.
TCATTCAACACGGCATTACGAGTTGGCTGCATAGTTGCATGCTTCAACTGACGAGGCCCGAGGCAGTCAGACAATTTAAAGGTCTATGGTCACTATTTTTATGTTAGCTTTTAATAAAAGATCGCGAATTAAGTTTTACCTGACAAATTTTTTGTGGTTCCTGATACGCCTTTTAAGTATTATTACAGTTTCCTGTAAAATTGTCGTATTTAGAAAAGCGTGTTACCAATAGATATCGAAGAATAAATATTATTCAAACGCCTTACAATGCTCTCGGGCGAAGAACATATACCTTGTACTGATGAGGTGCAAATACGCCGAAACCGGTCTGCAACTTATGGTGTCCCTTTTAATTGCAAACCGGAATAGTTGGTTAAATCTTGTAGATCATACCGACCCCGTTTGATTTAGACTGTCGGGTAGGGTTGCGCGATACACTAGAAAGTATCGATATTAGGTATCGATACGGATCGGAACGTAAAGTATCGATACAGTAGAATATCGAATATTAATTTATCGATACTCGTAGTATCGATACGTTAACGATCCGAGATCTAATTTTGACGTTTTTTCGGTAAAAAACACCTTTATGGGTGGTGGAAAAAGACATTATTGCGATTTCCGGCCAAAGTTGAGGTCCTAGAAAAAAAAGTTGATTATAAAAGATGTAGATCTTGAGAAAATCTACAACTTTTTCATTAGTGACTTTTTCACATAACCTCAAAATTAGCTCGAAAAACGCAAAAAAACTGCATTTTTCGTTTTTTATTATTAGTTTCCTTAAAAAATGTTCGATTTTGATGAAAATTTAGTAGAAGGTAGCTTTGATAGTCACAAACCATGAAAGAAAATTTCAAATGAAAATATTTGAAATTTTTCGAGTTATAACGTTTTTTCGGTAAAACACACTTTTTTGGGGGGGTGGAAAAAGACATTATTGCGATTTGCGGCCAAAGTTGAGTTTCTAGAATAAAAAGTTGATTATAAAAGTTGTAGATCTTGAGAAAATCTACAACTTTTTCATTAGTGACTTTTCCACATAACCTCAAAATTAGCTCGAATAACGCAAAAAACTTCCGTTTTTTATTTTTAGGTTCGTTAAAAAATGTTCGATTTTGATGAAAATTTGGTAAAAGGTAGTTTACATAGTCTCAAACCACGAAAAAAAAATTCAATTAAAATATTGGAAATTTTTCGAATTTTGACGTTTTTTCGGTAAAATACACTTTTTGGGGGGGTAAAAAAAGAAAAAAAGGCATTATTGCGATTTCCGGCAAAAGTTAGAATCCTAGGAAAAAAAGTTGATCATAAAAGTTGTAGATCTTGAGAAAATCTACAACTGTTACACCAGTCACTTTTCCACATAACCTCAAAATTAGCTCTAAAACGCAAAAAACTGCACATTTTTCGTTTTTTATTTTTAGTTTCGTTAAAAAAAGCACGACATCATTTCACAATGTGATTAAAAAATCACGATATCGCTCATCACTATAGATAACGCCACTTGCCGCTACCACTAAAAATCCCGTATCGCAACGTATCGATACACTACAATTTCATCGATACTTGGAATGAATCGAAAAGCATAGTATCGATACAAAATATCGAGTATCGGAAGTAAAAGTATCGATACACTGGAATATCGGATAGTATCACGCATCCCTACTGTCGGGTCACATAGCCCGGGAAGTAGTTGTTTCTTCTTGGTTGAACGGTCACTGTTTTTGGAAAAGCGTTAGAATAATGTATTTATTCTTCGATATCTATTTTTCTTAGTAGTTACTTTTATTTGCAAAAATTTCCATTTTTTCTCACTTTTCAAAAAAACCTGATTTTTTAAGTGAAAACTTTTATAGCCTCGTTAAGCGATTTTTGGTAGGGGCCGACATGATTATGTATCATAGGCGTACGTCAACATTTTTTATAAGGGATTAATTTATTCATAAAGAACGATAATACTTTTTAAGGAGGTTAATTTATTGGTAAACACTTCCGTTTACTATGGGCGTACGATTAAATTTTTCATAGGGGGTCAGTTTATTAGCAAAAAATTTTATACGATGAAATTTATTTTCAAAAGGGGTTAATTTTTTTGTGTTTCAAATTATGTGGATACCTTTTTATTCAACATTTTTCACAAATACTAATTTTACCTTTCTTTTGAAATGAAATTCCGTTCGACGTTTTTCCGCAGCAATTAATACAAAGTCACAATTTACAAAATTAACTCCGTAATTTTAGAACGGACACGACGAACTAGTGATCACTCAGTTAGACTAACAATTTTCGCAAACAAACGTTATGCTTGTTGAATTTGTTTTATAGAAATGGTTACAAAGCTTCATTCATAATATTAAACAGATCCCGAAGGTTCTACTGAATGTATTTCGGAGACATTTCATTCTGAATTAAAATTTACTAGTGCGATTTCCGTTGCTAATTGGATACAAAGTTATTTGTAAATTTATGCCAACTGAAACTTTATACAACAAACAAGAGAATTTTGTAAATATAGAATTCATAGAAATACATTTTAACCAAAATGTATCAGTACAAATTGGTTACTTTTATGTCCAAAAATTTTAAAAATACGTACAATGTTTTTAATATCCAAAATAAAAGCTATAACTTCTTCCTGAAAAGGTCAAATTATGGTTTTAAAATAAATTTGTTGATACACACAGTATTTATTTTGTTTCCACACCATCTCTCTGTTCATTGTTATATAGAACTGTTTCCTTCGTTGACAGACCAGGACAAATACAAACCTTTATTTCTTCTCGTCATTAGTACCAAAAGTTAATACTCGTATGATACAATGTAAAAGTGTATAGGAAGTAAAACAGCATCATAAAAATTTTTTATAATTGGTATAGTCTGTTCATATATTGAAGTGACTAACTAGACCTTTGTTAAGAAAGACTCGTGCAAGTTATGAATTGGAAATATTACCGAACAGATCCGTACTGTGCTTAAAATTTAATTGAAATATCATTTAAACAATACTTCATTTGTTATTGAATATGCAATTATGAATTTTTTTAAAAATCCATCATATTGTAATGTTTTTGTTATTTATTTAAATAGTTTTTACTTGTGGGATAAAATTATACACACTATGGCTAATTACTATATATTTCTTTAAAGAAACACACACTGTATTGAACTTAATTTATATACACACTCTACTTAATGTCTATTAATTTATTTACACTCGGTATAATAGTTCTAATTTATTTTTACCACTTGAATATTACACTATTTATCTTCACTATTTTATTCACCGTCGGATTACTTAGAACTTCTTGTGAACTAACTCTTTACTGTCCGTTTCACTAATTCTGAACTAACCGTTTCAATAATTAATTGTTGACGCACTCAAAAACCCGCGTATATATAGTCCTTCTCAACTCTGGAAAATTCCAGTACCTTCCGCGCCCAACAAAGCAATAAACTCGAATGTTCTAGAAAGCGCATTCACCAAAATTTATAATCGAGAGACAGGGCCGGCTTTGATTGGTGACCTCGCAACACTATGTAAAATCGTAATACTTTTACCTCTGTTTTATGGCGATTTTGTTTTACAATTATCCCAGCCCCTTTCAGGAGTATAGTATATGTCGAACCAGGTTTCATCCAGCTAAATAATTGGCTCAAGTCTATGTTTATGACTAGTTAGAGGCAACTCTGAACCTGCTATCTCGTAAAGAACTCGGAAAACTCTACACATTGTGTGCAGATGATGTGACAGGAGAAAACTCTCTGTCAATCTCACCAACATTCTAATAGTAGCTTCCACGTGGGGAAGAAAATGAAATATTCAAGAATCTGTGCTGTATGGTCGAAGGATTCCATTTGTCAAGGAAGCGAAATACATGGGTTGGCTGTAGGGGAGAGTAGGGAGACTTGATCCCATTTTTAGTATATTGAATCTAGATCGTACTATACAAAGTGTTTCTAATTTTTCTGAAATTCACTACAATGTAATAACCTTACGATATCATCTAAGCTATCGTCACTGGCCTTTCAAACCTCTTCATCTTCAGAACTCTCGCTTTTTGGTCGCTCTTTATCTTCCTTTGAATTGTTTTTATTTTTGGGACTTTTAATCGTTTTTGAAAAATTCTTTTTCGCACCTGAAGCCCTCTTTTGACGCTCTGCTTGTTCTGCTTCTAATTCCTGTTTCTCAGGTGTATCAGTCAAAATTCTACATCGACCTCGTTTACGACCTGTCGCTTGCTTCGCAACCTCGGTGGGGCCCTGGGAAATGGGAAAACTTCCATTGGGGACACCATTGTATACACAAAAGGTTGAACTGGCGATTGATCACGATGGCCAGATGGTCCGAGCTGAGGACTAGGTGAACGAATTCTAGGCAATTCTGAAGCATCAGAATCTGGAGTTTCTCCCATAGGATTTATCCTATCGGTCACTAAACTTGAGCAGAACTCATCGTCTCTAAAGATATTGGAATGGAATGGAAAAATTCCGGACACTCTGAATCCACTAATAATGTTCGCTGGAGAAAAAGCTTTGGGGTAAGCTTCTCCAAGGAGGCCTGGAATGTCATATATTAACACAGTAAAATTTAAAAAACTCTCATAAAATCATAGCTGCATATTCGGATGAAGCATGTTGACTAAAAGTGCGTGATACTCAACCAGTGTTGCCGACGAAACTCGGTACACGATATTTGGGCGGTAAATTCAAAGTGGGGATCAACTCTTCCTGGGGATCAAGTCTCCCCACTCTCCCCTATGTAATGGTGATCAAGCCTATGATCACATTTGGCTCGGTAGTCCGGTGGAGCAAGAGCTAGACTCACCAAACTGCAGAGACAAGCCTGCCTACGAAAACGGGTACAATTCGAACCATTATCAATATAACTTCATCTTGAGAGGGTAGCAAGAATGACCAACAGAACATATAAAATGGAGGGCCAACTGGTGGGTTGTGACTGGATCAAGCTTGTCCAAGTTGGATCCACCGCTTGGTGCAGCCGACCAAACAAATCAACTTGTTTTATTCCATTGAGTCAAATTAACCTCTCCACGAGATACAGTAAAATGTATCGCTTCTCTGGAACTAATCTTTGAATTGAAAATTCTCAAACACATTAAGAACAAATAAGTTACTACAAGTATGAAATATATGCACTGACTTTTTAATACCAAACGCCGAAAACATTTATATATTTTAGAAAAGTATCGTTTCTTATTTCATTGACATGCCAAGAGCATGCAGATATGTACTTTATAAGTCTTTACTCAAAAAGATTGTTTTATTAAACGACCATGCGACTGTTTCTTATATAAAGTTCGCAAACCGTTTCTGGCATACTTCCAATATTACACGATTTTCTTGCGCTTCCATTCAACAAGAATAGTTGCGGTACAAACTTTGTCCGTTCGAGAATACTGCATTAAACACTACAAGGGATAATCCAATAGTTCATACAACCAGATTATTGTTCTGCTTTGTCCATAGAGGGAGTATATTTTAAGAATCGATAAATTTTGTTGTTGTTGTAAAGGAAAACAATGTTTGCTACTACGATCACTATCTAAAGTAGGCTTTTATACATCCAACTGTAACAGGCCGGCACATGAGGGGACTGCAGGTAATGAAATGGCAGACCAGTTAGCTAAAGAAGGCTATAAAGGTGACGGAACCGTTTTTTGGAATCACAAAAGATAGCATAAGAGGGGAAATCGGGAACTGGCTAGATAGGGCACAACAATTCAAATGGAGGTTGACACAAAGGTAACTTCATACGAAGAGTTTACTGAACAAGGTAGACAAGGAACTCTCAACCAGGCTACTGAAACTGGGTCATTTGAAGACAGTTACCGACCTGGTGACTGGATACTGTACCTTGAGGAAACATCTGCACAAAATGGGCAAAGTTAGTGAACCTAAGTGCAGAAAATGTGAACTTGATGATGAAATACCTACTCACATACTCTGCTTCTGCGAGAACTTACAAGTACTTAGACGGAAGCACTTTGGAGAGGAAATAAAACAATCATTGCAACTACTCCAGTCAAACTAGTGGCCTTTATAGAAGACACGAAGCTTCTGGAATGGAAGTAGATAACATTGGAAATGGTACAAAGATTCTGTTCAAGTGCCTGGGCTGATGAGCACAACCCAAATATATGAATGAAATGAATGAAAACTGTAACTGAAAAGTTGACGTTTTCCGTGATTGTCATAATCTGACAAAAGTAGTAACGTGACTGAAGGTCATATTAATAGAGAGATATTGCAAATTCCGATAGCGCATGCTGTGTGTTATTTACTCCGCGTAAAATATTACGTTTACGTCTTAACAATGTTTGGGACGGTATACGTATTGCCATCTTAGTTTTATTTACGCGCTTTTTTTTTGGAACTAACCTCTAAAAGTTGAAACCAGTGTCACCACTCATCTGTGTTTTGATTTTGTTTGTCCTGTTCATGGCATAATTTCTCCTGAGGAACTTCTGAACATGGATGAGGCATTAGAAGCAGTAATTTTAGCTGATCCTGATGACGACGAAGTGGAGTAAGTGATTTTGCACAATATTTTCGGCGTGGATGAAAATTTTCCAGTTGGGGCTGCTGAAGATCTGGACAATATGATGGTAGAAGATATAAAAATAAACTTCAGGTTTGAAAGAGACGATATCTTCAGCTCTTATTTGACCTGTCTCCACAATCATTATCTCAGATAATTAATCACATATAGAGCCTCATCGCCAATAATTTCATGCATTTACTGGATGAATTGCGAAATTTACCATGACTGAATTTGCAAAGAATGCATATGTGTACTGAAGTATGTGGAAATTATTCTAGCATATTGAAATTTCTCAAGTCAATTTTTTTAGGCTATTCATGAAAGAGGAGCAGCAATTTTCAACTGCTGGGGATTTATTGATGGCAATGCTAGACCAATTTGCAGGCCATCAGTAAATCAAGAAGAGTACTATTCTGGTCAAAAGAGGTTTAATTGTGTGAAATACCAGTCTGTTATATGCCCAGATGGCATGATTACCAGTTTGAAGGGTGCATATGTAGGACGAAGACATGATGCAGGAGTTTTTTCGTGGATCAAATTTGTATGCAGAACTGCAGGATGTTGCAGTGTTTCCTGATCACAGGTTTATTTTATATGGTGACCATGCCTACCCCATTATGGATTTACTTTCATGCCCCTTTCCAAACCGACAAGGAATTCCTAGTTATCAACAGCATTTTAATGAATCTATGAGTGCAGTTAGAATAGCTGTTGAGTGGGGTTTTCAAAAAGTCACCAGTCGGTTTGCGTTCCTAGACTTTAGAAAAAATCAAAAATTACTCTTACAGGATATAGAAAGTTTGTACAAAGTTGGAATACTTTTGAACAATTGCCATACAACTTTATATGGCAGTCAGACCAATCAGTTCCTTCATGTAGTGCCACCAATGCTGGAGGAATATTTAGGAAATTGATTTGGACTTTATATACAAAATTTCAATTTGAAATAAATATTCAAATGTACACTGAGTTTCAATATACCCTCTCGTTTTTCAGTTAATGTTTCATGAATAAATTTTGAATAAAAATGCAATAAAGACGATATCAAAAAATGATTTAATAACTTCACAGGAAACCCATAAAAAAATTCCATAAAAATAAACTAAGTATCACCTGAAAAACTGAAAACAATTAATTTTGTGCTAATAGACTATAAAAACTCACAGTATTCCTGGAAGTAAACTCAAAGTAGGTAATTCAACAAAATAGATTAACTTGAAAGTAAGAAACAAATATCACAAAAAACTAGTAAATATCATTTTGAGCTAATTACAAAAAACTCACAGTATTTGTGAATCAACTCAAAGTAATTCAACATTAATAAATTATCTTGAAAGTAAAAAACAAACTAAATATCACATTAAAAAATAAATCATTTGGTAAAAGCAGTCTTATGGTATCAGTCTTCATATTTCTGCAACCTCTTCAAAAGTGTGTCCAGAAATGTCTGCTGTGCTGATATCTGAGCTTGTAATTAACTCCTTTGCTTTACGTCAAATTTGAATCTCTCATACTCCAATTCATTCTTTTTCTTTGTATCTTCAATCTCCATTTGCAGTATTTTTTCTTCAATCTCAATTCTTCTCTCATCCAGCTTCAATTTCTGCTCTTGCAACTGTAATTCTCTGAATTTTATTTCCTGCTCCTTCTCGTTTTTTTTGTTAGATATTCCATGGCATTTCTTCTGTGGACAACTCTCTTGTTTTGTCTGCTCATCCTAGCTATACCAGGTCCTGAAATTAAATAATCTTGTAGTTTTGTACAAGAATATTAAAATAAAGTAGGTACCACCTCAATTTCTAACCATTTAGTACCTAACAGATTGCTTACCTGTTGATTTTTTTGTTTTTATTTGGCTTTTCTTATTTTGGTTTTGGTCCATGACATCTATGTGATCTACTTCATCTACACAAATCTCAGTTAATGCTAAGTTTGGATTGGGATCTAAAAAATAATAGTATGCAATACAAATTTTATAACCATAAACATATTTGAATTACCAAAATAATCAATTTCCCCTGATATAATTATCTCCTCAGGAGTTCCACTGCAATCCTCACTATTTACTATGAAAGCATCCATTGCAATATTTTCCCCGGTTTGCCGGCCTATCTCAGCAATTTGTTTTTCTTTGGAAATAACCTTCATTTTTTTGGTAGGTTTTGGAAATTCTACACATAGGTCTGATATTTCTTGCAAAAGGTTATCCTTTTCTGTGTACATTTTTTCTGTGCCACTTCTGAAAAGTATAGGGTACAGAATACAGAAACCATTGGCATCTTGTAAAGAAATAAAAAAGACAATGCATATATCTTACCGGAATTTATCACCATCAAATTTTTTCTTCCATACGGTCAAAAGAAGCATCAAATGATCTTTCAATGTGCGAATGACAAATTCTTTTCCAGTCACGGAATATTGAATATTGAATTCCATTTCTCAGGATTCTGAAGAGGATTTTGTCTTACTGTTACTGTTACTTCGCGTAACAAACATAAATCATCATCGGACGTAAATCTCAACCTTTTTGTAGAACACATATTTTGCAATTAAAAGATCATCTAAATAATATTTCGGAAAAATTATACAAACATTTCACTTTATAATCATATTATACAACAACTTAACCTCGAAAGGTTTCCGATCATCAGCTACCGCCGCTACCGGATCTATCCGATTCTGTCCGAAGTAGGATAGCGCAACGTTTTACGTGAAGTGTTGTTCTGCCGTAAATAACGTGATGCGCTAACGGTATTACCGCAACGTGTCTCTCGAACTCATTCTGCGCATGCTCAACTGTCAATATAACGTCTGCGGTAATAACGTCGCACAGGATTTGTCACAGCAATATCTCTCTAATATTGAAGAATCCATTAACTATAAAATAGCGTATAACATAGATTAAGATCAATATGCGGCTTATTTGCTTCTAAAGCTTCTCCACTACAACCTTTGCAGATCTATTGTATGTGTTCTCATTCTACGGTTCCTTGTCTAGACCAGTCCTTATTACTAGACTTCGTAGAACGAACCTTGGGTCCTCCATACATTGGGAGGGTTACGGCTTCTCCACCTTTATCGTAGAAAAACCTCCGTTAATTTTGACGATAGTTTTTCGGCCTATCTTATTCCAGGCGTCTTGATCTACCATTCTCGAGACTGCTTTTTAGACCAAGTACTGCTAATCATCTTTTGCAGCGCTTTCGCTTTACTGCAGAAGGGTTACGGCCAATGGGAACTCATCGTGCTCCTTCTCTGGCTAGTGAGTCTGCCTATTCATTGCCTATGCGATTCGAATGACCTGGTACCCAGGCCCACTGCCCAACTCTTGTAAAGTTTGGGATTTATAGGCATGGAGCTTATTGCTTTTATAGCCGCTTGATTCTTAAACTCTTGCATTAATAGCTCTTCTGTACAATTAGCAGAATATCGTCACGTGTTTGGCCTTAACACAGTGGGACTCTTGTCTTCGGCTAAGTTATATACAGGTTGTACCAATTTTACGACAAAGCTCGGTATATGGGTTTTTCTGAGAGATATCAAAAAATGTTATCAATAAAATTAGTAGATCATTATTAGATCATCGTTGGTTTTTGTGCCCTCTCTGTAGCAAGCCATATTAATTGGGGTCCTTTAAGAATTAATACTGAATTGGAGGTTTTGGGGATAAATAATTGAATGTACCTGGTATAGAATTTGGTCATTTGTAGAGTTGAAGTGGTGGACAGATTTTATTTTACAAGAAAATCGTGACCTGAGGATATGTGAATTTGGGGACTTGTTGTTATTGAGAGGAAGATAAAGAGAGAAAGGGAGAACTCTCTCGTCTGGTTCCGTTGATTTTATAACCTTTATCCTGAATCACAAAGAAAAATGGTATACAAACGAAATGTGAGAAATAAAAATGGCTTTAAAATGGGCGTCCTTTCAAAACGTGGGAAGAGTATCCTTCATCTTGAATTATCATATAGGATGTATAACTCTGTCATCCTAGGTTGGCACTTTGGGTATGCGCGAACCATAAAAACTTACTACGCCTCTGGAATTTTTATGATGTTAACAGTAATAAACAGTAACATCAAATGAGCTCTCGGTGTCGATGGGCGGGGTTTGTCAAAGCGCATCTTTAGGTCGAGTGCCAACCTAGGATGGTATAGTTATAACAGAAGTTCGCACCAAAAACTTGGGAGATGGTAGAAGATCTAAAAATAATAATAGTACTTCATATAAAATGTCGTTAACAAATTTATATCTCTAGTTTTTTATTGGAAATGAACCAAAATTTATAAAAACCATAAATGCACACTTGCTGGCGTTGTAAACAGATTTGCACTACCCTTGTGAGCCCAGGTAAGGACTAAGTTACATAGTTGAAGATGCAATAATTGTTTTTCTTATTTGAAAAAAATTCAAAAATATAAAATAAAAAGTAACGACTTGCATGTGTCACCCTGTATATTTAATTTTTTTTTCGGTCGGATAATACCGTAGGTACTTATACAGGGTGGTCCGTAAGTGATGGTCCAAAGTGAAATGGCCTAAAAATATTACGATCTGACGCAACTTGCTGTAATAAAATATTGATAATAAAAAAGATGCAGGGTGGCAAAATTGAAATGTTAAAAATGTTTTTTCTCAGTAAATTTAAAGATTTTGGATATACAAACGTCAAAATTTGAAGATAGGACCACACGAGTTGCCCTAAGGATTAAATGGTAACAATTATTCACATTTCCTACAAAATGAGTTAATTGATATGCTCGATGATTTACCACTCAATTTGGGAACATGTTGTTTATGCAGGACGGGGCTCCTTCACATTACACTCTTGAAGTACGAAACTCTTTAAACACCATGTTTCCTGTACACTGGATTGGTCGTGGTACTCCCTTTTCTTTGCCACCACGCAGTCCAGAATATAACCCCTTGGATTTCAGTATATGGGGCACAATGAAAGAAATAGTTTACAGGAATCCTATAAATAGTCGAGTTCATCTTTTTACACCAATGACATTATTTAATATTAGGCGATCTTTCATGAAACGCATTGATAAATGTATCGAGATGAATGGCGGACATATTGAACAATTACTGTGAAATACTATTTAAATTTTGTTGTTGTATTTTTGAATAAATGTTTCCTTGTTTTCTTAATTCGAAGCTATTGAGTCCATAATGGTTGCTTTATTAATAATATTAAATGAAAATTATGTAGAGGGTTTTTAAAATGCGATTATCTCGAAAACTAGCAGCCTTTGAGACTAATGATGGGTATACATTTTTTTCCCAAAAATGATGTAATTTTAATATTTTTCAATAAAAAGCGAGATAGGTTACACCAACAACATAGCTCACGTGGCGCCCTCTAGTAAATAGATCGAAACGGATATAATATTATGATTTCTCAGTCCCTAAAACCCCTATCTTCAAATTTTTACGTTTGTATATTCAAAATCTTTCAATTTACTGAGAAAAAACATTTTTTACATTTCAACTTTGCCACCCTGTATATTTTTTATTATCAATATTTTATTAAGGATAGTTGAATCAGATCGTAATATTTTGAGGCCAAGAATCTTCCATTTCACTTTGGACCATTACTTACCCTGTATAAACAACCAAGATTTTGGTAGTTCGAAATTAATTTTGAAATCGCTGTGGTTTGTGAGTAAATCGTTTATTTTAATAAGAATTTAATTTTTGAACTAGCCCCGGTATAAAATTTTGATTTTTCGGTTGAGATATAATAATCTATAGTGGTTGCAGTTGCTTCCGTCGTTTATTATCTTATAGACGTTAATGTATGATTCCTTTGAAATGACAGTTTTAATTTTGGAAATTTTGTAAAGAATTTGTTTCGGGCGGTGAAATGATTAATGGGGTATTTGTGTAATTAGGATAATGGCCTCCAATGACTCCGTAAATATCATTAGATATTCCGTGGTTTTACACGCAGGTTGAAAAGTTTTTGTTTAGAAAAACTTTGTTTTGATTTTTCACGTACAGTGGCGTATTTAAAGTGTAAAAATGTTTTTTAAATAAACAAATTTAATTGAAAAAAATAGTGACCGAATTTTGAACTAATTGAATTCCTAGTATTGCTATTAACTATAAAGTAAAAAATATAATAATGAACACGAAAGTATCTATTACTTCCTAACAGTATCTATCTATTTTTGAAAAAAACAATCTTTTTCAACAGAAAACAATCAAATATTTCACAGGAAAATGCATAATTTTATAAAAAAAAAATTTATTTGAAAATTTAATTTCGGGTGTCCATCTTTATTTTCCCTCATTTTAACTTCCCATAACGTCTAAACGGTTTGAGATAGAAACATTAGGTTTTCACTAAAAACGTAGGCAAAACGAATAAAAAAACTTAACTTTTTTAAACAATACTTGTGCTAAAATGGAACATTTTAGTGAAAACCGTATGTTTCAATCTCAAACCGTTTAGAAGTTATGGGCAGTTAAAATGAGGGAAATTAAAGATGAACACCCGGTATAACAAAAAAAAAAGTTTTACAGATCGGTCATGCAACGCCCTGCAAAGTTTTCTTAATTTTTTGTTACTTTTTTTGTTTGTTTCTGCTCCTTTTATTCAACACATTCTCAAAGTTGGAGTATAGTGAGGGCAATAGATATAGTGATGCAAAGCGGTGCCGACACCATCTTCCTTTGTTAATAACACGTGTAAAACGAGAAGGACTCATGCTGTGCCTATTATACCGAATGCCGAAAAAAATATTTCTCATACATAAATTCATTTCATTTTACTCAATTTCACTTCACTTTACCTCACTTCACATTGCTTTTTCTTCTGAATCCCCGCTCTTCTCGCCCTCTTCTTCATTTTCAGATGAAGCACTATGCTCGTTCAAATTTACTATATAGTTATTTTCCTAACTAGTGCGGAAAAGACACTTTACCCATGTGTTAGGAACAACATTTTTTCTACGAGCTAGCGGAAAATATCATTTAATTAGACATACAATAAATAGATACAAACTAACAAGTTGTTACCTTCTGGTTATTGATGTAATCGATAATAGTTATTAAACCAATATTAAACAAAATTTCAATGAAACGGAAAAAAATAATTATAAAATGCAATAGTTGATACCTTGCGTGCGGAAGAGTAAAGTAGAAGCGTGCGAAAAAGTAGAACTTTCTAAATTAAAAAAACTCGTAGAAAAAATTCATTTCCACCACTTCCAATTAATCATCAATAATTATAATTAGTTTCCTAATTCTTTGTTCCCAATCTTCCTTATTAGTTATCGACACTTTATTTTGAATTGTCGAACTTCATAAAATAATTCTCTCTCCTAATATTTTTCTTCAGCTTAATGTGCTACAGTGTCGATAATATATTTCTTCACAACATTTTCGTTTGCAAGCTCGTGTCCCAATTTTTCTCCCATTAATTTTATTATTAATTCCTTTATTTTATTTCTTCCTTATTTTGATCCATTTTTGTATTAGATTGTTTTATTTCTTCCATCATCATATGGAGTATACTCATTACGTCCATTTCCTCTTTCCTTTTTGGGGTATCTTCTTCATCATCTTTGTAATTTTCCTTCAATTTGTTTTTCAAACTCTTGTCTGTTCCCTTATCCTGTTTCTTCTGACAATAATGCATCTTCTTCTCGCTGTCTTTGCTTTGTTTTAAAAATATACTGTTCCGGGTCTTTTCCTCTATTTCTAATATTTTTGTGGTCTGTTTATTAATTCTGATTGAGCCCAAGTGTATTTTCCCCCCTTCTCTCTCATCCTCTTCAATTCCATTATTTTTAAATCCATCAACCTTTTTCTTTTCTTCTCCTGAACTCTTTCCTCAGTTCCATCCATTTTTTATTTGTTTTGTTTATTTAATCACAATGCTATTTTATAAAAACTCAATACATACAAAATTCATATTGCATTATTTGACTGTACAAATTAAAAAAAAATTATATTTTACTTTTATTTTTTATTTTAAACCCTGTATATTTTTCTCCAACAATCGCACTTGCCAGGAGCGATAGTCCACGTTTTCAAAAAAATTAAGCCCCACGTTGGGCGCCATTTGATATGGATTTATTAGTATGATGGAAATTTTTTATTTTATTTTTTGTTTTGCCTGGTATATTTCTAATAATTTTTGTTATTGAGATAATTTTAAACAAAGCAGTCTACTGAATTGAATTCGCCCCTGGGCGATATAAGACTTCTGGTCTTTGTACGCCCGGCTAAATTTGGTCTCGCTTTACATCACTTGAAATAAAAGACGGAAGATATTATCGTCACCGCTTTGCATCACTATATCTATTGCTCGCACTATAACAACAAAATATTCCATATAAAACAGTAAATTGCAGCAGAAGTGGATAAAAAGGTGTGAAATATATTGGAATGAATCAAAAAACAAAATATCGAGAATTAATTAGTATTTCTAATAATTTGCAAATAAAAAATTCGTAGCCTTCAGTTTACCCCACAGGGTGTTTGAATTTGCGGTTCATAAGTATTGTTTCATTCCAGCCGGTATAATAAATTGTCAAATTTATTTTCACAAAAAATTCAAAAATGCTTGTGATAATTTCAATGAATTTCCTACAATGTGCCAAAAAAATAATTTTAATCGGTTGAAAATTGAAAGAGTTATTCTAAATCAAAAATAAGCAAAATTTTAATAAAATCGAACCCCACGTTTTAAAAGAATGGGGCCCCACGTTGGGCGCCATTTGATATGGATTTATTAGCATGATGAATTTTTTTATTTTATTTTTTGTTTAGCTCGGTATATTTCTAAAAAATTTTATTATGTAGATAATTTTAAACAAAGCACTTCACTGAATTTAATTCGCCCCTGGGCACGCTTTACATCACGTGTAATAACAGACGGAAGATATTATCGACACCGCTTTGCATCACTATATCCATTGCTCGCACTATAAAAACTATGTAATCCATATAAAATAATATATTGCAGCATAAGTGAATAAAAAGGTGAAAAATATATTGGAATGAATCAAAAAACAAAATATCGAAAATTAATTAGTATTTCTAATAATTTGCAATTAAAAAATTCGTAGCCTTCAGTTCACCCCACGGGGTGTTTAGAATTTACGGTACATAAATATTGTTTCATTCCACCCGGTATAATAAATTGTCAAATTTATTTTTAAAAAAATTCAAAATGCTTGTGATAATTTCAATGAACTCCCGACAATGTGCCGAGAAAATAATTTTAATCTGTTGAAAATTAAAAGAGTTATTCTAAATCAAAATTAAGCAAAATTTTAATAAAATCGAGCCCCACGTTGGGCGCCATTTGATATGGATTTATTAGCATGATGAATTTTTTTATTTTATTTAATTTTTTGTTTTACCTGGTATATTTCTAAAAAATTTTATTATGTAGATAATTTTAAACAAAGCACTTCACTGAATTTAATTCGCCCCTGGGCACGCTTTACATCACGTGTAATAACAGACGGAAAATATTATCGTCACCGCTTTGCATCACTAAATCTATTGCTCGCACTATAAAAACTAAGTAATTCATATAAAATAGTATATTGCAGCATAAGTGAATAAAAAGGTGAGAAATATATTGGAATGAATCAAAAAACATAATATCGAAAATTAATTAGTATTTTTAATAATTTTCAAATAAAAAATTCGTAGCCTTCAGTTTACCCCACAGGATGTTTAGAATTTACGGTACATAGATATTTTTTTCATTTCTGCCGGTAGGTATAATAAATTGTCAAATGTATTATTACAAAAATTCAAAATGCTTGTGATAATTTCAATGAATTTTCAAGATTAAACAAAATTTGCATTAATTTTGTCCATGAGTTTAGTTAAAAACACTGAATGATTTTTATTAATAATTGTATAATTAAAGTAAGTGTAGGTTATTAATGAAATCCTAGAGTCCAGCTATTACTTATTTAATTTTCTCTAATATATAAAATTCTCATGTCACGGTGTTTGTAATTAAACTCCTCCGAAATGGCTCAACCGATTCTCATGAAATTTTGTGTGCATATCGGGTAGGTCTGCGAATCGGACAACATCTATTTTTCACCCCCCTAAATGTTAAGGGTGGTCCACCCCTTAATTTTTTATTTTATTTTTTAGACAACATTTTTTGTTTTTATTTTTTTATGATACAGCATTCAAAATTATATACAACCCTAAACTTTCACCCACCTACGTTCAACCCCTATTTTTTATTTATATTTTTATCTATATATCCAAAATATCAAAAATTTTCAAAACATGAAAGTTCTGTAAATACCACAAATCTATGAATATTGAAGTGAACTTTTGGAAGAGTACTCTCAAAATACCCATTTACTGGGAAAAAAATTTTACATTTTTCCTGAAGGATTTTCATTTTATAAATTTATATAAAAGAAAGTCGTGTAGTTATACTATTTATAACTCGAGAACGGCTGAACCGATTTGGCTGAAAATTGATGGAGAGGTAGCTTAAAACCAGGAGACGAACAAAGGATACTTTTTGTTAGGAAAATTGCACGGGAAAAATTATTTTCAAAAAAAATTCTACTTTGGACAAAAAAAGGCGGAATTTTTTGATAGTGACAGTAGTAAAACGTCAAAAAGTGTTTCAAACGTTATAAATACAAAATCAATATAGTTAAATCTATGAAATTTGAAAAATATAAAAATTAGTATTCAGAATTTCAAAGAAAACGAAGTTAACGAAATAAAAATCATAATAATAAAGTTAAATTTGATTATTATCATATAAATTCCTTTTTTTTTATTTATTCATAAATAAAAATTATCCATATTAAATTATATACAGGATTTGTCATAATTTATAGTTTTAAATAAATTACTTACATACAGGGTTTATCATAATTAATAATTTTAAATAAATTACATAATATAGGGTTTGTCTAAATAAATAATTCCAAATTAAAATGAATTACATATAGGGTTATCAAAAAAATTTCATTTAAAAAAATACAGTTTCATCCATGAATTTATATTTTCAAATTTAATTTGTTTTTAATAATAATATAATCGCATAAAAATATAAGAAAGTCGTTTTAATTACACTATTTATTACTCAAGAACGGCTGAACCGATTTGGCTGAAAAATGGTGTCAGATCGTAGTTGTAGAGCAGTCCTGTATGAACTGTACAATTTATATAAACACTTCCTGAGGATCCAACGTCCACTGGACGCAGACTGCCAAATTGACGCTAGTCGCCCATCTGCAAACATTTATTTGATCTCCAACACAGATGGAGTCGAGTGTATTCAACAAAATTTAAAAAAACAGACGAAATAAATGTTTATTTGTTCCTATTTCGTCAAATACCGCTCTTAGTTCTTGTGTATCCTCTTAAATCCCTTTCTGTTACGATCTGTCAAAGAAATGGCGCCGTCGGAACTAAAACGCGGGCAAATACAAACTATCACGACCAACTGTAAATTATATTGACTGTTCCATAAATCATGGGATCTTCGGGGATTTCGTTACTGTAAGTTGGCAGACCGTTAGTCGTCCAATGATGTTTGTTGTTTATACAAAACTGTGAATTAATGTATGATTGATACAGAATCCTTTATTTGTGGTGTATTTAAATTATTCTACTATTATTTTTCTTCAACTATGTCTTCGTTTTCGGTCGTTTCATTTTATGAGACTCGTCGTAGATGAATAAAAAAAAGTCTTTTCCGTTACTGAAATTGCCTGGCAGTAAATTTCAATATCTTTTCATATTATTTATAGTGGAAGTGAGACTATTTTGCTACCTACCTGCAATATATGTCCTCTTGAAAATGACTCGCACATGCTAGGGAATATTTTCCGAAATATAATCGTTATGGATGTTTTCCGCGCGTTTGTCGACTGCATTTCAGTTGTCGGGTGAATAAGCTGAAATTAATTTTGATACAGAGAGTGCGTCGGTAGGTGCATCAAAGCAGAGGAAATGTTATTGAAATTTTACACGTAATTATAGTTGAATGCGATGAAATAAGAGTTGAAATGAAGATGAAATAGAGAGAACGTTTTTTTATTAAATTAATTTTTTTCATGGCTTTTTATTGAAAAAATCAGAAAAACTAAGTTGTTATTTTTGTTGGCAAATAAATTTTTCTGCTTTATTGTTACACCCTGTATAATTATGGCTTAGACCGTTGGAAAGCATTTTCTACGAGCTTTCTAACGACGTATCACAAGTAGGGATAGGAGATTAATGGAAAAGAATCGATTAAATAAAAATCGATTTTTCTTTATTCAAAATTAATCGATTTTAATAAATTAAAAAAAAAGAATCGATTTCTGCGAAAAATCGATTTTTTTTGGTATTATTTTAAAAAGTACATGCTTTTCATATTCCGATATCAAACCTAAAAGATTCATTCGTTAACAATTTATCAGATTAAAAATCAAATAAAATTATATGAATTTTGTCAAAAATTTTGAAATATGGTCAATTATTGTCAAAAACTGTTAAAAATTGTCAATTATTGTCAAGAACTGTCAAAAATGGTCAATAATTGTCAACGATTGTTAATAATTTTGAAAAATGGTCGATAGTCAAAATTTTTGAGAAATGGTCAAAAATTTTCAAAAATGGCCAATAATTGTCAAACACTATCAAAAATTGTCAAAATGGACAATTATCGTCAAAATTGGTCAATAATTGTCAAAAATTGTTAAAATTTTGAAAAATGGTCAATGATTTTGGAAAATGGTCAAAAATTCGGAAAAATGATCCATTATTGTAAATAATTATCAAAAATGGTCAATAATTTTGAAAAATGGTCTAAGATTTTGAAAAATTGTCAAAAATGGTCAAAAACTGTCAAAAATGATTAAAAATTGTCAATTATTGTTAAGAACTGTTAAAAATGGACAATTATTGTTGAAAATTGTCAAAATTTTGAAAAATGGACAATTGTTAAAATTGTCAAAAATTGTCAAAAATTTTGAAATATGGTCAAAAATGGTCAATAAGTGTCAAAAATTTGGAAGAATGGTCAATAATTATCAAAAAGTTTCAAAAATGGTCAATAATTGTCAAAAAATATCTAAAATGGTCAAAAATTGTCAAAAACTGTCAAAAATGGACAATTATTGTCAAAATTGGTCAATTATTGTCAAAAATTGTTAAAATTTTGTAAAATGGTCGATAATTGTCAAAAACTATCTAAAATGGTCAAAATTTTTAAAAAATTGTTAAAATTTTTGAAAATTTGTCGAAAATTTTAAAAAATTGTCAAAAATCGCCAATAATTGTCAAAAATTGTCAAAAAAGGACAATTATTGTTAAAAATTGTCAAAATTTTGAAATATAGTTGATAATCGTTAAATGTTTTGAAAAATTGTCAAAAATTTTGAAATATGGTCAATAATTGTCAAGAATGGTCAAAAATTTGGAAATATGGTCCATAATTGTCAATAATTATCAAAAATGGTCAATAATTTTGAAAAATGGTCTAAAATTTTGAAAAATAGTCAAAAATGGTTAAAAATGGTCAATAATTTTGAAAAATGGTCTAAAATTTTGAAAAATAGTCAAAAATGGTTAAAAATGGACAATTATTGTCAAAAATGGTTAAAAATTGTTATCATTTTGAAAAATGGACAATTGTTAAAAATTGTCAAAATTTTGAAAATAGTTGATAATTGTCAAAAATTGTCAGAATTTTTGAAATATGGTCAAAAATGGTCAATAATTGTAAAAAATTTGGAAGAATGGTCAATAATTGTCAAAATTTTTCAAAAATGGTCAATAATTGTCAAAAATTGTTAATAATTTTTAAAATTTTGAAAAATGGTCGATAGTCAAAATTTTTGAGAAATGGTCAAAAATTTTCAAAAATGGCCAATAATTGTCAAACACTATCAAAAATTGTCAAAAATTGACAATTATCGTCAAAATTGGTCAATAATTGTCAAAAATTGTTAAAATTTTGAAAAATGGTCAATGATTTTGGAAAATGGTCAAAAATTCGGAAAAATGATCCATTATTGTAAATAATTATCAAAAATGGTCAATAATTTTGAAAAATGGTCAAATACTATCAAAAAATGGACAATTATTGTCAAAATTGGTCAATAATTATCAAAAATTGTTAAAATTTTGAGAAATGATCAATAATTTTTTAAAATGGTCAGAAATTCGGAAAAATGGTCCATAATAATTGTCAACAATTGTCAATAATTATCAAAAATGGTCAATAATTTTGAAAAATGGTCTAAGATTTTGAAAAATTGTCAAAAATGGTCAAAAACTATCAAAAATGATTAAAAATTGTCAATTATTGTTAAGAACTGTTAAAAATGGACAATTATTGTTGAAAATTGTCAAAATTTCGAAAAATGGACAATTGTTAAAATTGTCAAAAATTGTCAAAAATTTTGAAATATGGTCAAAAATGGTCAATAAGTGTCAAAAATTTGGAAGAATGGTCAATAATTATCAAAAAGCTTCAAAAATGATCAATAATTGTCAAAAAATATCTAAAATGGTCAAAAATTGTCAAAAACTGTCAAAAATGGACAATTATTGTCAAAATTGGTCAATTATTGTCAAAAATTGTTAAAATTTTGTAAAATGGTCGATAATTGTCAAAAACTATCTAAAATGGTCAAAATTTTTAAAAAATTGTTAAAATTTTTGAAAATTTGTCGAAAATTTTAAAAAATTGTCAAAAATCGCCAATAATTGTCAAAAATTGTCAAAAAAGGACAATTATTGTTAAAAATTGTCAAAATTTTGAAATATAGTTGATAATCGTTAAATGTTTTGAAAAATTGTCAAAAATTTTGAAATATGGTCAATAATTGTCAAGAATGGTCAAAAATTTGGAAATATGGTCCATAATTGTCAATAATTATCAAAAATGGTCAATAATTTTGAAAAATGGTCTAAAATTTTGAAAAATAGTCAAAAATGGTTAAAAATGGTCAATAATTTTGAAAAATGGTCTAAAATTTTGAAAAATAGTCAAAAATGGTTAAAAATGGACAATTATTGTCAAAAATGGTTAAAAATTGTTATCATTTTGAAAAATGGACAATTGTTAAAAATTGTCAAAATTTTGAAAATAGTTGATAATTGTCAAAAATTGTCAGAATTTTTGAAATATGGTCAAAAATGGTCAATAATTGTAAAAAATTTGGAAGAATGGTCAATAATTGTCAAAATTTTTCAAAAATGGTCAATAATTGTCAAAAATTGTTAATAATTTTTAAAATTTTGAAAAATGGTCGATAGTCAAAATTTTTGAGAAATGGTCAAAAATTTTCAAAAATGGCCAATAATTGTCAAACACTATCAAAAATTGTCAAAAATTGACAATTATCGTCAAAATTGGTCAATAATTGTCAAAAATTGTTAAAATTTTGAAAAATGGTCAATGATTTTGGAAAATGGTCAAAAATTCGGAAAAATGATCCATTATTGTAAATAATTATCAAAAATGGTCAATAATTTTGAAAAATGGTCAAATACTATCAAAAAATGGACAATTATTGTCAAAATTGGTCAATAATTATCAAAAATTGTTAAAATTTTGAGAAATGATCAATAATTTTTTAAAATGGTCAGAAATTCGGAAAAATGGTCCATAATAATTGTCAACAATTGTCAATAATTATCAAAAATGGTCAATAATTTTGAAAAATGGTCTAAGATTTTGAAAAATTGTCAAAAATGGTCAAAAACTATCAAAAATGATTAAAAATTGTCAATTATTGTTAAGAACTGTTAAAAATGGACAATTATTGTTGAAAATTGTCAAAATTTTGAAAAATGGACAATTGTTAAAATTGTCAAAAATTGTCAAAAATTTTGAAATATGGTCAAAAATGGTCAATAAGTGTCAAAAATTTGGAAGAATGGTCAATAATTATCAAAAAGCTTCAAAAATGATCAATAATTGTCAAAAAATATCTAAAATGGTCAAAAATTGTCAAAAACTGTCAAAAATGGACAATTATTGTCAAAATTGGTCAATTATTGTCAAAAATTGTTAAAATTTTGTAAAATGGTCGATAATTGTCAAAAACTATCTAAAATGGTCAAAATTTTTAAAAAATTGTTAAAATTTTTGAAAATTTGTCGAAAATTTTAAAAAATTGTCAAAAATCGCCAATAATTGTCAAAAATTGTCAAAAAAGGACAATTATTGTTAAAAATTGTCAAAATTTTGAAAAATAGTTGATAATCGTTAAATGTTTTGAAAAATTGTCAAAAATTTTGAAATATGGTCAATAATTGTCAAGAATGGTCAAAAATTTGGAAATATGGTCCATAATTGTCAATAATTATCAAAAATGGTCAATAATTTTGAAAAATGGTCTAAAATTTTGAAAAATAGTCAAAAATGGTTAAAAATGGTCAATAATTTTGAAAAATGGTCTAAAATTTTGAAAAATAGTCAAAAATGGTTAAAAATGGACAATTATTGTCAAAAATGGTTAAAAATTGTCATCATTTTGAAAAATGGACAATTGTTAAAAATTGTCAAAATTTTGAAAAATAGTTGATAATTGTCAAAAATTGTTAAAGTTTTTGAAAAATTGTCAGAATTTTTGAAATATGGTCAAAAATGGTCAATAATTGTAAAAAATTTGGAAGAATGGTCAATAATTGTCAAAAATTTTCAAAAATGGTCAATAATTGTCAAAAAATATCTAAAATGGTCAAAAATTGTCAAAAACTGTCAAAATGGACGATTAATGTCAAAATTGGTCAATTATTGTCAAAATTGGTCAAAATGGTCGATAATTGTTAAAATTTTGAAAAATGGTCAATAATTGTCAAAATTTTGAAAAATAGTTAATAAATAATACGAGCCGTTTCCGAAAATCGATTTAAATACGTAATTTATAAAATCGATTTACTAATAATCTATTATAAGAAAATAATAATCGATTTATATAAAAATCGATTATTTTTTAACATCCCGAATCACAAGTAGAGGGTTGCTATTTAAATTTTTGTAGGTGGGGTGGGTGGTGCATGGGGGGTTGATGGAGGTTCGTTCTCTCTCATGTCATTTTAGTTCCCCTTCTCTACCCTAGAAACGGTTTTGAAATTTTTTTGAAATCTCTTTTCGTTCACGAGGTACAGTCCATTGTAAGTTTTAAAATTCACACCCTGTATGGAAACTGGGGAAACAGTAGTCAATTTTGTCAGTCGTTCTGATGAAATAGAAACATTCGCTTATCCTAAAAAATACTACTTTCCATTTACGGTAATAATTTGTTTAACGTGAAATCCTCTGTAGGTGTTTTATATGATTTAGACGATGTGTTCGCTTCCGATTTATGCATAGAAATTTGGGGCGATTCTATAACAATAAATAACCAACATAAATAAATTCTGTGTCTTATAAACCATTTCGAACTGTAAAATTTATGTTCATCAGCCACACCGGCAAACTATACTAACTCCCAATAATAAAATTATAATGGGTTTTTGTCAAACACGCAAAGTACACTGGGAAAACATTTATATTCGTTTCTATAATTTGTATTTTTAAAAAAAAAGAAAGATTTTCGAAAGGAGAATGTTTTTGGAAATATTCTCTTAAAGGATGTGAAGAGAGATGATGAACATTACATGGCCAGCAGTTTCACCAGATTTGTCTAATTGATAAAATTGAGGGCCATTTATTTATTTTGAAAAAGCAACAAATTTACAGTGAAAACGAACTTCAACTTTCTGCTTTTGAGGACAATATGGAACAAAAAACAACTGGAAAAATCACTAATAATGCATATCCCTCCCTATTGCGTTGATGGTTGCTTGAAGTCATACTTTCAATTAATTTTGCTTCATGTTATGCTACTCTTGTAATAGCCACTCTCTTATTTCCTGGAAAGTTCTTTGTATGTCTTCGAGCACTTCGTCCCAACTCATCCCAGACAAGGAATGTACAGAAGATATTTCTGCCAGATATGTACGATGGGATATATGTCTAGGGGATGGCCAATCAAACCGCCTAATTCCCACGTTATCCATATACTCCTTGAAAACTCTGGCTACGTGCGGTTCAGATTTATCTTACATGAAAATATCATGCTTGCCTATAGAGATCATGAAAGGCATGGATTGATAAAACCTCCGTAATGTGCCTTTGACTTGCCAGGGATCCATTCTTGATAAGGAACAGCTCGGTACTTGCTTGTGAAGACATCCTCTGACCCAATGAGGTAAAACCGCTACTCATCTGAGAACAGTTCCCTGCTCTAGTCCTTATCTGCCATGCCAGGTGATTCCAGGCAAAAGCTAATATTTCAATTCGATGCCGGCGTTCCAATGATGGATCTGTAGCCATCTTTCTACAACACAAGACGACTTGAGAAAACCTCTCCAAAATTCAAAGACTAGCCAGTATGTGCATTACAGAAGCAATGAGAACATGCCCAACGGCATCCATGGAAGTGATTCTCAACCTCATATTACTTCATATGGTGGTGGAAAGTGTTGCAGGAAGAACAATGCTCGAATTCTCGACGCTACAATAAGATTTAACGGCATTAAACCTTGCGACCGATCGGTTGTACAGAGTGAAATCAACTGATAAATATACAATAGTACCGTAAACTTGGTGGCCCCTTACGTCAAATAAACCAAGTGACAGATGACACTTCTCTCCAAACAAACGATTCAGCGCCTACTAGTACAACCATGACCCTTTTGCAACTCCAAGATTTCAATCTTCTGCTCGCCAGTGTAATTCTATGCTTATAAATTACACAAAATATTTTTCTCCGTGTAATTATGCATCTAATATATTATCACGTCTCTCTATCATACAATTGTGTGGCAACGTTTGCCTTTTTTTTTTATTTATAATACGTGATAGTATTGCCGGAAAATTTTTCGGTTGTGACACTCACGCATCTAAAATAATTCAACTTCATTATGACGCAGTAAATAAAGTTGCATGAAAATTTGACCTACGTCATGATTTATAACTTTAATGGTAATTATTAATGGGTCGCGTTCAACGAAAAAAAAAATTCTGCGCGCGTTCTATACAGCAAGTACGTGAATTTATATTTTTTAGAAGTTTTCGAAAGCTGGACTTTCTTTTACGTCTATAAGCTGCTCTTCTCCCTCTCATACCATATCGAGTCCTTCTCTCCCCCTTACCATGCTCTCTACTACGCCACTCACCTCCAACCATTCTTCCTTCCCCCTCAACATTATCTCCTCCATGTTCTCCCAGTAGGTACACCGCCTCCCCTAGTTTCCCCTCCAAGTTCTTCAGCACTTCCTCGTTCCTCCAGCATCTAAACACATGCCCCTCTGCCGCCTTTAACATATGAGTTTTGAAGGATAATTGGCTATCCAACCACACTCCTAGGTATTTCACAGAATCCTCCATACGAATTTTCCTTCCTTTCCCCATTTCCACCACTCTCCCTCGTCTTGCTCCGTCCCTTCACTAATAACCCCACCGTCTTATCTTCTGCCACTTCCAGTTCGCACTGCTCTATCTTCTCCACAATCTCCCTACACATTCTCTTCGCTTTTCTTTCTATCTCCGCCTCTCCCTTTGCCGTACATACCAGATACACATCGTCCGCATACACCGTAATCTCACATCCCTCTTCACATACTATCCCACAAACCTCATCAAACACACACTTTCAGAGCGTCGGTCCAAAAGCCGAGCCCTGGGGCACTCCAGCCTCCGTCTCATACCTCCTCCCTCTAGAGTCTACTATCACACGCCCCGGCAGGTAGTTCTCCAGCAGGTTAACCAACCCCTGCCCCACTCCAAGCCTCAGCAACGCGCTCAACACCGCCGTTCGCTGACACGGTTGAACGCGTTCCCGACGTCGCAGAACTCGAGTAGGGCCAATGTATTGCTCCTCCAGCTGCAATTTCCTGCCCAGTGCCGAGATGCATGATTTTCCATTCGTAAAACCGTGCTGGTTTACCCTAAAACCCCCATTCCTAACAACTTCCTCCTCAATCCTATCCTTTATTATCCCCTCTATCAATTTACAATAAGCTACCATCAACCGCGACTGCGCCATACACTTCTGAAATTACGTTAAATGTAAATCATACTGTACAAGAATTATTTAAAAAGCTTCTTTTATATATAACGGTACTGTTATTTTGTTAATGAGAAATTTCTATTTGTCATTTTGTCTCCCTCCGGGATATGGTCGGTCCCTTTGAAGATGTTCTTTTAGAGGGAAGTTATAGGGGGCTCGTTTTACGTTATTGCGTGGTATCAAAGTTTGCTTACTTATTAGAAAGTTTATATTATAATCAAGGTAATTAATACCAGTTCTAGTGAATTTCGCGGGAAATTTCACTCCTAATAAACTGTCGAGTTCGGTAGAGCTTAAGTGTAATTGACAAGGAAGGTTTCTCGGGTAATCCTTAAGTAAAAATGCTGATTATTGTTCCCTAAAAGTTTGGAGCTTTTATGTTAATTCTTCTTAATTAAATGATGAATTTCACTAACAAAGAGCCAGAAGATATTATTCTTATCATAAATTTAAATAAATGTCTTGAATTTTCCTCATAAAAAGTTCAGATTAAGAAAGTACAAAACCACAAAGGAGAATATACTTTCTAAGAAGGAACCATAAAATTAAATTGCATTGTATAATCAATAATATTGGTGGGGTTCAATTGGTAGGTTGTCCTCCTCACAACCTTTGGTAGGTTGTCCTCCTCACAAGTAGGTTGTGAGGAGGTACAATAAAAATTCCCAATAACAGAACTTCAAGTACACTATGTAGTAGAATGAGAGATGTATCAAACATCCCCAATTATGGAGAGCTAAAGCTGGATTCGTCGCCTGCTGCAGCCAAACAAAGACAACTGGTTGAAAGTTTTGGACATCATCGCCATTGATCTGTACGTTTAGTTAATGGGGAGGCTTACTGTGGTCACTCTTGATGGATGACTTGCTTAGTGCTCTTGAGAGAAGGGGGAAGAACTGTAAGCTTATACAGACGACCTTGTCTTCATAGGTCAAGAAGAGTAGCATATAATATTCTCTGAAAGACGTTGCACGGTGTTCACAGCTGGTACCAAAGGGAACAGGTGTCTATTAACCCCGGCAAAACTGTAACAGTTCCCTCTATTAGGAAAGGGAAATTGGAAGATCTTCCTCCACTTTCCTATAATTATTCCATTTGCAGTGGAAGTAAAATATTTGGATACAAATTTTTTCATGAAACGCCCTCTTGGAAAAGTTTTCCACAGGGCTAGAGTCTCCTTCTGGACATATTGTGGTATCTGTGAAAAATCTTGGGGCGTAGGACACAAACAAATTTATTGGAAGTATGTGATGATTGTTAGACCGATTATCACATATGGATTTATCCCATCAAACTCTCTGGTAGCAGAGTCAGACTTGTTTGGCAATTACTGGTGCCATTAGCAGCACACAGCAGCCATGAAAATCTTCGTAGACTTACCTGCTCTCCATTATTTCTGGAAAAAGAGGCTCGCGAAGCAAATTACTGATGGACACAGAAAGTCCCGGTATTCTCTGACATCATCTCTCCAACAGTAAGTTGGTGGGGAATATTAGACTACTCGTAAACCAACGGGGCGTAACCAATAAGGTTGTGTTGGTAGGGATCCCGAGTCACGCCGGAAACCTGGTCAACGAAATAGTAGACCAAATGCTGGTTAATTTTTTTTTCCTTTTCTCGGGCCGAGATGGTAAACTCATGTTCGAATGGGTCCAGGACCCAAACAGTGTTGAACTCATCCCCAAGGGGATGCCTACCAACCAAACCAACCTCAGACTCGCCGTTACCCCCGCCTCGGAATCACTACCCTAGCATACTTCGAGACGGGCGGCGGTCCCTCGCACACTCTCCGCTCACACCGTCGTCTTCTCCCTAACTTTCACTCCTACCTCTCATGCTATATCGAGTCCTTCCCTCCCCCTAACCATGTTCTCTACTACGCCACTTACCTCCATCCATTCCTCCTCCCCCTCAACATTATCTCCACCATGTTCTCCAAATACACGGCCTCCCCTAGTTTCCTCTCCAACTTCTCCAGCACTTCCTCGTTCTTCCAGCATCTAAACACATGCCCCACATCATCCTCTACTTCACACCTCTCGCACAGTCTCTCTTTTTCCAATATTGTGGAGGTACCATACTCTCGACCCATGCCCAGTGAACACCTGTGTCAAGAAGTAGTTCAACTTCCCGAATTTCCGGTCCATCCAATTTCTCCTATTCCCAATCGCTCCTTTTAGAGCGCCCTCATACTCCTCACGCCCTCATACTCCTCACACCCTCTCTCCATTTCCTCCTCCATCCATTCTTGTACTTCCTCTCTGGTCGCACCCCTCCAGCGTTTGTTCCTGGCTCTAGCCATCACGTCCAATGGGTAGGATATTGCTGCTGCCGCTGCTGCCAGTCCACCCACTGTCCTGTACCCCTGCACCACCCTCAGCAGTATCCCTCTCTGCACCCGCAGGAGTGGCCTAACCCTCGCATTCACTTCCGCTCTTTCGTCCCATCGTCCGCATACACCGTGATCTCACATCCCTCTTCACATACTAATCCACAAACCTCATCAAACACACACTTCCATAGCGTCGGTCGGTAAAACCCCCATTCCTACCAACTTCCACCTCAATCCTATCCTTTATTATTTCCTCCTTCAATTCTACCCGCCTTCTTCAGCAGTATCACCCTGGCCACCTTCCATCCTTCCGGAAACTCTTCCTCCCTTAGCTCCCTGTTGAATAGCTCCCAGAAGTACTACCCATTGTCATCCAACAGCCTCTTCATTATATCACCCCCCAGGCCATCTATCTCTGGGGCTTTCCTTACTTTAAGGTTTCTCCCCCTACTTTACTTCCCACTTCTCTACTAGCCTTATCCCCCTCATTTTCCATACCCCCTAGTATCCTGGACTTCTCAAATCCTGCCTCCAACTCCCACTGTGAACAATTTGCCTATACTTTCCTTCTCCCAATCTTCTTCTAGCACCTCGTTCCCATTTCCACCCATCCTCTTCACCACTATCCCATACGCCTTTCCCTATGGATTGATTTCCAATTCCCCCAGTAACTCTTTCCACTTTCCTCTTTTTTCCCTCTCCACCCTACACTCCAGTTCCTCCTTCGTCTCTTTGTATCCCCTTTTCCCTCTATCCTTCCTCTTCCCATCAGCATCAGTCTTCGTTTTTTCTTACACTCCCTCCACAGCTCCTCTATGCTGATTCACTCTGGATGCCACCAACTTAATAGGCTGAAAAAAAGTTATTGTTTTGCATTTGAACCAAAAACCTGTGGTAAAAACAAAAAAAATTAGTCTATGAGCGACTAATACAAAAAAATTAACTATTGGTAGCTTAAACTTGAAAATTGTAAAGTCTTCAGTGATAGTACATTGGTTGTTATACCACTGGAGCTTCTGGAATAGCTTAGCAGTGGTATAAGCTTCTTATTGTCTTTTGTAACGTGCCTACCTTCTTACACGTGGCTCCTGCCACAAGAACACGTCACTATGGACACCCTTGATGCAAAATTCGGTTTTAAATCTCGGGCGCCAGATTATTAACGTGGTTTGCTCCACGGCCCCTTGACCCTTAGCGTCAAGAGTTCCAGATAGCCTCAGATGGAGGTTACGGAAAATTCCAGGGGTCTTGTTGAACTAACTTTATTCACTTTATAAAATACAGCTTCCACACACAATCGTAATGCACTAAATTTTCACAATACTTTTCGGTTTATCGGTTATCGGAAGAAAGTTGAGAAAAAAAAGTCACGAACGGAATGAATCAGCGCGAATGATTGATCGAGAGCGAAATGATTGAGAGCGAAATGATTCAGAGCCTCTTCTATCCAATGTTCGCTAATTTATACTTAAAATTCTAGTTACATTTTTCGGCCGTAGTCGCGGTGAGGGAATTAAACGTGAAATTTATCTACTTTCAACAAAAAGTTGTACCTATACTGAACGGCTTCGGTTTTAATTAAAATGGTGTATATACCGGGCGTCCCTTCAGTTGAAAAATTTAAATATCGGAAAGGAATAAATTGTGTATGGTAGAATTTAAATTTGCGTAACTCGGACTTATACTAAAATATATAACGGTAATAACAAAAAAAATCAATGCGGTAGTAGAAAGGGTTGTAAAGTAACGAGTTATATACACCCTAGTGGTAAAATAAAATATATTACGAAAAATAAATAAAAATCAAACTGGCAAAAAAAATAACTCGTTACACTTTCTATTATTGACATTTCTGAGATACGGTGTACTAAACAATGACTATTTATATTATGATGTTCAGTAGAAAAAACAAGTGAATGAACCATTCGAAACGTCATAATAGATGCAATAAAAATTATAAATCCCTTGGGACTTGTCCTATCCATCTCTTAACTTAATTCCTTTGTTCTTTCTATACACTTCGTCCGCATTATATGTTTCGAGGGACGATTTCATTTTCTTTGCGAGTCCGGACCAAAAATAAAATGCAAAGCCACAAATCTCGTGAATAATGAAGTGAGCAATTAGTAAGGAGTAGTTAAGAATGAGAGTGCAACGAGTTAATTGTTTTGTTTGGGTATATTTTTAGATTTCTTCGATATTTTGATCGTTTTTAATAAATAATTAAGTAAAAATGACTATAGTTGGTAGAAACAAATTTTTGCTTAAAACGTATTTTAAAATGGAGTTAGCCGTCAGTATCAGGACGCCGACGTGAAATATTTATTTTCTGCGTTTCTGGCCTGCACCACATTTCTATTTCCTCGGGGAAATTCTAAATTTTCACCCTGCTCCAGTCGGGAACATTCATTTCATAGAAATACCACTTAAATACAGAAATTTAGGTAATTCCATTTTCAGCGTGTTGAATTAATTGGAAAATACATTTAAAAAAAAGATGAGCGGTCGTCGGACCGCCGACAGAAGCTTGCTTCTTATGCACAATAGAATGACCATTTTTCGTGAATTTTTCACCATTTTTGACAGTTTTTGACGAATTTTGACAATTATTGACCGTCTTTGACAATTATTGACCATTTTTGACAATTTTTCAAAAATTTTAACATATTTGGCAATTATTGACCATTTTTTCAAAATTTCGACAATTTTTGACAATTTTGTCAAATTTTAACAATTTTGACAGTTTTGACAATTATTGATCATTTTTCGAAAATATTGACCATTTTAGACCATTTCTCCAAATTTTAACCATTATGGACAATTTTTGAGCATTTTTGACAGGTTCTGACAATTATTGACCATTTTTGACAATTTTTCAAAATTTTTGACAATTTTTAATAATTATTGACAGTTTTTTATAATTATTGACCATTTTTTCAAAATTTTGACAATTTTTGACAATATTTCGAAAAATTTGACCGTTTTTCAAAAATTTTGACAATTATTGACCGTATTTGACAATTATTGACCATTTTTGACAATTTTTCAAAAATTTCAACAAATTTGGCAATTATTGACCATTTTTGACAATTTTTCAAAAATTTTAACATATTTGGCAATTATTGACCATTTTTTCAAAATTTTGCCAATTTTTTCAAATTTTAACAATTATTGACCATTTTTGACAATTATTGACCAATTTTGACAATTTTTCGAAAATTTTTACAATTTTTGAGCATTTTTGACAGGTTCTGACAATTAATGACCATTTTTGACAATTTTTCAAAAATTTCGACAATTTTTAATAATTATTGACAGTTTTTTATAATTATTGACCATTTTTCAAAATTTTGACAATTTTTGACCATTTTAGACAATTTTTCGGAAAATTTTACCATTTTTCAAAAATTTTTACAATTATTGACCATTTTTCCAAATTTTCGACAATTTTTAAAAATATTTGGCAATTATTACCCACTTTTTCAAAATTTTGACAGTTTTTGACAATTTTTGACGATTTTTGACCATATTTAAAAAATTTTGACAATTTTTCAAAAACTTTAACAATTATTGACCATTTTTGATGAATTTAGATAATTATTGACCGTCTTTGACAATTATTGACCATTTTTAACAATTTTTCAAAATTTTGGCAATTATTGACCATTTTTTCAAAATTTTGACAATTTTTGACCATTTTTCAAAATTTTAACAATTATTGATCATTTTTGACATTTATTGACCATTTTCGACCATTTTTGACAATTTTGGACAATTTTTGAAAATATTTGGCAATTATTAACCATTTTTTCAAAATTTTGACAGTTTTTGACAATTTTTGATCATTTTTCCAAATTTTTGACAATTTTTCAAAAAATTTAACATATTTTGCAATTATCAACCATTTTTTCAAGATTTTGACAATTTTTGACCATTTTTGATAATTTTTCACACCTATAGGTGTGCGAGCTCAGTGCGGCAAGGGAGATTGCGCACAGTCGCTTGAATGAGTTATCGCGTGACGAACGCTTTTTCGTAACATCACACGTTTCACGAGTTCACTAGCCTTCCCAAAAGTCCTATGTCGTGCAATAAGAAGCAAGCTCCAAAAAAGGAAAGGAATATAAGAATGTTTTTAGTTGTATAATTGGAATAAACAGTGTAACAAGATCCCCTTCTTATTAAATCAACGTGATATCTGCGCCTTTTTGGGTGACCCACCCTTTGAACTGTCAGTTGCAGTAGTGTGCTAATTAGTTCTAATGGGTGAATACGTTGAAACTCTTTTTCATTTACCGGCTTTTCTCATTCCCGCTTTTTATTGTCAATCACCTTTATTTTACATTTTCATAACCATTTTGTATTACTAAGTTTTTGTTAGTAAATAATTCGTTGGTATTTATGGAATAATTTCCTAAAACCCAACACCCGGCCGATATCTATATTGTCCACCTGTTACAACAGTATTTTATCTACGACTCAATTCATCTTTTTATTGATGGTCGATTTTTTTTATTTCCTTTTTCAAAACACGGATTAATTTTCATCCAAATCTTATGAACAAATCACCTGCTTATTATGCAGAAAACGACAACATGAACAAAGTAATGATAATTGCCTATTGAAATTCTCAACACACAAACTTTTATCTCGTTCAGTATACCATGCAGTTACAGTCCTATCAGACAACTAATTTTTATTATTATTTCCCTAGTCGCAGTATCCTACAAACTGCGCCATTTATGGTGTTAAATTGAAACAAAACGAATAGTAGAAACTAGTTTCGTTACTGGGGAAATTGGAAACGTATTATAACGAGTACTATTTTCTGGAGGTTAAGTTAAATTATATTTATTAAGATTTAATCAATTCCACAATACTTAGTTTTTGGAAGTTCTTTAAAATGTGAAAAATATGTCGACGGGGCATCAGCAGCAAATAAGGTGAGAACATCAATAATTGGTGACGATATAAACATTTAATCAGAATATCCTGTTCTGACCCTTTGAGGAACAAATACTACAAAACTTCACACTTTTTTACTGGTCCTATCACCAACTACTCTTCAGCCTTGAATTTTTGGCGTCTCTCGAGTTTGGTTCCACACCTTCCACTTCATAACTCTAGTAGGTACCTTGTAGCAGATTCTTCTCCGATTGCCTGTTGTATTCTTCAGGAGTTAGCCTAGGCTGTCCAAAGATTGCATTTTTATTGCGGACTAATGCCCCGCATTCTGACAACATATCCCTTTAACAAATTGTCTGCAGAAAACTTCTCCATCTTTGTCTTTCAACGGTTCTTGAATTATTGTTTTCTCTCCTCACCGTATTTTCCAGCACCAGTTCCTTCCTTGGTCTTGTATGCGTCTGTCTCTCACCAGGTTTGCCCTTGATGTTGTCATGTGTCCACTCTCTTCGATTTTGCATAATCACCTTGAAGTTAATGTTGAAGAAGTATATATGATTCATGTGGTCCGTTAGCTGCATTTCGAGGAGAATGTTACCTCCTTCTTTAGTTGTCAAAGTGATAATCTTCTTCCATCACCGATGACGTCTAGACATATCCCCTAGGGTCCCTATTGGAGTAAGTTTTCTTGGTGCTCTCCATCCTAATGCCATTAACGAGCTCATCGGTTCATTTGCTTTAAGGAGCAATGTCTCCCTAAGTAGTAAGATGATATATTATCCGTTAGGGGTATTAGTACTTGGTTCAGATTTTAATTTTCATTCCAGAAGTCTGTAGATCTCCATAATCTCGCTGGTAGGAATTGGTCTTGCAACGAGAAGGTTTGGTCTGGAAGTAGAAACTCATCCATTTGCATTTACAAATGCCAATAAACACCTACTGGCTTCACTAGATTGATATTTGTAGAATATTCGTCTGTAATTCTAGCAGTAAATTTGCACCACTTCCAGAGGAAAACTACTCTAAATACCAGATTTTCCGAAACGGGAAATCTCAGTAACCTCGGAATTTTAATCCTCAAAGGAGATAACCCACTTTTAAGGTTGTCCTAGTTATACAAACTTTATAGACACTCAGCTTTTTGGAGTAATTTAACAACTAGATAGTTTTTTCTAACAACCAGAAATTAATTGAATTTAACTAATCTTGATGTTTCCTCATAGTCATCTTAACTGTGTCAGGGTTTATGGGTTCATTTTACGATCATTTTCATTTCCATCTGGTATAATATAAACATAGAGGAAACAATTTAGTGTGGAATTTATTTCGTAAATACCATTATGAAAATATAGATAGTGTTATAACATAGTAGACGATGTATAAATGTATTTTATGTGGGAGGTTGCTGCTTTGTTGGAATATACGCTATGGAATGTATCCTAAATTTTCGCTCCAGATTTCTGTATTTTTTTCCAACATATTGAAATGGAAGGGTTTTCTATGCATAGTTCATTTATTATTTATTCCTGTTCAATGCTCTAACTCTTAAGGAAATATAACAGCTTAACAGGCCATGAATGCCTAAGGCTTAGTTGGCTATTTTCCTCCATTCTTTTTTATTTTTTTCACCTTCTCATTTGCGTAGGGAGGGCAGCTGGTGGAACAAGCAATTGGCCCTACTCGTGTTCTTCGACGTCGGGAACGCGTTCAACAGTGTCAGCAAACGGACAATGTTGAGCGCATTGCTGAGGCTTGGAGTGGGGCAGGGGTTGGTTAACCTGGTGGAGGACTACCTGACGGGGCGTGTGATTGTGGAATCTAGAGGGAGGAGGTATGAGACGGAGGTTGGAGTGCTCCAGGGCTCGGTTCTTGGACCGGAGCTCTGGAAGTGTGTGATTGATGAGGTTTGTGGGATAGTATGTGAAGAGGGATGTGAGATTACGGTGTATGCGGATGATGTGTGTCTGGTATGTACGGCAAAGGGAGAGGAAAAGATAGAAAGAAAGACGGAAATAATGTGTAGGAAGATTGTGGAGAAGATAGAGCGGTGCGGACTGGAAGTGGCGGAAGATAAGACGGTGGGGCTGCTAGTGAAGGGTCGGAGCAAGACGAGGGAAGTGGGGGTGATGGTAAAGGGAAGGAGAATTCCTATAGAGGAGTCTGTGAAATACCTAGAGGTGTAGTTGGATAGCCAATTATCCTTCAAAACTTATAAGTTAAAGGCGGCAGAGAAGGGGAAATTGGGGGCAGCATAGCTGGGAAGATTGATGTGTAATGTGAAAGTCCTGGGAGAGTGGAAGAGGAGGGTAATTGGTAGTATGGTGCAGAGGTGTGGGGTGGAAGGCCGAGGGTGAATGCGAGGGTTAGGCCACTCCTGCGGGGGCAAAGAGGGATACTTCTGAGGGTGGTGCAGGGGTACAGGACAGTGGGTGAACATGCAGCAAGATCGTACCCAATGGACGTGATGGTTAGAGCCAAGAACAAACGCTGAAGGGGTGCGACCAGAGAGGAAGTACAGGAATGGATAGAGGAGGAAATGGAGAGAAGGTGGGAGGAGTATGAGGGCGCGCTAAAAGGAGCGATTGGGAATAGGAGAGACTGAATGGACCGGAGATTCGGGGAGGTGAACTACTTCTTGACACAGGAGTTCACCGGACATGGGTCAAGAGTAGGGTACTTCCACAAGATTGGGAAAAGAGAGACTGGAGTGTGCAATAGATGTGAAGTGGAGGATGATGTGGGGCATGTGTTTAGATGCTGGAGGAACGAGGAACTGCTGAAGAAGTTGGAGAGGAAACTAGGGGATGCGGTGTACTGGGAGAACATGGTGGAGATAATGTTGAGGGGGGAGGATGAATGGATGGAGGTGAGTGGCGTTGTAGAGAGCATGGTTAGGGGTAGAGAAGGACGCGATATGGTATGAGAGGTAGGAGTGAAAGTTAGGGAGAAGACGACAGTGTGAGCGGAGAGTGAGTGAGGGACCAGCTCCCGTCTCGAAGTATGCTAGGGTAGTGATTCCGAGGAGGGGGTAACGGCGAGTTTGAGGTGATTTTGGTTGGTAGGCATCCCCTTGGGGATGAGTCCAACACTGTTTGGGTCCTGGACCCATTCGAACATGAGTTTCCCATCTCCACCCGAAAAAAAGGTCATTTTCTACTGCCTCTATCCACTTCTTTTTTGGTCTTCCTCTCTTTCTTTTACATCGAGTTCCGCTTCTAAGTACTTCTTTTGTTGCTCTGTTATTGGCAAGTCTCTCTATGTGCCCCAAGACTCTTATACGTTGCGACCTTACTACCGTTGATATCGGAGGACTATCGTATAATTCCATGAGCTCCTGATCTGTTCTTCTGATCCAGATATCTTATTATCCACAGCTCTGCTCCATATAAGACTGTCGATCTTATGATCGTTAGATAAATTATCTTTTTTGCTTTTCTTAATACCGCTTTCGTTTCAAATGTCTTCAAAGTACTCCTGCGCTCCTGTCTCCTCTTGTTAATCTTGTATTAATTTCTTCTGAATCATCATTTCTGTTGTTGATTTTAATTCCTAGGTAGCTTGTATTCTTAATAGTGTACTCTTTATTGTCTAAAATACTCCGAAAAGTCAGATCTATATCCTGTTGTTCATTACCAGTTCTCATTAACTGTAGAC
This sequence comes from Lochmaea crataegi, assembly GCA_947563755.1. Taxonomy (NCBI): domain Eukaryota; kingdom Metazoa; phylum Arthropoda; class Insecta; order Coleoptera; family Chrysomelidae; genus Lochmaea; species Lochmaea crataegi. The sequence goes on from OX387426.1 coordinate 11,330,356, forward strand.
CCTTTTTGCTCGCACTATTTTCCAGTCGTTTTAAAACTTGTCAAGGAAATGGTTATTTGAATATTATTCATCCCTCCAGCAGCACGAGGTTGGAAGGAAGAATTTTTCCAGTGGAATCCTAATGACAACAAGTCTCTTTACATGAACACACCTGCATCTATTGATAGAATGCGACCCTCTCTCACTGAAGAGACTTCTGCTACTAAGGAAACTCAAGAAAGGAGGAAAACCCCAAATAATCAATCAATCCACTAAGAGCACAAAAAGCCAAAATACTGAGGTGTTGAGGAGTAGAAACCTTGACTGGGCGTTCTGAGTTAAACAGTCAATCAACTCCTTTTGTGAAGTATTCTTCTAGTGCTTCATGCTTTCTGAAATACAGGATTTTTAATCGAAGAATGACAACTGCGAAGGAATAAGCTTAGGTTTAGGTTGGACGTTCCTGGATAAATAATTCTTGTATTAAATCGAATAAAAAGAAAGAAATACTTTTTTGCGTGTATTTTTTGTTCTCTAAAATTATTACCGATGAGGTTTCATTGAAAATGGTAACTGGTTACACGATCAAACCAATTGAATGCCGTCTGTGCCAATTCAAACCACAGTTGTTTAGTGTTTACATGGATATTTCGAACAAAAGCCGTAATTTTAATTATTTATCAGACCGGAATGACTGCTTCAAATAATAGTAGATAAACAAAAAACGGAATAATCCAAATTTTATTAATAAATCTCAAAATAATTATTTCAATGAGCGTTTTAGTCCGTTGAATAATGTACAGAGTTTAAATGCAAAATTGATACTAGCGCCGCCATCGAAACAATGTGAAATGGAATTAATTCGACATATTCGATTGTAAGTTTCGGATTTGTTAATATTCACGAGGCTGCTAATTGAAATCGAAAACAATAAATGAATTGGCGAGGTCGATATTATGACTACGAAAAGGGAGAATGTGAAAAATCTTTGTTTGAACCGTCGATTATCATTTTCAATTTGTAAAACTTGAAATTTATTATAATTAGTTGGCATTTTTCGTACATATATTACTACAGAATATTCCAAATAGACGAGTCTGTATCATAATAAAAAAAAAATAGGCAGTCGTGACGACCGCGTAAACACAAATAAATAAACCTCCCTGAAAAATTTTATCGCGCGCCCATGGTAAATCTAAAATTAACCTCCTTTAAATATATTATCGGACGCCCATGGTAAATATGAATTTTTCAAATGAAATTAACCCCCTTTAAAAACATTATTGTAAGCCCATGGTAAATATGAATTTTTTAAATAAAATTAACCCCCTTTAAAAATATCGTTTGCCCATCATATAGACATTTTTACGAATACATTAATCCCTTACAAAAATTTCACGTTACCCATAAAAACGCATCACGTCACATTAGTATGTCGGTGACGATGGTGACGCAAACCTATAAGTTCTGGTCCTGCAAAAAAATCCTTATCGCGGCTAAGAAGTTTTCATTTCAACAACTGATTGACCCAGCAAGTGGTCAATACTTTACTTCTTCTTTACCTCCACATTCATCCCTTGAGCACTACATCCTACTTTCTTCCAATACAGCTGCAGATGACAGGCAAGCCTACAACAACCTGCTTCCCTCAACAGAGCAAAATTAAACTCCCATCCATTTTTTCCATTGATTGAGCCACTAGGTTCAATCCCAAGATCAAATTCTTGATGAGGATATTAATAAAACCACCAATACAGATAACAACTCTACTAAAGTTCATCTCATGCTTTTGGCAATCCCTTGCGACTACTCCTCCTTTTCTAGCTCGCGCACATCACTGTTAGTTGTATGTAATTCTTTAAGTGGACCAACTTATCACCGACAAACGTAACGGCCAAAGGTATCGCTTAACAGCTGTGAGCAAACTATTTCTTGTAATCAACAAATTGATACTTTGTTACATTTCAGGTTAATTCAAGTTCATATAAAAGAAAAGTTAGGGCTGTTTAGCTACAATTAACTCGCAATTAAAAACAACTAAAGTCTAGTAATTTGCACCAGTTTATTGTGTCGATTAAATTCGCCATATGCGGACCTACGCAAGGGCGTGCCTTCTAATTTTTCCAGAGGAAATATATGGACTAGAAAATGTGGAACATTTCTTCTATGAAAACCTCAACCTATACATTGATTTTTAAAGACTATGAGCTCATTAAATGATACATTCTCCATTAAGTAAATGGATCTGGCCCAACTTGGTCTGGTTGTATGTGGACTAGAAAGGGACGAGAAAATATATTCTTGATGCTTGCTTTTTGTTTATCTGAAAGCCACAAGATTTCCATCAAACCTATGACTGTTCAATGAGCAGGACAAGAACAAACAAACATGGATTTTAAAACGGCATTGATTCCGAAGGACGAACGTAAAGAAACACTCGAAAAAAATGGTCTCTCCCTGTGGTCTCTCTTAATGGATGACTTGCTTAGAGCTCTCGAAAGAAGAGGGGTAGAACTGCAAGAGTATGCAGACGACCTTGTCATCCTGGCAAGGACCAAGTCAGGAAGGGTAGCATATAATAACCTCCAAAAGACGTTGGAAGATGTTCACAGTTGGTGCCAGAGGGAACAGATTTCTGTTAACCTTGGTAAAACTGGAATAGTCCCCTTCACTAGGAAAAAGAAATTGGAGGATCTTCCACCACTTTCCTACAATGGTGAGGTTATTCCATTTGCAGCGGAAGTAAAATATTTGGGGATTATCCTAGATACAAAACTTACATGGAACGCTCACTTAGAAAAAGGTATCCATAAGGCCAGATCATCCTTCTGGATCTGTGGAAAATCTTGGGGCTTGGGACCCAAACAAATCCATTGGATATATGTGATGATTATTAGACCAATGATCACATATGGAGCTATTGCAAAGCAAGTGGATTTAGATAAGGTGGTTGGAATGAGAGAAGATACCTCTGTGAATAGAGCAAGATGAATTTTAGACTTCTGGCATAATTTACAAAGGTTGGATCATTCAAATGCCTTCATACATCCTTCGAAGAATGTCTCCAAGTGGATAGGAGAAGGACATTAACCTAAAGTGAATCCTGCGAATTAGTGCGAATTTCCTAAAATTTCTCCAGGAAAAAGAACCGATCTTGCTAGCAGCTTGAGTAAATATTTTCGACAAATGCAAATATTGAGTTTCCATTCACCTCCTAAAAACTCTTTGCTAGGCATTCCTGAGAACTGTGCGCTACTGTGCCCTTACGAATGCATTTTGTACCGTCCGGTAATTAAACTTGGATTTGCCAACAGTGCCGGCAACTTTTCGACGACAAAAAACACTGCTAATCGCTAATCGATTTTACGTGTGGCCGATACATCCGAACGTCGTCTAGCCTGGTCTGCCAGATGATTGAGACGTTAATTACGTGTGGAAATGTCACATATTTTCACGAAATTTTCATTGCTTTCTGAGAAAGCGCTAAGTCGGATCAAGTGTTCGGATTAATTGGAAAAAAGGAACAGAAGGAATCGAGAAAAAAAATTAAAGATATCTCTCGATTTTGGTCTGGGAATTGGCATTGAGAAATATTGTATCCAAAAACTACTCTGGATATTTATATCGTTGAATAAAATGATATTTTTTCCTAGTCTCCAAAAACAAAAATTCTGGTGTGTTTCGTAGTTGAAATGATCCACCAGGCATTCAACCACAATACAACATACAACCAGACCAAGCTGGGCCAGATCCATTTACTTAACGGCGAATAAATCATTTAATGAGCTCATAGTCTTTAAAAATCAATGTATAGGTTGAGGTTTTCGTAGAAGGAATACTCCATCAGGAATTCAATCACACTTCAACAGACCAAGACCAAGCTGAGTCTCATCCATTCTCCTAGGAACGAACGTATCATTTAGTGAATTCCCAGTCTCTAGAAACAAAAGTCTAGGTATTTTCTTACAAGAAATCACCTTCCCCAGCAGAAAACAAGATTAAGTTGGACCAGATCCTCTAAACAGCGAATGTATCAATTACTTAGCTTCTAGGCTTTAAAAACAAATGTTGAGAGTTTGAGATTTTCGTAGAAGAAATGTCCCACCAGACATTCAATCACACTTCAACTGACCAAGACCAAGCTGGGTCTCATCCATTCTCCTAGGAACGAACGTATCATTTAGTGAACTCCCAGTCCCTAAAAACAAAAGTCTGGGTATTTTCTTAGAATAAATCACCTTCCCCAGCAGAAAACAAGATCAAGTTGGACCAGATCCATTCTCCCAACAGCGAATGTATCTTTTACTTAGCTCCTAGGCTTCAAAAACAAATGTTGAGAGGTTGAGTTTTTCGTAGAAGAAATGTCCTACCAGACTTTCAATCACACTCCAACAGAAAACAAGACCATAGGTCCAGATCCATTTACCAAACAGTGAATATATGATTTAAAGAGCTTCTAGTAATATAGAAATAAAGAAATTGAATGCCCTCAATAGACTGGTGGAAACAAGAAAACCTGAATTAGGGAACGGTTTTATGAAGTAGTTGTAGAAGCTTTCTTCGTGGATCTTGCAGAATTAAAACATTTTCCATGGAAATTAACAATCAAAAGACAAATTTCACAATAAACTGGTTACCTACGAACATTTTACATTACTCATTCCGAGCATCTTTGCAAAGTGTCAAAATTAAATGGAACTCCAGTCGTGTTTACTGTGAAATGCGAGACAACAACAACTTTATCATCGTACTCATTCACAACTTGACGTTACACTTATTAATTCAGTGCTGTCACCGGGCGTCAATTACGACGATTTTGTAGAACGAATTTTCACCATTTTCTGGCAAAAGTGACAAAGAAACATTAAGGATCTAATTCCCTAAGGGTTGTTTTTTTCCTATTTTACCCAAAGATCTATAGACTAGGAAATATCGGTCGTATTTCTGCAAAAATTTGATCATCATCAAGTAGATATTTTCCTGTCCAGCTTATCAAAGCCAGATCAATGAAGGAGAAGAAAGTGGTTTGAGTCACACACACTGTCATCACGTTTTCTTTGAAGTGTAGCTTCAGTGGCATGTAAGATAAGGTAAATATGGGGCTTATGTGTTTCTAAAAGCCTCTCCACTACGACCTTTGCAGATCTATTATGGGTGCCTTGCCTAGACCCTTCCTTATTTTCCCAACCAGGAGCCTGATTGTTCTCCTATTCTAGCTCAGTAGGTACTAAGTACTCCGAGAATTTTAGCGAGACTTCTTTGATGAACTTTTTGGCCTGGCTCCACTGATCCCAATAGGAACACATCGTGCCCATTCTCGGGCTAGTGAGTCTGCCTCTTCATTACCCTTCTATTATGAATGCCCAGCTCTTGTATCGTCTCCAAGTAGTCCCAAACAAGTTTATTATCTGCATGGAACTGATTGCTTTTATAGCCGCTTGGCTGTCGGAGTATATGGCAATGGTCTTTTCCTCAAACTTTTGCCTTAATAGCTCCCCTGCACAGTGCTGTATTGCTGCAACCTCTGCCTGGAATATCGTAACATGTTTGCCTGAGCCCATTGAGCCCATTGAGTCTTTGGCCTTGCTATTTATATATTCCGGCTCCTACACCTTCCTCAGATTTGAACCATATGTGTAGCTGGCCATTTCTGCATTAATTGGAGGTCATTCCTTCCATTCCTCTTTGTCTGTTATGACTGTGTTAAAGTTTTTCCCGAAGCTATACTTGTGAATCATCTGGTCCGATGGCATTCCCATTATTGGGTCGATTTCCAACTCTTTACATAGCTAGTTATACAATTTACCGGGTAGTCTACTAATGGGTGCTTGCTCTCTGGTCAATCTATTATTGATGGACTTGGTTTTGCCCTGTATGTAGACATGAAGTGGCGGTAGCTCCAGCAAGACTTCTATTGAAGCTGTGGCATGTAGATCGAGATGTAGTTTTTCTTACAAAAACATCTCAAAATGTTTGAGCAGACACACTCAACTGTGCCAGCTTTTAAAAATAGAATCAATTGATTGCGAATGTGTTACTGGTTATGTTTTCAAATAAAGAAAGGATCAATAACGAAGAAAACCGATTGAACGGCCTAGACTATTAACCGGCTTCCCCCACTGAGTCGTTCGTTCTTCTGAATTGACACTAACAAATAATACATCAAGTGATCGCAGGGGGCGTCGATTTCTGTGAATTATACTCCTATTCTCTAGTTCCATTGTTTTTTTTTGATAATATATGTGAAAGGGTAACGCAGATCTGACAGGATTTTCATTAATTCAGATGTTTATAAATAGAGAGAGGGTTGTTAAGAAATTGACAAAATTTGTTGTTTTCATGAGTCACATTAAGTGTGAAATATTGGGCTTTTCCGGCATTTGACAAGCTGGATGCATCAAGGATTAATAATTTAAATTTCTCAGTTGTTGTTAAATTATTCGGTTTAGGTTCCTTTTAATTAGGGTTGACGTTCTTTAAATAAAACACACCTTTCTTCGACAAATGTTTAATTTGAACTCCTTGACATAAGCCAAAGCAACAATTGCCTATCTATACATTCTTTCAATTCGGCGCGTGTCTGCTTATCTAGCAATTGTTACTTATATCGAATAACAATTTATAACCAAACTGCTTAGTCGATAAATCCCATAATTATTATTAAATACATTGATACTAAAGTTAATAACCTATAATTTACAATAAGCATAAATTCTAACCTAAATAATTAACTACCCATTACACTTAGATTACATTTAGGCCCGTGAGCAGTTAAGTTGATCTTACGGTCTTAAAAAAATTGTAACGCAAAATCCTATTGTTCCATTCTGCAAGATGATTAGATAAATACATTCGAACCTTCTAATGTTCATTTGATGTGACCGGGAATTATAAGAATTTAATAAATCGAGTTTTGAAACAATAAAAATTTGTTTCATTGCTTTATTATAAATTATAATGTTCTGTAACTATACATTGTCACTTCTTTGGAAAACAATCAAACCATCAACATATTAAAAATTATCCAGTAAGTACTTTGTACTTATTTGATATTTAAATTCAAATTACAAAATCGAACTGCACAATTGATTTTCTATTTTCGTGTCTGACCGTTCCCGAGTATGTTGCGATTTAATATGTTTTGTCGAATTTCTCGAATGCTATAATAACAATATCAGTTGATTCGATATGTTCGTGTCTGTAGTTCTTTATATGCAGAATGTCTGTCTATTACGTCACTCAAAAATTAACGGTGGAAACGAACCAACAAAAAAAATTAGGCTAATCAACTCTCTTTAACAGTTTAATAATTAATATTCTGATTAAGGCTTCGGATTTGATTGTGTAACAATATAAATGAATCGGTATATGACATCGTATCATATTTTTTGACAGATGCTTTGATTTCGCTAACTTGACAGTTAGGAAAAGTTGATGCGTTTTCAATTTATTTTAACTTTTCCTGTGCTTTTTCCTCAGAGTCCTGAAGTTCATAACGGCTCTAAAACGAGTATTAGTCAACAAACTTATCTTGTCACTGAAGACACAACCACCCTTGGCTAAGCGTAGAAAAGATCAAAGTTTTTATTTGCTCGGATGCTGCTCCTATCACCAGCTACATTTAGTCTTATTGGCTTTTTGCCTCTTCCAGGCTAAGCTTCACAACATCAACTCCGTTCTCTACCGGTTGGCTCTTGTATTTTTGGAGAGTTATCCTAAGCTACCCGAAAATTCCTGTCTTCTGCGATCCTATGCCTCGAATTCTGACAGTATATGGTCAGTCGTTTCTCTCCCTTGATCTAAAGTTTAGTTTTCCTTTGTACAGTCCTCCTGATCAGTTAAAGGACCCCGTATTATTCTGATTTGATTCCTGCTCACCTTGAGTAGCTTTTCAGTTTTATGTTTTCCCGTGGTGCATCAGGGGAGCTTCCTGCCACTTCTTTCTCTGTTTTCATTTAAGCATTCTCGGATGACAGATTTAGTAACCCAGAGTAAGGGTTCTGGACCAATATATGAAGTTGATAAGCCCAGTCCGGCTAGTTCATTCAGAACCCACATGAAAGTTTTTCTTAAAGAACACTGGGTTCTTCTTGGCATTCTTATACCATTTTTAATGTCGCACGATTAAAGTTGATCTGAGTTTGATTGTAAATAGTGTAACAATAAGTGTCAGCCTATAACTATTTTTCATTTGACAGCGAGGAAAATCTATTGAACAAAAAAAAAAGGTGAGCGGTCGTCATACCGCCCACAGAAGCTTGTTTCTTATGCACAATAGAATGGCCATTTTTGAACATTTTTAACCATTTTTCAAAAATTTTGACAATTATTGACCATTTTTTCAAAATTCTTGACAATTTTTGACTGTTTTTCCAGATTTTAACAATTATTGACCATTTTTGACAACTTGAACAAAAAAAATGCGAGCGGTCGTCGGACCGCACACAGAAGCTTTTTTCTTATGCACAATAGAATGGCCATTTTTGAAAATTTTTCGTAAATTTTTAACCATTTTTCAAAAAATTTGACAATGATTGACCATTTTTTCAAAATTTTTGACAATTTTTGACTGTTTTCCAGATTTTAACAATTATTGACAATTTTTGACAATTATTGATCAATTTTGACAGTTGTTTAGAAATAATTTATTTATTGTTAGCTGGTTTCTTGAAGATTTGTTGAGTGGAAAGTGCTTCTTTGCACCAGTAAAATACGTATATATTTTTGTAACATATATTACATACTATTAACCAAAATACAAATACGCTCGAAGGACCAAGTGGTTTATTATATAATTTCCAGTTTCTTTAAATATCGAAACTATAAACGACTATCTTAATTTCCTGGGTGTGTCAATGAATGCACTATCAAATAACTTAATAATACTCTATACTCTATACTATACAGAACAATACTCAACATGTGCATTTTACTAAATTTTTTGACTGTTCTTTTTTATGGATGACATGAACCTCGTGATACTCGGTATGCATTTCCGCCAACTATTGCGTTGCCTAACTTATTGGCCAGTCAGTGGCGTACAACTATATTTTATAAGATATTTCAACAACAGTTTTGACAATTATTGATCATTTTTGAAAATTTTTCAAAAATGTTGACCATTTTAGACCATTTTTGCAAATTTTACCAATTATTGACCATTTTTGACAATTTTTGAGCATTTTTGACATGTTCTGACAATTATTGGCTATTTTTGACAATTTTTAACAATTATTGACCATGTTTACAATTTCTTATAATTATTGACCATTTTTTCAAAATTTTTACAATTTTTGACAATTTTCCGAAAATTTTGACCATTTTTCAAAAATGTTACCAATTTTAGGCCATATTATCAAATTTTAACAATTACTAACCAATTTTGACAATTATTGATCATTTTTAACAATTTTTCAAAAATTTTGACCATTTTAGACCATTTCTCAAAATTTCAACAATTATTGACCATTTTTGACAATTTTTCAAAAATTTTGACAATTTTGAACAATTGTTGACCATTTTTGACAGTTTTTCATAATTATTCACCATTTTTGACAATTATTGACCATTTTTGACCATTTTTCAAAAATTTTGACAATTTTTAACAATTATTGACCATTTTTTCAAATTTTTGACAATTTTTGACAATTTATCGAAAATTTTGACCATTCTTCAAAAATTTTGACAATTTTTGACCATTTAAGACCATATTATCAAATTTTAACAATTATTGATTATTTTTGACAATTTTTCCAAAATTTTGACCATTTTAGACCATTTTTCCAAATTTTAACAATTATTGACCATTTTTGACAATTATTGGTCATTTTTGACAATTTTTCAAAAATTTTGACAATTTTTAACAATTGTTAACGATTTTTGACATTTTTTTTATAATTATTGACCATTTTTGACAGTTTTTTTATAATTATAGACCATTTTTGACAATTTTTCAAAACATTTGATCATCTTTGACAATTTTTCAAAAATTTTGATCATTTTTCAAAATTTTAACAATTATTGACTATTTTTGACCATTTTTCAAATATTTAAAAATGTTTTTTTGACAATTTTTGACCATATTTCAAAAATTTTGACAATTTTTCAAAAATTTCATCAAATTTGGCAATTAGAGAGAGAGACGCGCGATACTCTCTCTGTCTGTCTCTCTTCTGACAGTTTGAGAGGAAGACAGAGGCGTGTCGCTGTGTAGCCTACGAAAGAGAGAAGAAGGCGGCAGAGGAAGAGAGGGGAGAGAGTTAGCGCAGCGGGCGGCCGAGAAAAGGACGATGAATGAGTCATCGCGTGACGAACGCTTTTTCGTAACATCACACGTTTCACGAGTTCACTAGCCTTTCCAAAAGTCCTATGTCGTGCAATTAGAAGCAATCTTCAATATTGTAAAGGAATATGTCAATTTGGGTCAGATAAAACCCACTCACAATCACGACACTGCTGCTGGAGATACTTGCTGTTATTATCATTGATATAGAATGAAATAATCGCATCAGAAACTGCTTTCAATCAAAACGTTTGTCATCTAGTCAGAGATAGATTTACGTAAACTTTAATAATACCCATATTAACTTGAAACTTATGTCGTCACCTTTTTTTTTCGGGGCAAGATGGGAAACTCATGTTCGAATCCCCTAATTTCCTCTCCAACTTCTTCAGCACCAAAACACATGCCCCACCTAATCCTCCACTTCACACCTCTCGTACACTCCAGTCTCTTTTCCCAATCTTATGGAGGTACCCTACTCTCGACCCATGTCCAATGAGCACCTGTGTCAAGAAGAAGTTCACCTCCCCGAATTTCCGGTCCATACAATCTCTCCTACTCTCTTTAGCGCACTCATACTCCTCCCACCTTCTCTCCATTTCCTCCTTCATCCATTCCTGTACTTCCTCTCTGGTCGCACCCCTCCAGCGTTTGTTCTTGGCTTCATCCATTATGTCCAATGGGTAGTACCTTGACAGCACCGCTGCTGCCAGTCCACCTACTGTCCTGTACCTCCTGGACCCCTGCACTACCCTCAGGAGTATCCCTTTCTACACCCGCAGGAGCGGTCTAACTCTCCCATTCACCCCCGCCTCATCACCGTACAGAATAGTCTGCTCTACCGTCCTACCAATTACCCTCCTCCTCCACTCTTCCGGCCCTTTCACATTACACATCAATCTCCCCAACCATGCTGCCCTTACTTTCCCTTGTGTGCAGTCTTTAACATGTGAGTTCTGAAGGACACTCCTCCGTACGAATTCTCCTTTTCACCATCACCCCCACTTCCTTCTTCTTCCTCCGTCCTTTCACTAGCAACCCCACCGTCTTCTCCACAATCTTCCTTCACATCATCTCTGTCTTTCTTTCTTCCTCTAGGTTAACCAACCCCTCCACCACACCAAGCCTCAGCAACGCTCTCAACACCGCCCGTTTGCTGACACTGTTGAACACGAGTAGGTCCAATTCCTTGTTCCTCCATGTCGTTACCTTTGGCATCAGTACTTTCACTTACATTTAGAACCCATCTGCAACGTGAAATATGAAAATATGAAAACATGCTTTTCCGTAAACTACCGAGTCTAACTAAAAACGTACAGTCATGGGAATACACCTAATGAATTAGATGAGGTGCGTGCAGAAGTTGATTCTGATAAATATAGGGGTATAAAAAGTGTATCGTCGATGTTACATGCTGTAATTATTTCACATGTTTTTGTATGGGAATGATAAATGTTTCATAAGCGAATTGAACTAGTTGTTAATTGTGTTTTTTTGTCTAATAACTTGTGTCACAGAAAAGATTTGGTGATACTGGGGGAATTGAAAAAAAAGGGGGATGATGAATTATTTAAGGGTTAAACATGCAATAATATTGTTGTAGATAGTAAGAAAAACGTCTGTACAAATATTATTATTTGAAAAGCTAGGTCACAAATTTTGCAAGGTCTAGGAAAGTAATAAGAGTGATGCTGCTTTTTTAGTTCGCTGTCGGTAACTTCCTAACTTTGTTTTTTTTTTTTGGAAAATAAAGCAAAATCCAAGTCGAACTGTTAAGCTCCCACGACCAAATCTAGCTTTTCAATTTCCTTTAAACTTGGGAACAATTTAAGTTTTTTAATTAAATTTAAAGTTTACTTCCTTTCTCTATTTAATTCAATTTCATTGTTCGATAGTTTTCTTATAACGGCTTGAATTGTGTCTTCGTTACGTGTGAAGTGAAATCGTATTATTTAAAATAGCCGATCATCGGTAAATTGTAAAAATCTGAGAAAATCTCAGCAGTATCTCAAAAATTCTAAGTTGGAAAAAACTTTGTTAATGGTTAGCTCACCGATCTTGATTAATGTAGATTTGGCAATATCTCAAGCAAAGTATAAAAATAGTGTTTAATTGTTTTTGTTATTGTAGTCATTTTAAATTACTCCATCACTTCAAAAACATACCAATCGTGATGAATGAAACAAAAATGTAAATGACCAAATAAACATGAAGATAGATCTTTTATTAATCTAAGTATTGTTCAATAGGTTTCAAGTTAAAGAAAGTTAATTACAAAAATATTTTTGAAGTGAATATATATATTTCCCATATTCAAAAATAAATATGTTTGGGACACAAGTTATAATAATTGTCAAAAACTATCAAAAATTGTCAAAATTTTGAAAAAATGGTTAATAATTGTCAATTGTGATAAAATTTTGGAAAAATGGTCAATAATTGTCAAAACCAATCAAAAATCGTCAAAAACTGTCAAAAATGGGCAAAAGTTGTCAAAAATTGTTAAAATGGCCAAAAATTGTTAAATATTTAAAAAAATGGTTAATGATTGTCAAATTTTTTGAAAAATTGTCAAAAATGGTCAATAATTGTCAAAGACGGTCAATAATTGTCAAAACCAATCAAAAATTGTCAAAAATTGTCAAAAACTGTCAAAAATGGGCAAAAATTGTCAAAAATTGTTAAAATTTTGAAAAATGGCCAAAAATTGTTAAATATTTTAAAAAATGGTCAATCATTGTCAAAAATGGTCAATAATTGTCAAAGACGGTCAATAATTGTCAAAACCAATCAAAAATCGTCAAAAAATGTCAAATATGGTCAAAAATTGTTAAAATTTTGAAAAATGGTCAAAAATTGTTAAATATTTAAAAAATGGTCAATGATTGTCAACATTTTTAAAAAATTGTCAAGTATGGTAAATAATTGTTAAAATTTTGAAAAATGGTCAAGAATTGTCAAAATTTTTGAAAAATGTTCTAATAAGAGAAAAAAGTTTTACAATATTCCGAGAGTCGCGAACCTTACCGAATCCGTCTTAGATTCTGACAATTTAAAATGATTGTAATCACACGCAATACACTTTCTTTCTCTCTCTCTCCCATCTTTCTCTCCCATTTCCCTCTCTCTTCCATATCTCACTTTTTTAATCTGTTCTTTCATGCATATAACTTATACAAAACAATACAAACTCGGGACCGCCGAGTGTACCCGAACGAGAAAGATACAGTCAGCTGCTCTTCACTGTTGTGTCGCTGTTTAGTATATTCAATTCATACCTAATAATTGTCTTTGTTAATTTAATAGTTATTAGTTAATAGTTGTTATTATTTTAACAAAAAAGCGTGAAGAAGAAAACTGCGAAATGAACATTGATGACAATTCACCGCCACGGTTGCTCCCACTTCTCAATTCAACAGATCATCGACATACAGTTTTCACTTCTGCCGTGCAAATTTACAATCTACTCAGTAAATATCCAGTAATAAGTAAATTATATGGTTTCTTGCTAAATTACTTGAAGCGGGCACTATCCACTATCTGATATGCCCTTAGTTACTGCAAAATCTATTAGATCCGGTATTTTGTTTAGATCTGTCGGCCAGTACGTTGGCTCTCCAGTTGATAAGGTTTTTAGGTTCAATAGTTGTATGGTTTGCATTAAGTTTCTTCCTTTTGGAGTGATTAATCTTGATCCCCAGGAAGTGTGTAAACCAATAATTTGAGTAAAGAAAGGAAATGCAAAACAGAATAATAAAATGTGTTGTTTAAAAACTGTAAACGAGTTTTTGAAGCTTGCTTCTTATTGCACGACATAGGACTTTTGGGAAGGCTAGTGAACTCGTGAAAAGTGTGATGTTACGAAAAAGCGTTCGTCACGCGATGACTCATTAGAAAGGGAGAGAGACGCATTGAAATAACGCGCGATACTATATAACCAACGCTGCGTTAACATTTTGAAAAATGGTCAAAAATTGTCAAGATTTTGAAAAAAATGGTCAATAATTATAAAAGACTGTCAAAACTGGTCAATAATTGTTAAAACTTGTCAAAATTTTTGAAAAATTATTAAAAATGGTCAATAATTGTCAGAATCTGTCAAAAATGGTCAATAATTGTTAAAGTTTTCAAAAAATGGTCTATAATTATAAAAAACTGTCAAAGATGGTCAATAATTGTTAAAAATTGTAAATTTTTTTGAAAAATAATCAAAATTTTTGAAAAATAATCAAAATTTTTGAAAAATTATCAAAAATGGTCAATTATTGTCAGAATCTGTCAAAAATGGAAAATAATTGTTAAAGTTTTCAAAAAATGGTCAATACTTATAAAAAACTGTCAAAGATGGTCAATAATTGTTAAAAATTGTCAAATTTTTTGAAAAATAATCAAAATTTTTGAAAAATTGTCAAAAATGGTCAATAATTGTCAGAACCTGTCAAAAATGCTCAAAAATTGTCAAAAATGGTCAATGATTGTTAAATTTTTGGAAAAATGGTCTAAAATGGTCAACATTTTCGAAAAAGTGCCTAAAATGATCAATAATTGTCAAAACTATCAAAATTGGTCAATAATTGTCAAAAATGTTCAATAATTGTTAAAATTTGAAAAAATAGTCAAAAATTGTCAAAATTTTTGAAAAATGGTCAATAATTGTAGGTAACTGTAAAAAATGGTCAATAATGATTGTTAAAATTTTGAAAAACTAGTCATTAATTATAAAAGACTGTCAAAAATGCTCAATAATTGTTAAAAATTGTAAAATTTTTTTAAAAATGGTCAATAATTGTCAGAATCTGTCAAAAATTGTCAAAAATGGTCAATAATTGTTAAAGTTTTCAAAAAATGGTCAATAATTATAAAAAACTGTCAAAGATGGTCAATAATTGTTAAAAATTGTCAAAATTTTTGAAAAATAATCAAAATTTTTGAAAAATTGTCAAAAATGGTCAATAATTGTCAGAACCTGTCAAAAATGCTCAAATATTGTAAAAAATGGTCAATAATTGTTAAAATGTGGAAAAATGGTCTAAAATGGTCAAAATTTTTGAAAAATTGTCAAAAATGATCAATAATCGTCAAAACTATAAAAATTGGTCAATAATTGTCAAAAATGGTCAATAATTGTTAAAATTTGAAAAAATTGTCAAAAATTGTCATTATTTTTGAAAAATGGTCAATATTTTTGAAAAATGATCAAAATTTTCGAAAAATGGTCATTCTATTGTGCATAAGAAGCAAGCTTCTGTCGGCGGTCCGACGATCGCTCACCTTTTTTTTGAAATACAATTAATAGAACATTTAACACTTGAATAGGGACCGTACTTGCACTTTCAAAGCATATTATCGTTCCACAATTAATTATTATTTTTGTTGTCAAATAAATTTTTCTGTTTTATTGTTACACCCTGTATAATTATGAATTAGACCGTTGGAAAACATTTTCTATGGGGTTGCCATTTAGATTTTTGTAGGTGGGGCATAGGGGGCACATTTACAAATACATTTTTAAAAGCAAATTGGAAAATGTTAATTTTGATATTGTTTATCAATTTCTTTGTTTACTTTTTCCACCTAACAAATAATATCAAACAAATACATATTTTTCTCTTCAATCTAGTATTTGTTATAAAATATTTATGTCGAAAGTTGTTTATCCAACTCTGATTATTGTCCCCTTTTTGCGATTTGCCCTAATTCTCCAAATTGTATACAAACATAGTTTTTGTCCTGGAATCTCCTGGCGGAAAATAGTAGGGAATAACAGGATAGAGAGGAGCCTTAATTCTGCGATCTATAGTTTTAAAAGCAACCAACGAAAATAGGTCGAGTCCTCGCAGAGCTTTTTGTTTGAAAACTTGCCAAAAGTTCAGCACAATAACCAGTGGCAGCTGGTAGACAATCAACTTACAAATAGAGATGTGTAGAGATAACAAAAAAAGTAGTATAATGAGGGTATTTTTAGTCGCAATGCAGATATGTTTGTTAAGTAATTTGTATTGTTTTTAAATGATTTCTAAAAAAGGAAAAGGTTATCAAGTTCAGTTTAAGGTCAGTGTGGCCAACAAAAAGTGGTTTTTATGACAATAATGACAGTTAATGTCTACCATTGCCAATAATTCTTTTGGCTGTTTTTGTTGATATTCGTTTAATCGTTTATGTTTATTTTCAATTAGACTTTCGTAGTAGTTCTAGTTAGTTGTATCTCTTTATTCTTCTGATTGCTTTTTCCACTGACATCTGATATAACTAGTGACATAATGACAGAAGTGAAATAGTGACTTACCAAAAGTTCCTAGAACTATTAGCGACCGATGCGTTAAAAACTCAGCTAAAACGTTATTTTAAATTTTATTGTTTCAGGCCTATCGATTTGTTATAAATTTTTTCGAATTTTTATTTTCGGTTGGAGGTGAAGATGTCGCTATTGTCACAATTTTAACATTTACGTTACTGGAAGACATGTATTGATTGTGATTTTAGTGTCAAATTCAGTCAGTAATTAGGCTCTTAGAGCTCTCGGATGGAGAACATAGTCCTCATCACCAATTTAAAAAAAGTCTGCGAGGCTTTATGTCTTACTATTATAGTTAAGTCACAATAACCGTTATTTGGTTTAATTAGTCAATCAAAACGCAATAATTGACCATTTTTATCAATTTTTCAAAAATTTTTACAATTTTCAACAATCATTGACCATATTTATCAATTTTTCAAAAATTTTGACCATTTTTACCAAAAATTTTGCCAATTTTCAACAATCATTGACCATTTTTGATAGTTTTTTTATAATTATTCACCATTTTTTCAAAATTTTGACAATTTTTGACCATTTTTCAAAATTTTAACAATTTTTGACCATTTTGACAGTTTCTGACATTTATTGATCATTTTTGACAATTTTTCAAAAATTTTTACAATTATCTACATATTGTACATTTTTCAAAATATTTAACAATTTTTGACCATTTTTCAAAAATTTTACAATTATTGACAATTTTTGACCATTTTTAAAAATATTTATCAATTTTTGAGCATTTTTGACAGGTTCTGACAATTATTGTCCATTTTTGACAATTTTTCAAAAATTTTGACAATTTTGAACAATTATTGACCATTTTTTCCAGTTTTTTATAATTATTGACCACATAATATATTTTCAAAATTTTGACATTTTTTCACCATTTTTCAAAATTTTAACAATTATTGACAATTTTTCAAAAATTTTGACAATCATTGACCATTTTTCAAAATTTTAACAATTTTTGACCATTTTGACAGTTTCTGACATTTACTGATCATTTTTGACAATTTTTCAAAAATTTTTACAATTATCTACATATTGTACATTTTTCAAAATATTTAACAATTTTTGACCATTTTTCAAAATTTTTACAATTATTGACAATTTTTGACCATTTTTAAAAACATTTATCAATTTTTGACAATTTTTGAGCATTTTTGACAGGTTCTGACAATTATTGTCCATTTTTGACAATTTTTCAAAAATTTTGACAATTTTGAACAATTATTGACCATTTTTGACAGTTTTTTATAATTATTGACCATATAATATATTTTCAAAATTTTGACAATTTTTCACCATTTTTCAAAATTTTAACAATTATTGACAATTTTTCAAAAACTTTGATAATCATTGACCATTTTTTAAAATATTCAACAATTTTTGACCATTTTTCAAAATTTTAACAATTTTTGACAAGTTTTGGCCATTTTTGACAATTTTTGACCATTTTTGACGAAATTTGATTGGTTTTGGCAATTATTGACCGTCTTTGACCATTTTTGACAATTTTTCAAAAATGTTAGCCATTTTTCAAAATTTTTGACAATGATTGACCATTTTTTCAAAATTTTCACAAATATTGACCATTTTTAACAGTTTTTGACAATTATTAACCATTTTTTCAAAATTTTGACAATTTTTGTTAGTTTTTGACAATTATTGACAATTTTTCACACCTATAAGTGTGCGAGCTCAGTGCGGCAAGAGAGATTGCGCATGGCATCGCGTTGCCCCATCTCACACACTACTACATATGGACTAGGTATAATACATACAGGGTGCGGTACCGAAAACGAAACAGACCGCATATCTTAAAGACAAATTTTTTTTGGAGAAAATGCAAAAAGAGGTCGATTTTTATTTCAAGGGGGACATCTTTCGATCATATCCTCAACTATCCTACACTACATCCCTCCCCTCCCCACCCCTCTGGCACTATTACTAATAAAATTTAAATAGGGAAAGTACTAAGTGTGACACATCATTGAAAAGTTAATTTTATAAGGAATTTCACTGTGTGGCAGTTTATTACGTAACTTTTGATTTTGGCGCCATCTTGCGAGAAAAGTTTCCGTATTTTAAATAATGATACTTCATTTGAAAGCAAAACTGAACTATTTAATAGACAATTCATAATAAAAATATACAGAAAAGTGAACATAAAAATTAAATTGGAAAATTTAGAACAGAATTATTACAGTTTCCTGTAGAATCGGAGCATATAGCCCGGGAAGTAGTTGTTTCTTCTTAGTTGAACGGTCGCAGTTTCGCATTATTATTTCATTTTATGCATATAATCATTGATTTTTACTTTTAAAAACAACTTTTTCTGAGTTGTTTTGTAAAAAAGGCACAATAAAAATAATGTAAAAAACTCTGAGAATACTTTTCTATTTTTTCTCATTTGTTAGACATAAAACATTGTAGCTCCGCTTAAATTATAGCATATATACGCGAGAAACAGTTTATAACGGTACAGAAATTCATCTAGTCGTACATTTGAAGTAATCTCAAGATCTACGTGTCTGATATATCTGAGTGAATGAAAATAATCATCACGGATGATGATAATTTTACATTCGAGGAAACAATAAATAACCGTTATTATTTTTGACGTCACATCGGGGGGTGATTTTTATAATAATTGTACGATAAATAATATTATAAAATTTGACTTTTATCATAAATTGATATCGGATATTCGAAAAATAGATGGAATCTTTTAATTATCTTATATGGCAGATCTTATTGTATACAGTATGTCTGAAAAAGTAACTTTTTTATTATTAATGTTAGGAGAAAAATTATTTTTTATAAAAAGTTCAGTAGAGTCCAAAACGTAAAAGGCAAATATCAGATGTCAAATTTGTTCATTCGTATAAGAGTTATATAGAAAAATATGAATTTGGTACAAGAGTAAATTCAGTCATACTGTGTACAGTCAAAGTGGTACTTTTTATACGCACTGAGCATTTTAACATTTCCTATAAATAAAAAAAACTGGATGTCGACCAGCAATATCTGCCGAAAATCACGGTCCTTTTACTGAGTGTTTCAGTATTTATATAACACCTACTAGTAGACGTAATATCTTCACATTTTATTTTTTGTAAACTAGAAACCAGCAGTGTTGCGGATATTCGCATCCGCATCCGTAAATGCTTTCTCATTGATTGAGACATCCTCATCTGCAATAATTAATGCGTACCTTTCGCGACTGTGTCTGTCGAGATACGATAAGAAAATGGGCTCGCTTTTACTACTCTCGTTCGCTGACTGCTGGTAACAAGATCCCAGTTTGTTTGCGGATGTGATTCTTCGAAAATCCCCATCCGATGATGCGATTCTCTGAAAATCCGCACAGGCGGACGAGTTTCTCTGAAATTCCGCATAAGGGGATACATTTCCCTGAAAATTCGCATCTGCGGATGGAATTCTATCAAAATCCACATCTGCGGATAGGATTCTCCGAAAATCTGCGTCTGCGGATGCGATTCTCTGAAAATCTGAGTCTGCGGATATAACTCTTTGAAAATCCGCATAACCGGATTAGTTTCTCTAAAAATCCGAATTTGTGAATGAGATTCTCTCAAAAACTGCATCTGCGGATGGGATTCTCTGAAAATCCGCACAAGTAGACGAGTTTCTCTGAAAATCCGCACAAGCGGACGAGTTTCTCTAAAATTCCGCATACGGGAATACATTTCTCTGAAAATTCGCATCTTCAGATGGGATTCTATCAAAACTGCATCTGCGAATGAGACTCTCTGGAAATCCACATCTGCAGATAGGATTCTCCGAAAACCTGCGTCTGCGGATGCAATTCTCGGAAAACTCTTTGAAAATCCGTATAAGCTGATTAGTTTCTCTAAAAATCCGAATTTGTGGATGGAATTCTCTCAAAAACCGCAACTGCGGATGAGTTTCTCTGAAATTCCGCATAAGGGGATAAATTTCTCTGAAAATTCGCATCTGCGGATGGGATTCTATCAAAAACTGCATCTGCGAATGAGACTCTCTGAAAATCCACATTTGCGGATAGGATTCTCCACAAATGTGCGTCTGCGGATGCGATTCTCTGAAAATCCGAGACTGCGGATGTAACTGTGAAAATCCGAGACTGCGGATGTAACTGTGAAAATCCGCATAAACGGATTACTTTCTCTAAAAATCCGAATTTGCGGATGGGATTCTCCGAAAATTTGCGTCTGCGGATGCGATTCTCTGAAAACCGCACAATCCGAATTTGTGGATGGGATGCTCTGAAAATCCGCACAAGCGGACGAGTTTCTCTGAAAATTCGCATCTGCGGATGGGATTGTATCAAAAACTGCATCTACGAATAAGACTCTCTGAAAATCCACATTTGCGGATAGGATTCTCCGAAATTCTGCGTCTGCAGATGCGATACTCCTGAAAATCCGTTTCTACTTTGAAAATCCGAATTTGTGGATGGGATTCTCTCAAAAACTGCATCTGCGGTTGGGATTCTAGGAATATCCGCACAAGCGGACGAGCTTCTCTGAAAATCCGCACATGCGGACGAGTTTCTCTGAAATTCCGCATAAGGGGATACATTTTGCTGAAAATCTGCGTCTGCGGATGAGATTCTCTCAAAAACTACATCCGCGGATGGGATTCTCTGAAAATCCGCACAAGCGGACGAGTTTCTCTGAAAATCCGCACAAGCGGACGAGTTTCTCTGAAAATCCGCACATGCGGACGAGTTTCTCTGAAAATCTGCGTCTGCGAATGAGATTCTCTCAAAAACTGCATCTGCGAATGAGACTCTCTGAAAATCCACATCTGCGGATAGGATTCTCCGAAAATCTGCGTCTGCGGATGCGATACTCTGAAAATCTGAGTCTGTGGATGTAACTCTTCGAAAATCCGCTTAAGCGGAAAACTTTCTCCAAAAATGCTAATTTGTGGATGGGATTCTCCGAAAATCTGGGGATGGGATTCTTTGAAAATCCACACAAGCGGATGAGTTTCTCTGAAAATCCGCATTTGCGGATGGGAGTCTCTTAAAGCCCGCATCTTCGGATGGTATTTACCAAAAATCTGCTTCTGCGGATGCGATTGTCTGAAAATCCGCATTTGCGGATGTAACTCTTTGAAAATCCGCATCCGGATGATAAAAATTGTGCATCCGTAACAACCCTGCTAGAAAAAAATGAATCGTAGTTTGTAGTTTGTCTCGCTAGTAGTGAATAAAACTGAACGAGTGAAGGTTGTACAATCTTTTTCATTATACTTTACTGAAAACCTTATCTTAAATGCCTATTTAGGGTACCGAAAAGCTTATTTTCAGGACTCGTAATGAAATATACTATTTACGATGCAATTTTTTTTGTGGTTGAATTTTCAACATGTTTTTTTTTCTGTTTCAGGTAAGTGTTCTTATTGAGCATATATTTTCCAGCAAGGGGTAAGCCGATTTTATACTTTTAATTTTTCTATTGTTTTTTAAACGATATTATTGAGTATCTTATACAAAAAACTTTGTCTATAAAGAAATTCATGTTCGTCTAAGCAGTGGTTCCCAACCTTTTTTCAGTCACGACCCCTTTTGGATTTTCTTAAAAGCTGGCGACTCCCAATAAATAAATTGATGTTTCATAGTTTAATAAATATAAAAAAAGACAAATTAATATTAAGTATTATTTATTTATTTTATAAAACAAGGCGATATTGGGATAAGAACGATAAGCGGCATGCCAAAATTCAGTCAGAGTTTTTCCTGGAATAGAGCACGAGCTGTAGAATCATTTTTAAGATCTAAAATTTGGGTTCCTTCAACTGCGGTTTCTTGCTCTGGATAATATTTTTGCTGAGCCTTAAAATTAAGGAATAAAGAAATATTTCTTAGAGACATATTTTATTTATTATTTTTGGGATCCTAATGGCGACCCACCGGTTGGGAACCACTGGTCTAAAGTATAAACCTTGGACGCTCAACATTATAGAAATTGATAAATTTACTCATGACGATGTAAATATTATTTGTGAAACCGGTCGAGGAAATAGTCCATGTAGAAATGGTTGAAACAATTAATTTGTTAATAAATAATTATGTATTTTACACAAATATATAATAATTTTTGCACAACCTTATGATTAATTTATGCGGAATAGGTGCAACGCTTCCACCTCCGCCACACCATACTATGATTTTCCCGTACTATACGGCGCAGTCGCTTCGGACAACTCCACAAGGGGTTGAAGACTAAAATAGCATGTGAATCGCCGAAGATTCATTTGTGAAGGGTGGCTAGAGACAGATGCGCGTTGTAGGCGATGTTGGTGTTCACCTCCGAGACGCGTAAACAGTTTATCAATAAATAATCACTAGAAACTTTTTTATAAATAAAAACGGGACATTAACGTGCATGTGCTGGAGTGTTTGAATTTTTTTTAAACAACTTTTTGGTGGTGATACATTCAAATGAAGTAGAACAACCCCTGCGTTTATAGTGACTTGGGAAAAGTTAGGTAGAAACTACCCTTGTGTATGTTTGAAAAAAGGGGTGTTTGGTGGAAAATTTTAACGTTGTTGATTAGTTGTCCATCCGTTTTGAAATAGACATTGAAGTTACTGATGAATGGGATCCACCTTAACAAAATCTAGTCGTGTAAGTTTATTTATTTGTTCATATAGAAAATTGTTTATTTATTGAAAAAATATAGTCTTTAATTTTGTTTTTTGTAAAAAAATTAGATGGAATTCTGTTCAACAAAAATTTTACCATCCTTGCGAATGGTATTTTATGGTCGTCATAGAGAATTGTTATTATGAATTTTGTTGATAACAATTAAATTTTAATACAAAATTTCCGGCTCATTTCATTGATCATTAAATGCTAACAAAATTCATTTTTAACAGCAATTTTTTTCTCATTAAAATGTTTATAGGTATATATGAAAAAGTAAGGGTTAATTTTATGACAAGCAATAAAAAGTCAGTTAATTAAGGCTGAAATGACATTTTATTAACAAAAAAACATACGAACAGAGCAAATAAAAAATATATATTTCCAATTCATTATATTTATCAGAAACATTGTAAAGCTTCTTGATTGGATACTAATCTGGGCGCAGAGTCTCTAACATAAATACAAAAATAGGTTCCTTTGGAAAATAGTGCAGTTACAATTCGATTTCTTCTACCATTCCACAAAATCTCTATTCTTCCCGCTTCACTAGTTTGAGTTTTTTGAGGTACCTATTCAGTCGGTTTTAAGACACCTGTCAAAACTTTTGGTGCAGTCTTATTATTCTGGCTTATTAATACTTCCGATCTCACTTGGTCGTAGTTTCCAATTTTTCTCTGGAAAATTCTACAAAACATTGAAAATTAGTGCTATCCATCAAAAATCCCATAGAAGGTTTTCGGGATTTCTGGATTTTTTCAGAATTCATTCAAAAAGTACAGAGATTTTTTGGAAGTTCATCCAAAAATTAGTATTATTCCTTAGACGTCCTATGGAAATCTCAAAATTCTACAGAATTGATTCGAAATTTTTTAACTTTTAACCAAGAACTATTGTTATCTCCCTCTGATTCCATGGCAGAATACCTTAGAAATTTTACACAACGTTTATCAAAAAATTAATGTTATTCCTCAAAAATCACATGGAAGACTTTGGGAATCCTCAAATTGATTTTGAATGTATCCAAAGAGACTGGAATCATTCAGAAATTATCTGAAAATTCCCGAATCTTATCTAAAGTAGTGTTATTACTTGGAAATCCTATAGAAATGTATGGAAAGCTCATCCAAAAACTATTGTTATTCCCCTGAAATCCTATGGCAATTTTTTGGAATTTTATGGAATACATTCGGAAATTCTTGGAATTCTCCTGGAATCGATTTTATCGAGTTCCCGAATCTTTTTTATCCCTCAGACATCTTATGGAGATCATCTAGGAATTCATTTGAAAATTTATTAGTCTCACTTGGTCGTAGTTTCCAATTTTGCTCTGGAAAATTCTACAAAATATTAAAAATTAGTGCTATTCATCAAAAATACCATGGAAGGCTTTCGGGATTTGATTTTCCCAGTATTCATCCAAAAATTACAGAGATTTTTTGGAAATTCCCGAAGTTTATCCAAAAATTAGTGTTATTCCTTAGAAGTCCTATGGAAATCTCAAAACCCTACAGAATTCATTCGAAAATTTTTATCTTTTATCCAAAATCTATTGTTATTTCCCTGTGATTCCATGGCAGAATTCCTTAGAAATTCCATGGAAATCCACAACGATTATCAAAAAATTAATTTTATTTCTCAAAAATCCCATGGAAGACTGGGAATCCTCAAATTGATTTTGAATGTATCCTCAAAGACTGGAATGAATCATTCAGAAATTCTCTGAAAATTCCCGAATCTTTTCTAAAGCAGTGACATACCTTGGAAATCCTACAGAAATGTATGGAAAGCTGATCCAAAAACTATTGTTATTCCCCTGAAATCTCATGGCAGTTTTTTGGAATACATTCCGAAATTCTTGGAATTCTCCTGGAATCTCTGGAAGTTCCCAAGGTTCATCTGAAAATTACTGTTTTATTTAGAATTCGAAGTGAAGTTTATAGAAATCATATAATTTTACAAAATTCATTAAAAAATCTATTGAAATCCACAATATTTATCCAAAAATAACTGGAATTATTCAGAAATTATCTGAATAGTTTCCGAATTTTTTTTATTCCTCAGATCATATGGAGATCATCTCGGAATTCATTTGAAAATTCATGGAATTCCTCGAAAATTATCTGGAAATCCCAAAAGTTCATCTCATCCTCAGAAATCCTAGTGAAGTCTATAAAAATAACAGATTTTACAAAATTTATTGAAAAATTTTGGAATTCCTTAAAAGGTATTTGTAAATCCACAGTGTTCTTTCAGAAATAAATGTTATCACTCAAAAATATCATGGAAAGTTCCGAGAATCCCCGAATTTCTTCTGAATTCATTAAAAAATGACTGGAATTATTCATAAAAAATCTGGAAATTTTCAAAGTTTACCAAAAACCTATCATTATTTCCCGAAATCCCATGGCGAGTCTATATAAATTCCAGAATTTTATAGATTATATTCGAAAATTCCTGGAAGTCTTCGGAAATTGTTGGGAAATCCCCAAAGTTCATTTAAAAATTACTGTTATTCCTCAGAACTCCAAGACTATGAAAAACATAGAATTTTACAAAATTCATTAAAAAATAGTTGAATTCCTCAAAAATTCTATGGAAATTCACAACGTTTATCAAAAAATTAATGTTATTTCTCAAAAATCCCATGGAAGACTTTGGGAATCATAGCATTGATTTTGAATGTATCCAAAAATACTAGAATCATTCAGAAATCATCTGAAAATTCCCGAATCTTATGTAAAGTAGTGTTATTCCTTAGAAATTCTCTAGAAATGTATGGAGAGCTCATCCAAAAACCATTGTTATTCCCCTGAAATCCCATGGCAATTCTTGGAATTCTCCTGGAATCGCTGGAAGTTCCCAAGGTTCATCTGAAAATTGCTGTTATTCCTTAGAATTCGAAATGAAGTTTATGGAAATCATATAATTTTACAAAATTCATTAAAAAATGTCTTATAATCCTCGGAAATTCTATTGAAATCCACAACATTCATCCAAAAATTTCTGGAATTATTCAGAAATTATCTGAAAGTTCCCAAATTTTTTGTATCCCTTAGATCATATGGAGAACATCTCGGAATTCATTTGAAAATTCATTAGTACCTCGAAAATTATCTGGAAATTCCAGAAGTTCATCTAAAGACTACTGAATTTCCTCAGAAATCCTATGAAAATAATATAATTTACAAAATTTATTAAAAACGTTTTGGAATTCCTTAAAAAGTATTTGTAAATTCACAGAGTTCATTCAAAATGATTGTTATTACTGAAAAATATCATGGAAGGTTCCGGGAATTCCCGAATTTTTTCTGAATTCATTAAAAAATGTCTGTAATTATTCATAAAAAATCTGGAAATTTTCAAAGTTTACCCAAAACCTATCATTATTCCCCCGAAATCCCATGGCAAGTCTATGTAAATTCCAGAATTTTATGGATTACATTCGAAAATTCCTGGAAGTCTTCTGAAATTCTAGGAAAATCCCCAAAATTCATTTAAAAATTACTGTTATTCCTCAGAACTCGAAGTCTATGAAGAACATATAATTTTACAAAATTCATTAAAAAATAGTTGAATTTCTCAAAAAGTCTATGGAAATCCACAACGTTTATAAAAAAATTATTGTTATTTCTCAAAAATCCCATGGAAGACTTTGGGAATCCTAGAATTGATTTTGAATATATCCAAAATGACTGAAATCATCTGAAAATTCCCGAATCTTATCTAAAGTAGTGTTATTCCTTAGAAATCCTATAAAAATGTATGGAAAGCTCATCTAAAAACTATTGTTATTCCCCTGAAATCCCATGGCAGTTTTTTGGAATTTTATGGAATACATTCGGAAATTCTTGGAATTCTCCTGGAATCGCTTGAAGTTCTCAAGGTTCATCTGAAAATTACTGTTATTCCTTAGAATTCGAAGTGAATTTTATGGAAATCATATAATTTTACAAAATTCATTAAAAAATGTCTATAATCCTCGGAAATTCTATTGAAATCCACAACATTTATCCAAAAATAACTGGAATTATTAAGAAATTATCTGAAAGTTCCCGAATTTTTTTATCCCTTAGATCATATGGAGATCATCTCGGAATTCATTTAAAAATTCATGGAGTTCCTCGAAATTTATCTGGAAAACCCAAAAGTTCATCTAAAGACTACAGAATTTCCTCAGAAATCCTAGTGAAGTCTATGAAATAACAAATTTTACAAAAATTTATTGAAAAATTTTTGAAATTCCTCAAAAAGTATTTGTAAGTTCACAGTGTTCATTCAAAATTAATGTTATTACTCAAAAATATCATGGAAAGTTACGGGAATCACCGAATTTCTTCCGAATTCATTAAAAAATGCCTGGAATTATTCATAAAAAATCTGGAAATTTTTAAAGTTTACCCAAAATCTCTCATTATTCTCCCGATATCCCATGGCAAGTCTATATAAATTCCAGAATTTTATGGATTACATTCGAAAATTTCTGGAAGTCTTCGGAAATTCTAGGAAAATCCCCAAAATTCATTTAACAATTACTGTTATTCCTCAGAACTCCAAGTCTATGAAAAACATAGAATTTAACAAAATTCATTAAAAAATAGTTGAATTCCTCAAAAATTCTATGGAAATTCACAACGTTTATCAAAAAATTATTGTTATTTCTCAAAAATCCCATGGAAGACTTTGGGAATCCTAGAATTGATTTTGAATATATCCAAAATGACTGGAATCATCTGAAAATTCCCGAATCTTATCTAAAGTAGTGTTATTCCTTAGAAATCCTATAAAAATGTATGGAAAGCTCATCTAAAAACTATTGTTATTCCCCTGAAATCCCATGGCAGTTTTTTGGAATTTTATGGAATACATTCGGAAATTCTTGGAATTCTCCTGGAATCGCTTGAAGTTCTCAAGGTTCATCTGAAAATTACTGTTATTCCTTAGAATTCGAAGTTAATTTTATGGAAATCATATAATTTTACAAAATTCATTAAATAATGTCTTATAATCCTCGGAAATGCAATTGAAATCCACAACATTTATCCAAAAATAACTGGAATTATTAAGAAATTATCTGAAAGTTTCCGAATTTTTTTTTATCCCTTAGATCATATGGAGATCATCTCGGAATTCATTTAAAAATTCGTCGAGTTCCTCGAAATTTATCTGGAAATCCCAAAAGTTCTTCTAAAGACTACTGAATTTCCTCAGAAATCCTAGTGAAGTCTATGAAATAACAAATTTTACAAAATTTATTGAAAATTTTTTGAAATTCCTCAAAAAATATTTGTAAGTTCACAGTGTTCATTCAAAATTAATGTTATTACTCAAAAATATCATGGAAAGTTCCGGGAATCACCGAATTTCTTCTGAATTCATTAAAAAATGTCTGGAATTATTCATAAAAAATCTGGAAATTTTTAAAGTTTACCCAAAATCTCTCATTATTCCCCCGATATCCCATGGCAAGTCTATGTAAATTCCATAATTTTATGGATTACATTCGAAAATTCCTGGGAGTTTTCGGAAATTCTAGGGAAAATTCCCGAATCTTATCAAAAGTAGAGTTATTTCTTAGAAATCCTATGGAAATGTATGGAAACCTCAGATTTCTACAGAATGCATTCGAAAATTCCTCCCCAAAGTTCATCCAAAAACGATTGTTATTCCCCTGAAATCCCCAGGCAGTTTTTTGGAATTTTATGGAATCATCTTAAAATTACTGTTATTCCTTAGAATTCGATTTTTAGAATTTTATGGAATTCATGGAGTTTTGGAATTCCTCAAAAAGTATTTGTTAATTCACAGTGTTCATTCAGAAATTTATGTTATTACTCAAAAATATCTAGGAAGGTATCTTCCGGAAATTCCCGAATTTTTTCTGATTTCATTAAAAAAAATCTGGAAATTTTCAAAGTTTACCCAAAAACTATCATTAGATAGATAGATAGATAGATTTATTGGTCTTTTTGTATCATTTAATAAATAAAATAAATAAAATAAATAAAATAAATAAAATAAATAAAATAAATAAAATAAATAAAATAAATAAAATAAATAAAATAAATAAAATAAATAAAATAAATAAAATAAATAAAATAAATAAAATAAATAAAATAAATAAAATAAATAAAATAAATAAAATAAATAAAATAAATAAAATAAATAAAATAAATAAAATAAATAAATAAAATAAATAAAATAAATTAAATAAATAAAATAAATAAAATAAATAAAATAAATATTATTCCCCCAAAATCTCATGGCAAGTCTATGTAAATTCCAGAATTTTATGGATTACATTCGAAAATTCTAGGGAAATCTCCAAAGTTCATTTAAAAATTACTGTTATTCCTCAGAACTCCTAGTCTATGAAAAACATAGAATCTTACAAAATTCATTAAAAAATAGTTGAATTCCTCAAAAATTCTATGTAAATCCACAACGTTTATTCAAAAATTAATGTTATTTTTCAAAAATCTACAAAATTTCTCTTTCCAACTGTTGAAAAAACGTTCAAAATTCACTATAGTTTTTTCTTTTCACAAATTGGCGTGAATCGCTCCGAATTTAATTCAAAAATAAAATAATATATAAGTCTAATTTGACAGGTGATATAAATAACACTTTTTTTTCGATAAAAATCACCCTCGTTTCATTTTGCGTCCACCGGAAATTATTTTCAACCAACTTAGTCACGCGATAAGGTTGATTCGAAAAATATTTTGTTGCATATCAATACAAATCTAATTTTTCTTAGCGAAATTTTTTCTTAAAACGACAAGACTAGGTTAAAAATGAGGGTCGTTCACATCAATTCATATTCCACCAAAAAAATTCAGTTTTTCAACGAAACTGATCAGATTATTCGGTGAATGATCTTTCATGTCCGAAGGGCGATAGTGAGACACTATCAAAAAACCGAAAAGTAATGATCTGTCTATCATCTTCCAGATAATTATTCAGATGACAGTGTAAGTAGGGAGAGTAGACTAACAATAGTTACTCAGTTAACACTATAGTGATCTAGAAGCCTGTAAATAATTTCCAGGATTTTCTCGAGGTGTGATGCCTTTTGGCCCAATATAATAATATAACAATAACTATTTAAAATAAGATATTTCAACAAAACATTCGAACGTTTTAATATTATATAAATAAAAGAGTAAGAAGGTCATCGAGTAAGAAGTCAAGTTCAGAGCGTGAAGTAAACACAAAACAGTAATATGTACAGTATATTTACTTTATTTGAACTTGACCGGCTGTATAAATATACAATCAATATTTATTAGAATGAATTGATTCCATATAATTCAAGAAGAACATTCTAATAGTTGAGTAGTAAGATATCAGTAAGATGATTTAATCATCGGTAATAATTAAGTATAAGTATGCTATACGGCTAGGTACTTGTACATATCGTTAGTAATAGTAAGTAGTGTAATGTATTATAGTAAAGCAGAGTAATTAATCAAACATATCCCAGTGCAAGAAGTAGTTGTTTCATTCCCTTAAGATGTTCCTCCAAGTCACCCGCAACACCACCGATTGTAAAGAAGGGAGTGTTCCTTTTTAAAAAAATGGTGATGGCGTCAACACACGAAGGTGGTTCACCCTGTATATTAGATTATAAATTGAAAAAATAGTAAATTAAAATCAAAAATCGACCTGTTTCGGGAATATCCAATTTTATTGTTTATTTGGCTAATAATGAATTTATGCGTTAATTTATGGACGCACTGTATATTCCATTTGTTTTTTCCACACTGAACAATAATAGTAATCAATTTTATTATTTTATCTGCACCATGCATTAATATAAACTTTCTTTTCTAATTGATTTGTCAGAATCTCCCTAAAAAACTCATTTGGGAGTTGAATTTCCATTGCAGCTGGTATCTTGAGAAAATAGTATGTGGCGCATTCCCTGCTGGATTCTCTCAAGTTTTCATTTTAAATCGCCAAAGGAGAATATTTTGCTCTGAAATTCAAAGTTTCACCACCCAAGGGCATCTGGAAACTGTGATTATTTTTACTTTTCTTATGAAATAGAAACGGGCTTCCATTTTAATACGTTACATTGTTTTAGACTGAAATAAAAACTATCAAACATTGGTTGTTTAAACTTTTAAGACGTGAGTATATTCATTAAATATTTACTTAAGAGCCTCTGGTGGTCAAATTACAAAAAGTGATGAGCAATTCTTCTCAACTGTATAGGTGAGGATGGTCTAAAAACATACAATAATTTTAGACTTGAAGAAAAAAACATTCGAAGTAGTATTGTAATTCCAAAAAAAAAACGCTTTTTTTACTGTAGGCATATGTTTTATGAACGTTCACAAAAAGTAAATGAACCCTTTGAGTCATTTTTAATTATTATTGTATTAAATGGCTAGTCTTTGTCTAGTTTTTCATATAATATCATACCTACTGACAGACCTACCTAAAGGTACGGCTATGCCTGCAATTACAAGCGACCCAAAGATCGGATTTTTATTGTATACCGGCGTTGTACAGGGTTGGGTAGGCAAATAAAAGAATAAAGATTTGAATTATAATGTAAATTCTGGAGTGTTAGTTGCCCACCCGGTAAGGGTTTTGCATGTTATATTAGGTTTTATTACTCTCTGTCTATTTCAAACAGACTGTAGAAAAAAGTATATTCCACCCTTTTTTTAATTAACACGGTCTAATTTTCATTATTGTCAAGCATTTCCCTGATACAAAGATGAAAAATAACAATTTAAAAGGGCATTCAACAAGAAATAAACATCTTTTTATGTAAAACTGGAGCTATATTCTAATTAAATGAATAATTCAAGCGAGATTTACATCGTTTGTAGAGGTGCCTAGGCGAAAGTCGTATTGTATTGGAAACGAATTGACGAGGAAAACCGCCGCCTTGTCACTTTAACGAGAAATAGTAGGGTCATATCTTTCCCTTTGGAATCAGCGCTGCCATTTGGAAAAATATAGCGGATAGCTTTGTTGATTGGACAATGAAAAGTAAAAGTAATAGTTGGGTAGCTTACTTGGATTAACAAAAACGAAATTTTGAATCTTATATTACACTAACAAACATACATGTAGTCGGAGAAATAAGGCTAGTCATTTTTTCTAATTATACTGTAAATAATATAGTTACGTGTTTTAAACTGTCAATAGTTGTCAAATTTTAAAATATTTTAGAGACCCAAGGATGTAACATGATTGAATTTCGCCACGAAAAGCTTTAATTCTAATAGTTCAACGTAAACTCAACTGTGATGAGACCCATGGTTACCTATGGAGCCTTAGTTTGGTGGCCAAAAACAGATCAGAGGAAAGCCTGTCTGTGCATAACGGGTGCGATGAGAAGCAGCCCGACTGCGACAATGGAAGGCTGCATACAGACAGGAATGCAATGGGAATAGGCACGAAGGAACCAACACCCACAGTCATTCCAGAATCACAGATGTTATCACAAACTCGCTTCTTGAAACGAGAAGTGATAATATGTTGGCTACAATTAACGACAACCAACCATACTATATCCAGCTAAACTGGGATGGGTTGGAAGCATGTAGACAGGAAGGAACGTTGGTGTTGTCCACAAGCGGATCTAAAACTGACATAGGAACAGGAGCTGGAGTCCATGGTGCAATGTCCACGCATCGTTGGGGAAGTTTGCATCTGTATTCCAGGCAGAAATCTACTCTATCGATACGTGTTTGCAAATGAACATCGAAAGGGGGAAAGGGGGTATAGAGGCCAAAAGATCCTCATACTCTCAGATAGTTTGGCAACACTGAAATCTTTAGCATGTCCCCAGATCAGATCTAGACTGGTCTGGGTCTGCCTACAAAAACTTAGACGTACAGGAGGCACGTACCAAGACAGGAACACAGCAAACTCCTGGTCGAAAAACCCTCGGAGTCGCTGACTAACAAAATATTAAAGCTCAGCAGAGGCTATATAAGGAAAGTGACGGGATTACTCACCGGTCACTGCACCCTAAGGAAGCACATGCATACAATTGGCATATATAGGGAGGAACCTATTTGTCAGTTGTGCATGGAACAGGAGGAAATAGCCTCTCACATTATTTTCGAATGTGCAGCACTGTCTCATTGTAGATACAGGGTGTTTCTAAATTCATGCGACAAAATTCAATGCTCGTATGAAATTAAGATGGGTCTTTCCTATAACAAAATTTCGTCAACTCACCCCTTTCCGAGATATCACCCTTAAAAGGTGGTGACTAAAATTGATTTTTTATTATTTTTTTTCTAAAATTTCAGTAGAGAAAGGACAACGTAGTTCGTAGGGTTCTAAAAGGTGTTTCCTGTTTGTCATAATTTTGTACCCTTTCCCCCAAGGATAACTCTCCAGCTCGTGGCACAGTTCTCTCCAACTAGAGACCTTGGCCCTTTTGATTTCCTTCCTGAGACTCCTTCTAAGACTCTTATATGCATCTTCGAGTGTTGCAACACGCTCAGCATTATTCCCTCTAGCTCTTTCTCAGGTTAGCTCTCTTCTTTTGCGGGTGCAATGCCGTCTAAATTCTTGCACCTACTCAGTCCACCAAAAAGGTAGCTTGGAGTTATCTTGGTGTGCCATTGTTTTAAAACTGATTTTTTGAGCGTCCCTCAGCACATTCGTGAGCTCTTCTATTCCCATAATTCTATTTCCCATCAGTTCCATGACTAGTCCGAAGGTTTCCTTATCCCATAGGTAGGGCCCTTGCTTCTCTATTTTTTCCTTAGGTTGGCCTATTTTCGCATCAAAAACAATATACCTGTGTAAACTTAGGGACTCTTCATCATCTAAGACTTTCCAGTTCTCTATTCTCGTTACTGCGCCTTGCGAGCAGAACGTTAAGTCAATTGCGCCTCTGGCAAAGGTAAAGACCAGGGAGTCATTTATGATTGTGAGGTTCAGCGACTGTATCCACTCTTCAAGGAATCCTCCTCGGGCATCCTGTTGACTTGACCCCCACGATGGAGATTTAGCATTGAAGTCTCCTACGACGATTACATCCTTCCTCTCCATTCTTATGTCCTCCATTAGTAAATTTAGGTAATAGATAACGAAAGTCTCGAGTATCAGTTTGACGTACCCTTCCTCTCCACTGTGTGACTGTATTCCGCAGTTTCTGTTGTTACATAGGATAGCTGTATCTCGTTTTTTATCCAGTATAAATCTCCTGTCCTTGCTAGTGTGGGCTACGTTGGGTTCTTGAATAAGGGTGAGATCAACATTTTGTTTGAGGGCCGTTTTTTTAGCCAGATCTAGGGCGTGTTTCCTTCTGTCAATGTTAATCTGTAGAATCTTTAAAAACATGGTGAGTTTGGAGCAGTTCGGGTTTCGTTAGATGGCTAGATCTCTGGGTGTTGTAGTGTGTATAAACCTGTATAAACTCCTAGGACTAGAGTATCCAAGGGAGGATTTCTCCAAGAAGGACCTAGTGAAAAGACTGTTGAGCCTGATTAGGGCTACTGGTCTCTTCACATAAACAGTATAACCAAGAGCACATGAGGTGCCGAGGTCTCTAAGCCTCTGACTGGTGGTACCGAACCAATTTTTCAACTTTAGGTCGTTTTTTTGTCAAACTGTTGATTATTTGGCATACGTTTTCAAGGGCTATTCGAGTCCAAGGAAAAATTATTACAGGGTTGTCAAAAATGAGGAATTTTGGACCTTCGTGTATTATATTTTTCCCTGTTACGATTGAACAGGAAGAGAAAAGTTAAGATAGGGTAAAGTAAGCAGTTATGCAAAATATTCAGACAAATTTGATTTTTGGCCTATATTTTAAATACGGTCCATGATTACACCAGGGCTGAAGCCTTTGAAAATGGTAAAAGTGAAAAAAAATTATAGTAGGATGAAACCCATTGGAAAAGGAAGAGGATACAACAAAAATTAAAGGAAAAATAATTTACGGGCGATCTGAGGTCGGGAACTGGTAGGGGGTGAGTTTTTAAGGGTAAAAAACGGTATATCTCGATTTCCAGCTAAACTACAACTCCTATGGAAAAAAGTTAAATGGCAAAGTTGTAGGTAATATAAAGATCTACAACTTTTGTATTTACACTTTTTCACATAACCTCAAAATTCATGTTGAAAGTATAAATTTTAAGAAATAGCTCATAATTGTACATGAAGATTTAAAAAAATTCGATTTCGAGTACTTTTCGTTTCTTTGCATTTTCTGAGAAGATTTACCATAATAATGTATTTTTTTACCATCAGAAAGTAGAGATTTCAACGAACAAAAAACCCACCGACTTTTTTGAAAAAGCTGATATTTTGACGTGAGAATTTTCGATTGAAAATTAGGGTGATTTTTCGTTATTGAGTCAAAATAAGGTGAAAAAATAAATATTTTAAATCAAAGAAATTAGAGCGTGTTTGGGACATAAACAGGTAAGTTTTCACCAAATTTCGTAAAAAAATTTTTTTTGTAAAAGATTAAATAAAAAACGAAAAACTTGGTTTTTTGAATTTTTCACATGAATTTTGAGGTTATGTGAAAAAAATGTAACTACAAAAGTTGTAGATCTTTATATTACCTACAACTTTGCCATTTAACTTTTTTCCATAGTTTAGCCGGAAATCGAGATAAACCGTTTTTTACCCTTAAAAACTCACCCCTACCACTTCCCGCCCTCAGATCGCCCGTAAATTATTTTTCCTTTCATTTTCGTTTTTTTTTGTTTCAAAAATTATCGTCACTGGTACTATCCTGGTAGATATCCTAAATTAGTCATTAATCCTCCAAAAAAAATTTTTATTAAACTTCGTATCCCTTACAGTTTCCGATATCCCAATTCTGGATTCAACTGAATCCATATCTGGGATGATAATTTTTTAAACAACCTTCGTCTACGCTACTGATTATACCTACATACATCTATAAATTTCAATCGTGATATATGATGATTTTCCCTTCAGCAAAATTTGTCTAGCTTCACGAATTTGTACCTCTACTATCATTTTATATATGATTAATGATTTGGAATTTCAAATATTACCTTAAAATTGCGTCGGGAATTTTATGCTATTCATGATAGTTATTTATTATCGAACAACTCTACTGGAAACTGATAGAAGGGTAGAATATATAGATTCGTAACATTTCATCAAAAGGTAAAACGAAAATACCGACGAATAAGATAAATTTACGTTGTTAGTCTTCTTTACAAATCGTTATTTTTTTCAATATATTTTTCATTGATTTATTCGTGTTTTTAAAATAATCTCATGTCTAAAAGAATTGTTCCCTCGTTTGTTTGTCTACGATTTAAAATAAAAAGACTCCGTTATATGTGCTGACCGAATTAAGACTATAAATCCCCTAGTATGTTTTTTTTAAATAAGCCTCAGTGTTTTTTATTAATCTTTATACAGAGTGGAACAGTCAAAACTATCCATCTCGTTATTTTTTGACAGTATTTAATGAATTTGGGTGGTAACGTGGCAACCAAATCAACTAGACGTAATTACAAATTCAACCTACAATTTTCCTCGTAAATCAGGTAGTGTAGTGGAAAATAATTGCGAAAAGTAACGATCAGTGTAATATAACAAAAGTGAGGTAATAAACAAACAAACTAGTAAATTAACTAAAAAGAAACCAAAACGTAGGTCTCAATACAATCATTAAAGCCGATAAGATAAAATTCAGGTTAAATTTTATACAGTATTGCCAGATTGTGTCTAAAAGTTTATCAACCATTGAAACACGAATTGATAGGAAATAATCCTCTGAACCGTTGAGGTGGGATTGATTCCTTTCGCAATTCGGAAAATGGAATCGGTAAGTACGAGTACTAGCATGGAACAAATTACTGGTATGTTTGCAGAAATAAGTAAGAAATTAAATACAATGGACGATAAGTTGGAAATTGTGTTGAATGAAAATAAACGGCTCAAAAATGAAAATGAGAAATTAAAGAAAACAAGACCATAAAATTACAGCGTTGCAAAGAGAAAATAAAAAAAAATATATAATAATCCAAGGAGTTGAGGAAAAAATGAACGAAACGCAGGAGACCGTAATATCCATTGTTGATAAAATAGGGACAGATATCAAAAACGAAGAAATAGATGAAATTAAAAGACTGGGAGAGTATCAAGAAAACAAAACAAGACCTATTATATTAAAACTTACCACGGGAAACAAGAAAACAGAAATACTTGCTAACGCCAAAAATCTGAAGGGAACAAACTTATGGATGGACAATGATTATGCCAAGGAAGTACTGGAAGAACGAAAATTATTAATACCATTTCTGAAATATGCTAGAGCTAAGGAAAATAGCACGGACACATCACAAATATCTTTGAAAAGAACAACGACTGACAGGTCTCCAAATAGCCTCGCAGTATTGCGGGTAAAGAGCAATAGTTAGAGGAAGAATTTAACAAATTAAATTTGGATATCTTAGGAATTACAGAAACAAAAATGAAAGGAAATGGCGAAAAAACATATTTATATACAGCGGAGTCGATCATAACCAAAGAGCAAGAGAAGGGGTTGGGTGTATATTGAAACCTACACTCCAAAAATACATAAGAAACTGGGCAGGGATTAACAAAAACATTTTAAGAATCGAAATGAACATGGAGGAACAGTTAAAGACATCCATAGTAGTAGTGTATGGTCCTGGAGATGACGAAAAAACACAAGTAAAAGACGAATTTTAGGAGCAATTAACAGAAACAATTGAATATGCAACAGTAAGATTATTAATAATTGGGGACCTCAACAGTAGAGTTGGAAAAAGAGACGAAGAATCAGGACAAACAATTGGAATGCAAGGAGAAGGCACAAGAGATAGAAATGGGCGAAGATTAATTGATTTTGCTTGACTATACAAACACATAAAATATACCAGAGATATGCCAAGCAGATATGAAAAATCCATAATAGATTATGTTATAGTAAATAGCGAAAACAGAAGAGAAATATTGGATACCAGAGTCAAGAGAGGGGAAGCCCATATAGACGGATCACTACCTAGTGATATCTAAAGTAAGAATGAAAGATAAGAGATAAGAAAACGAGGATAGCCGAGAAAAATGTTATACGCAAAATTAAAATCAAAACTTATAAGCTAGGAGAAGAAGAAACAGCTAAACAATTTAAAGCCCAAACAGAAAAGGACTTCCAAATGCAATATAACAGCATTGAAAACTTAGACCTAGAAAATCTATGGAAAGATGTTATAATAAAAACAGCAACTGATTCATGTGGAGCTACAATAATAGACAAAAACAAAAAGAAGAAAAATTGGTGGAGCGAGGAAATTAAATCGGAAATTAAAATGAAAAAAGCATTTATGGCATAAATACTTGAACAACAAAAATTCCGATACCTACAAGGTATACAAGACCCAGAGACAAAAAGTAAAAGAGACAGTTAACAGAGCAAAACAAAAATCCTGGGAAAAATTCGGGGAAAAAATGGAAAGAGACAGCTATAGCAATCAAAAATTGTTTTACAAGACAATAAAAACACTCAGATCAGGCAAGCAACATAATTTCACCAATATAGCTACGAAACAAGGGAAAATATTGACAGAAATAAAGGAGATAATGGCACGATGGAAAGAACATTTCGAAGAAACACTAAATACAAAGGCTATAAGGGAAACAGAAATTATAGATAGCTGTGAAGAATCGGAAACAGAGCGGAACGATTACATAAATTTCCAACTACAAGATGTGAAAATGGCAATTGGCAATTGGCAATTGCAATATTATTTCACAATCTAGCGTTAACTCCCCTTCTTTTCAAACTGCTCCATATAGTTCTTCTAGGTATGCTGTCAAAGGCTTTTTCTAAGTCTATATAAAGGCCATATACAGGGTGTCCCAAACTAATTTATCCAGGCTATATCTCTTTTTTTTTATAAGGAGCCGTCCCTTCGCCGGCACCACCTCAGCCTCCTGGGCTTATTGTGGATACTCCTAGTATTCTGACTACAGCCTATTCAGCCAATCCGTTCCCTGTATTAGCTCATACAGGTTCTTTGCTGGTTGGCTGTAGAAGTCTTCTGGAGTCATTTTGGGTCTACCATACAGTTTCTGCCTCCTGTGGTCCAGCGTCTCACAGTTGCATAGTATATGCAGAGCTGTTTCAGTATCCTTTTTGCATCTTCTGTATGTAAGGTCTCCGTTATACAGCCCTATTTTGTTCAGGTGCTCCTTTGTGGGAAAGTGTCCCGTAAGTAGCCCCGTTATGGTGCGTAGTTTGTTCCTGCTCATTGAGAGCAGTTCTTTCGCTACCTTTTCTGATGGTTCTTTTATGAATTTCTTCCCATGTATTTGCCTGGGCGTATTCTTCCAGTGTTTATTGTGTTGTTTTTTTACCCACCCTTTCAACCATGACCTAGTTGAGCATCTGGGAATGCCCACAGCTGGTTCGGGTCCGTTCATCAGGGTTGACGATCCTGCTCTTGCGAGTTCGTCAGATTTTTCATTGCCAGCGATTCCTTTGTGACCTGGGACCCACTCCAGTGTTACACTGTTCCGAGTCGACAGTCTTCTAAGTTCTTCGCCGCATTCCCATACCAGCCGAGATGTTACCTTAGAGCTCTCAAGTGCTTTAAGGGCAGCTTGACTGTCACTGTAGATCCTGATCTGCCTGTTGTTGTAGGCTCTCATGTTATTTGCCCTTGCACATGCAAGTATTGCATAGACCTCTGCTTGAAATACCGAGGCGTATTTTCCAAGCGAGACGATTCCTTCATATTTGCTCGACTTGCTGTATATGCCCGCTCCGGAGCCAAGCTCATTCTTTGATCCGTTTGTGTACCAGATCAATTCATTTGCTCTACTGAGTGGTGGTGCGTTCTCTTCCTCAAGCTCCTTTCGATCTTTAATGACAATCTCGAAGTTCTTGCGAAAGATATATCTAGTGGTCATGTGGTCTGTTGGCATTTTAAAGATGTCGTCATCCACATGCCTTATTTCTGTGTGTCCTCTCCCATGTGCCACGTCATGTTCTGATACTTTCTCCAGTCGGGTTAGTCTCTGGTTGTACTGTTGAATTTACCTTAGGATAGAATCACCAGGTCATCTGCATATCCTATGGTGTTAAATCCTTCTCTGTGTATGGTTCTAATGAGCCCGTCCATAACCAGGTTCCACAGCAGCGGGGACAGTACTCCCCCCTGTGGACAACCCCCTGGTTGCACGCACGGCCATTGTCTCCCCCATAAGAAATGGCTATATCTCTTAAACGAATAGAGATTTTTGAATGCGACAAAAACTGATCTATTCCATTTCTAATACACTTTAATATAGCGTAGAAAAAATCATCCCCTAAATAATCATCTCTTAGTTACAACCCCTAATTTTAAATTTTTTAATAGCACCATGTACATTTTTTTATAATTTTGGATGTGGTGTTCCATCTTCTATCCAAGAAATTTTTCAAAATTAAAATGGGTTCGTAAGTAATCAAGAAACAAGCCACAAGACGGAGCTCCTCCACACAATGCGAGAATCGTTAGCGACCACCTTCAAAACCGTTTCGATAACCACTGGATAGCAAACAACTCTCCAGAAATTATGTGGACGGCACGTTCACCTGATTTGTCAACTCTTGACTCTTTATTTTGGGCAGGGGGTTTACGTTGGCAGGGGGGTATCGTGGTACTATCTATTGCTCAAATTTATTTGAATAATCCTTAATACAGACTTTATTATTCCTGTCCATTGTTTACAAAGTGGAATTATTTGTTGGATGACATTGACAATTGGCCGTGACAGTCATGTCTTGGATAAAAGCGTTCGTTTGTCATGCCGTGGCTTACATAGAGGGAAGTGTAGCACTTTATGACTTGATCTGTGCGAAACACGCTCGGTGTAGTGAGCAGTGTAGTTCGGATGTATGTTTCGGGTAGGTTTCTCTATGGTAGTATTCTGTGCTGAAGTTGAGGAAGTGTCAGTCACTTTTTTTCCGCTGTGTGCTTTCTACTAGAAGGCTTGGTTTTCAAACGTGCATCGAACGAGAATCTGAATTTTGTTGTTGATGTTGATGACTGGGAAGTGGGAAGTCATCCCCTGCTGGGTTTTATAGGTTCTCGTTCTGAATTAGTTGTGGAATATACGGTTTAGTATTTTGTTCTACAGGAGTTCGTAGTGTTGAAGAATTCCGTCCTTTTCTGGAAGCCGTTTTCACAAACCCTTATAGGGGATATATTGCACTCAAACGATTGAAACTGCCAACGTTGAAGTTTTGGCATTTTGGCCACATGTTGTTGATGTTGGTTCAATTATTTGTTGGTTGCCATCCAGTAAGAGGAAGATTTTGAGTACTGGACCCTTTTTGGAAAAGGGTTCATCTGTGGGGCCAGTGTGATCTTGAACTCCTCTTCCTTTTCTGAAACCGCTTTGTGTCTCTTCCAAATATGGTTCCATTATACTTTTCAGTCTGTCGTCTAATAACCTTTCATACACTTTAGATGGGACGCTTAATAGTGTTATTCCTCTGTAATTATTACAGTCGAGTCTACTGTTTTTCTTATGTTTTTCATATAGAGCACCTTATACATTTTTCTATTTTCTAAACACCAGAAGTATTACATACATAGGGTCTTGAGTGAATTTTTAAAGGGTGTTAAAAATTCCATTTTTTAACTTTGGTTTCGGTTTTTTTTACAAAACTACTGAATATTTCGTATACCTGCTTACTTGTCCCTATCTTAACTTTTATTTTCCTTTTCAATCGTAATAGGGGAAAAATTAATACAGGATAGTCTAAAATTCCACATTTTATGATAACCCTGTAATAATTTTCCTAGTTTGAGTCGAGTAAAGCCGTATTGAATAAAAGTAAATTAAGTTGGATGTATCGGGTGAAACTGCTGGAAATTATTTTCAAGTTTCCTACTCCACCGCTAGAGGGCGTAGTTCACAATAATAAGACAAAAATATCATTTTTCTATTATAAATGTACCGTTATAATACCATTAAAGTTAAATATTCGTAATCATTAGATCATTTTACGTAAATTTGCTCCAGTACTTTTTCCTCTATCTTGTAAAATAACTGGTAGGGGTGAGTGGCAGAGCTGACTCAATAAAACTGTCATAACTTTCCTTCCGCTTCATGGATTTTGACAAACTTAGTTTCATTTGAAAGGGAATTCAATGCCACTGGAATGAAACGATAATATAATATTTTATTAGGCATGATCTAAGTTTGTCAAAATCCATCAATCGGAACAAAAGTTATATTTATAACAGTTTTATTGAGTCAGCATTCCCACTCACCCCTACCAGTTATTTTACAAGATAGAGGAAAAAGTACTTGAGCAAACTTACGTATAATGATCTAATGATTACGAATATTCAAGTTTTGTGCTACTATAACGGTACATTTATTATAGAAAAATGATGTGTTTGTGAAATTATTGTAAACTACGCCCTCTAACGGTGGAGTAGAAAACATGAAAATAATTTCCAACAGTTTCTCGTAAGCTGAATAGTTTCTCTTAATTAGACACCCGGTACATAAAATCACATCTAGTAACTGTAGTTTGTGTTTGGCTGGAGAGTTTCTAAACACCCTGTATTGAATAAGGCCTATGATATTTTAAATTTGTCAATGCGATATTAATGCTCCCTATAAATTAGACAACTTCTCCGAGGAAAATCTTTTATATAAAAGAATAATCAGAATGTCTTATCTGACTCTACAAAGTAAGACACTAATTTCATATCTAGAATAATTTCCACATTCTAGACAAATGAGGAAAATTTAAATCCTCGACCTACTTGTTTTAATCACGTCTCATCAAAATTCAAATACGTAATTCATTAACCGAATCCATCCCCCTTTTAGCAGCGAGAAATATTTCCAACCCTACCAAGATATATTTTAACATAATTTGTGATAATATTAACATCCTAAGAAGGAGTTTATCTCGCTGTCGAGTTCTCGTCACACTGCCCCAATTTTCCCTAACAATAACAGCGACTCGCAAAAGTATCAAAGCTTAATTTCCTCTCGTATCTAAATTCACCACGTGTGCTAATTCCTGTTGTACCTGCTACTAGCGCCAGCCAATGTCAAATCCGTAATCTTGGTCGAAAGATATAAGGAAAATTTACAACGGGAAGTAACGTTTCTTGCTAACGTTGCGACATCCTCGGGTGGCGCGACTCCGCGTTTATACCGGATGCATGCTAATTTCCTTACACATACTAAATTAGTTCTTCTCTTTTAGATTTACACTGTTTGGACTCTTCTGCTGGTTATTGCAGGGAAGCGTGTTGAATCTCATTATTACTCGCGATTACTGCCATTAACAGTGGTGTAACATTTAACATTTAACTAACAGGAAAAACCATTTAACCAATTGTCAAGAGGTAGTTTATTTTGGAAATTTCCATCTTTGACGGTGAAGAAAATCACCTGAGC
This sequence comes from Lochmaea crataegi, assembly GCA_947563755.1. Classification (NCBI taxonomy): domain Eukaryota; kingdom Metazoa; phylum Arthropoda; class Insecta; order Coleoptera; family Chrysomelidae; genus Lochmaea; species Lochmaea crataegi. The sequence goes on from OX387426.1 coordinate 11,373,998, forward strand.
AACTAATTTTTGAAGTTATACTTCTAATGCGACTTCCAACAAGGTTGCGTTAAACGTTTTTCGCAAGAAAGAAAGATACACAAAGGTTGAAAGTAGGAGAGAGAAAGAGTGTGAGTTCTTCGGTATTCGATAACAGATGGCAGTGTAAGTACTCTTTTTAAAAAGTAATTTATTAAGAGATTGTAATTTTGAAATTTCCTTCACATGACCAAAACCTTCGGCATTCAATGACAGATGGCAGTGTAAGTATTATTTTCAAGGGATATCGATATATTCAAATTATTAAAAGACTGATTGTCTCAACCAAAACGAAGTCAGTCAATATTTTCAAATGATTGAAAAATAGATATCGAAGAATAAAAATATATTATTCCAACGCTTACAACAATGTTTCGAAAAATATATTTTTCAAAAACAGTGACCGTTCAACGAAGAAGAAACAACTACTTCCCGGGCTACATGCCCCGACAGACATTGAATTACACTTCTGGTTTGCAACTAGAAGGGGCAACATAACTTGTAGACCGGTTTCGGCGTATTGCGCCTCATCAGTATAAGGTATATGATATCGTCCGAGAGTTAATCCCGAACTGAATTTGTCTCTACAATCGCCAACTATACATACCTTCCAATGACGGAAATGTGTTAGTTGCGAAAGTAGCGAACGACAATTTTACAGGAAACTGTAATAATTCATGATTGAAAAATGTTTATACTGATTGTCCCATCCAAAGAAAACATGAGCATTTGATATTTTCAAATTTACTATACTGATTGTCCCATCGAAAGAAAAATTGAACATTCGATATTTTCAAATAATTAAAAATTTGTTATACTGATTGTCCTATCTAAAGAGAAGTTGAACTTTGCTAGTTCCGCAATTGTTGTCAGGCCGTAGGTGTCACTGGATCCTAAAATTTTTAATCCAGTCGCTTCCCTGGCTAAGGAATCGGCAATGCGATTACCTTTACTCCTGTCGTGCCCTTTAACCCAACTCAGGATAATATTGTTATCTACCGAGGCGTTAGCTAAATCTTGGTGGCACTCTAATTCTAGCCCTGATGTAACACGTTATCTGTTCAAGGCTAATAGGGCTTGTCTGTTGTCAGTGCAGATTATTATGTTTTTGCCAGAAATTCTTATTCTGGTTAGTTCTTTTGTGGCAATTGAGATGCCAGTCACTTCTGTTTGAACCGCGCTGGTATTTTTTCCCATTCTCCACTCAATTCTCAGGCTAACTGATCTGGAGTAAAGTCCACATCCTGATCCTTCTTTGGTTTTTGAGCTGTATATATGCGATAATCTTCTTTTCCTGGTGAAAAGGACCATCTCAGTCTTCTTGGGATTGAATGACAGTGAGTATTCCTTACACCATGTTTCTATTAATTTGAGCCCATCCTGCACTCTATCGCACAGTGTGTTCACAAATTTTCCGGTCTGCAAGATAACTATGTCATCCGCGTATGCGATTGTGTAGAATCCATTATTGTTCAGGTGATTAATCAGGTTATCCAGGACTATGTTCCAAAGAAGGGGTGATAAGACCCCTCCCTGCGGACAGCCCCTCATGACCAGTCCTCTCACTATGATGTCTTCTAGATTGATTCTTATTGCTCTACTAGAAAGCATTTTGAGAATCCATTCTCCCACTACCAGGGGTACATTCCTGGAGTTAAGTTGCTGGGTAATTGTTGGGAAGGTTGTTCGGGCTCCATATGCCTCCCGATGTCATCCTGAGAATCGTTATCATCGCATCCTGCGTTACAAAAAGTTCCAAAGGAAGAAGGCCAATAATGGCTTCCATTGATGCCGTCCTCGTGCTGTTTATTGCCCCGGGATCGTAGGCCTCATCACAGTTGTGTAGAGCCAGTGAACCCCTCGGGTCGTATTCCCCATGACTCTTCTGCATCTCCAGAAAATCCTGTTGACATGGTAGTAATTTTTCCAGGTCTATCCTCCAATTCAGTTTGAAATTAAGTGTCACTCCCAAATACTTAACTTCTTCGGATATTTCTAGCTTCTCTCCAGTTGTACTCTACCTTGACGGTACAGGTGCAGCAACTAGCTGCATTAACTTAAAGATCCTCTTCAAGGCACCAGTCTTCCACGATAGTGCTACTTGTAGATTGTTCAACTGTCTCTGGGAATCTCCCATTGGTGCCAATCACCATGTCGTCCGCAAAACCCTGCGTCCAAATGCCTTGATGATTTAACCTGCAGATCAAGTCATCCACAATTAGATTCCACAAAAGTGGAACCTGAGGACACCCCATGTAATGGTTTAGGGGTTGTTGTTTATAAAAACACTTATTCCATTGTCAGGTATATATTTTTATTAAATAATTATATGTGCAATATACTATAAACAAATGAACTTCAGTCAGTATCAACGGCCTCGTTGGAGTTCACCTTATTAATACCCATTTGTAAAATGTAAAAATGTACTACTTATGTCTTCAATTGCAAAACTATTTAACTATTTATATTTTTTGCTTAGTAATACTTTTATATCATTGTTGATAAATCTATCCAATATTATAAATGTATTATTGCTGACGCTATTTTGTGAATGACCTGAAATTAATTAATTTATACGAGGGGCACTACACCCAAGTTTTGTCATGCATATCAACCACCTACCCTATATTCTTCTCTTTCGTGTTCAGGTAATTCATATTGACGAACTTGAGTCAAATTTTGATTTTGTGGTTTATATGCTATTAAATATACCACAAGGTAGTAAAAGAGATGGTTAATTTTAATCTTAAACAATTACCTTTGGAAATATCGTTGCGGTGATCAATTTCTGACTAATACTATCAATTATTCTAACCAAACAAATCCCTTAATATTTACACAAATCCCAAATCCCGGGAGTGGAAGTCTAATAGGGTAATATCAACCAGTCGGGGAATATGGCTAATACTGAATATATTTATAGTTATTAAATCCTTTGTATAACTACCATTATAGCGGCTATGTATTATCTGACCCGCCAGAGGGATATCCTGACCTTAATCACGGTATTATCTATATTGATCGTTACTTATGCCGAGTCATCTAAATGAAAAATTACTTCGTATTCGACGTGTAATTTTGTAAATTAATTATATCCATATTCCATGAAATTGATAGCGGTTGTTAAACCAAGTTCATATCGAAGATATGTTTTGTAATCCACCATGGGAAATCTATACAGAGTGGTCAGATAAAAACCTAAATTCGATAAAGTGTAACTCGAAGATCTCTACAAATGGATTTTTAATATACGAATGGAATAACGTCAAAAATAACCTATCCACGTAAGCCTCATTGTATAGTCCGATTATACCGTACATAAACAATGAATAGTAGGTGCACTCTAAGCTGTCTGTTTCACTCTGTTTCCGATGCTACTATAATTGGATAAAATATGGCGACGATCACAAATGGTGGAACTGCAAACACAGTCGCCATCTATCGCTGTACTCCATTTTCTTCAAATTTATTTCCCGTAAGCTTGACTAACTATCTCTATATTATCAAACGATGCTAGTATATAGTAGAAAGTAAATCCGGTGCAATGCCACTATGCATCCTTCGAGTAAATATACACTCTACAAACACTGCCTGAGTGCTGCTTAATCTAAAATCAACAAACCAACACTCGACGTTGCATCGCAATCCGACTGAATAACAATAAACGTCTAAATGAATACCTCTACTTATACGTATATTCCAAAGTCAAGAAGTGAAGCGAAAGAGCCTTCCGGCAAACTCAAAAGGCATTGTATTGTGTATGAGAGATGACAGTTCCCCCAAGAAGTTAAAGACATTTATCGTGAACTAAGAAGATCTTAAGTTAAAAAGTTGTTCCATGCGAGGGGAAATATAATTTTAATGGGAGATATTTTTAAATTATTTTCAAAATATTTCGAGTAAATTATTCAACGAAAATACGAGGTTCGTCCAGCTTAAGTTGGTCCACCCTATTAAATATCTGTTATTGGAGTGTTTCGAAGGTCATTTAAGCTAATAGAGGAAAAATTATCCACTTTTATTTTGGAAGTAGCATTGTGAAAACCTATCACGTAAAAAAATTAATTACTTACAACAATAAGAAATAATTAGGACTAAAACTAGAAAAAACGAGTAACATTACCTTTATTTTTAATAACTACTTCAATTTTTCTCGGCATAGTATTTACTAGAATCTGACACTCCTCTGGAGTGAAATTATCCCAAATGTTCTGGAGCCTGTGCTTGAGTTCTGGCAGGATTGGCCCTTAACCACTTTTTCATTTGATGCCACAAAGTCTCGATAGGCGAGAGGTCTGGACTTCATTCATTCATATACTTGGGTTGTACTCATCAGCCCAGGCACTTGAACTGAATCTTTTTACCAATTCCCATATTATCTACTTCCATTCCAGAAGCTTTGTGTCTTTTTTAAAGGCCACTAGTTTGACTGGAGGGATTTTCAGTAGTTGTTTGTATTAATTCCTCTCCAAAGTGCTTCCGTCTAAGTTCTTGTAAGCTGGCCTTATCACAGTTATGTAGAGCCAGTGAACCACCTCATATCGTATTCCCCAGGCTTTGCCCATAACTCTTCTGCATTGCCAGAAAAGCCTAGTCGCCCTGGTAGTAATTTTTTCCAGGTGTGTCTTCCAATTCAGTTTTGAATCAAGGGTCACTCCCAGATATTTAACTTCTTTGGATATTTCTAGTTCTTCTCCGAACAACAGTAGATACTTTACCCTGCGGGAGAACTCTTCTATTCGTAAAAGCAACTAGTTTTTTTTGGACCAACTGAAAGGTCCTCTTTAAGGCACCATTCTTCCACAATTCGCAGTGCTTCCTGTAGGACATTCATAACCACCTCTGGGAATTTCTCATTGGTGACAATCACTATGTCGTCCATATGCCTTGATCATTCAACCTACGGATCAAATCATCCATAACTTAGTTGCACCGTCTTGCTAAAAGAGTAAGTCATTTCCAGAAATCCTACTCTCTTCCAAAGTAGGCAACAAAAAGTCCTCTAGGACATCGTTCCTCAAGCGAGGGGTCGAGTTTGTTTTTAAAGGGGGTCGCAGTCTGTTGAAAACTACATATAGGTAGATACAAAAGATTCGTTTATTAAAGGAATTAATTTTAGCGTTAGTGAGATAAGATAGTTATGGTATGTTCTAGTGATGAGAGATTTTTTACGAACTGTTACTTTTTCACTGATACGAACGAACAAATCACAGAAAGTCACACTATTCCTGTAAGTATGTATATCTAAAGCGTGACGTGTGATTATAGCCATCAAAAACGACAATGAATCGAATGAGTGAATCGAAATATTCGAAATCGAACATAATATTGACCTCTTCATCGCTCTCATTCGACGAAAATTCGTCACAAACTACTTTTTGTACGAAAATATTGAAGATTTTTCGAATTTTGACGTTTTTCCGGTAAAAAACACTTGTTGGGGGGTTGAAAAAGACATTATTGCGATTTCCGGCCAAAGTTGATTTTCTAGAAAAAAAAGTTGATTATAAAAGTTGTAGATCTTGGGAAATCTACAACTTTTTCATTAGTGACTTTTCCACATAACCTCAAAATTAGCTCGAAAAACGCAAAAAACAGCATTTTTCGTTTTTTATTCTTAGTTTCGTCAAAAAATGTTCGATTTTGATGAAAATTTGGTAGAAGATAGTTTTCATAGTCATAAACCATGAAAAAACTTTCAAATTGAAATATTGGAAATTTTTCGAGTTATAACGTTTTTTCGTTAAAAACACTTTTTTGGGGGGTTGAAAGAGACATTATTGCGATTTCCGGCCAAAGTTGAGTTCCTAGAAAAAAAAGTTGGAATTAAAAGTTGGAAATCTTGGAAAAATCTACAGCTTTTTCATCAGTGACTTTTTCACATAACCTCAAAATTAGCTCGAAAAACGCAATAAAAAGCATTTTTCGTTTTTTATATTTATTTTCGTAAAAAAATGTTCGATTTCAAATTAGAATATTGGAAATTTTTCGAGTTATAACGTTTTTTCGGTAAAAAACACTTTTTTGGGGGGGTTGAAAAAGACATTATTTATTTCCGGCCAAAGTTGAGTTCCTAGAAAAAAAAGTTGATTATAAAAGTTGTAGATCTTGGGAAAATCTACAACTTTTTTCTCAGTGACTTTTTCACATAACCTCAAAATTAGCTCGAAAAACGCAAAAAACTGCATTTTTCGTTTTTTATTTTTAGTTTCGTCAACAAATGTTTGATTTTGATGAAAATTTGGTAGAAGATAGTTTTCATAGTAACAAACCATGAAAAAAAATTTCAAATTAAAATATTGGAAATTTTTCGAGTTATAAAGTTTTTTCGGTAAAAACACTTTTTTGGGAGGGTTGAAAAAGACATTATTGCGATTTCCGGCTAAAGTTGAGCTCCTAGAAAAAAAAGTTGATTATAAAAGTTGTAGATCTTGGAAAAATCTACAACTTTTTCCTCAGTGACTTTTTCACATAACCCCAAAATTAGCTCGAAAAACGCAAAAAACTGCATTTTTCGTTTTTTATTTTTAGTTTCGTCAAAAAATGTTAGATTTTGATGAAAATTTGGTAGAAGATAGTTTTCATAGTAACAAACCATGAAAAAAAATTTCAAATTAAAATATTGGAAATTTTTCGAGTTATAAAGTTTTTTCGGTAAAAACACTTTTTGGGGGGGTTGAAAAAGACATTATTGCGATTTCCGGCCAAAGTTCAGTTTCTAGAAAAAAAAGTTGATTATAAAAGTTGTAGATCTTGGGAAATCTTCAACTTTTTCATTAGTGACTTTTTCACATAACCTCAAAATTAGCTCGAAAAACGCAAAAAACTGCATTTTTTCGTTTTTTATTTTTAGTTTCGTCAAAAATGTTTGATTTTGATGAAAATTTGGTAGAAGATAGTTTTCATAGTAACAAACCATGGAAAAAAATTTCAAATTAAAATATTGGAAATTTTTCGAGTTATAAAGTTTTTTCGGTAAAAACAGTTTTTTGGGGGGGGGTTGAAAAAGACATTATTGCGATTTCCGGCTAAAGTGGAGTTCCTAGAAAAAAAAGTTGATCATAAAAGTTGTAGATCTTGGAAAAATCTACAACTTTTTCCTCAATGACTTTTTCACATAACCCCAAAATTAGCTCGAAAAACGCAAAAAACTGCATTTTTCGTTTTTTATTTTTAGTTTCGTCAAAAAACGTTAGATTTTGATGAAAATTTGGTAGAAGATAGTTTTCATAGTAACAAACCACGAAAAAAAATGTCAAATTAAAATATTGGAAATTTTTCGAGTTATAAAGTTTTTTCGGTAAAAACACTTTTTGGGGGGGTTGAAAAAGACATTATTGCGATTTCCGGCCAAAGTTGAGTTTCTAGAAAAAAAAGTTGATTATAAAAGTTGTAGATCTTAGGAAAATCTACAACTTTTTCCCTAGTGACTTTTCCACATAACCTCAAAATTAGCTCGAAAAACGCAAAAAACTGCATTTTTCGTTATTTATTTTTAGTTTCGTCAAAAAATGTTCGATTTTGATGAAAATTTGGTAGAAGGTAGTTTTCATAGTCACAAACCATGAAAAAAAATTTCAAATTAAAATATTATAAATTTTTCGAGTTACAACGTAAATACCCTGTCAAAAAATCAGTAGAATCATTTTATAATATACAAATTTAACGTAAGGATAATCAAATAAATCTATGACGCCAAAAAATATGTATTTTTATACAAAAAAAAATAATCTATTCCCAACAAAATAGTGACGGACGGGGTCGCAAGACTTTTTACTCAACTTTTTGGCTTTTTCGTGGGTCGCCACATAAAAATGGTTAAGAAACGAAGCTCTAGGATGTCTAAATATTTATCTGTGTTAACAATACCGACGACAAAGTTTAATTTTCCAACCCCTCTAGCCGACATCGAATCCGAGACCATTACCGAAGAGGGAAATTTAACTTTAGGCTTAAGACAATCAGGATGGTGTTTCATGTTTCTGGCGGATAACTCTCCTCCGGCTATCACCGACAAAAACATCGAATAGCGATTCGTCACTACAATGTATCCTACTCCATCTCTCCATATCCCAATTCCGATGGTCTTTAGCCCATTTCAAACCAATATTGGTTTTTTGGGCATTTGCAAACGACGAAAATAATGATCTTTTGCTTGATCTTTTACCTTGTAGACACCAAATCCTATTTTTCTGAGATATAGACCTGCAAACACGTCTTTTAGCAGCCTCACTCCAGAGTACACTCAACTCTCCGTAGCTGGAACCCCTATTAGACTTGATAATTCTAGTTAAAGCTCGTCTATCTTTGTTTGTTTATTTAGACTTTTTCACATATTGGTGCTTTTGATTTATACAATTGGACAATATTTTGAACACTGTATTTGGATAAACCGAGTAATATTCCAATTTCGCCGTTTGATTTGCCAGATTTGTGTAAATTAATGATAATTGATAGAATTTTTTCATTAATTGCCTCTCCTCTGCCCATTATTAAGAACAATTAGCACTATTAAACTTCTTTACAATCTGAACAAAGGTCACTGACATTTCTGTCAAAAAAGCGTTCTACTTTAGTAGTTAGCGGTAGATAATAAAAAGCAACGAAACTATGTTTTTACTATTTTTTTTATGACACACTAACCACAAACCATTGAACCGAAATATTTTCTATATTCCTCTAAATATTACATTTTGTCTCATATATTACATTGTAGAGATTGACTTTCCTCCTCTAGCCATAAACGTCAAAAATACTACAAATTTTGCTGCTCGTATAATAATAGCCATTATGTGCGAGTAAAATACTACATTTAATCCACGACTGTTAAATAATGTTGGCTAAAACTACTAGACACTTTAATTTTTGAATGAGGAACATTAAAACAAAATATTGTAGTACCGAAGAAAATGAAAATATTAAAAAAAATATCCTATCTGAATAGATTTACGAAACAGTTAAAAGTTACTTCATACTCAGTATATGAGATATTTTTCAATATGTTCGTTTTTTTTTGCTTACCAGAAGAAATATTGAGGACATGGCAAAGAAATCCTGAGTTTTCAACAATTGATCTGTTGAAGACACGTTTGGAAAAACTTATGGAATTTCTCAAACGTGAAGTTGAAAATGAAGAGAGGGAGGATATCATTGGCTACCAATTTTGAAATGAAAACCCGAAAGAAAGAACCAGAATTGAAACCTAACGTCCCTTCTGCGACTGGATTATTCAACCAGAACCCAAAATGTAGTTTTTGCCGAGAACAGCACCATAGCAACACGTGTAAAGAAGCATTCAAGATGCCACTTGAACAAAGGAAACAGAAACTTCTTCAAAATGGATCATGTTATCGATGTTTACGTCAAGGTCATTTAGCACGGAAATGTAATATGTTTTCTAAGTTGAAATGTACCAAATGTGGTGGTAAACATGTTCCGCTGATGTGTTCAACCAAAGACTCTGAAAATTCAACTCCATCAAAAAATCTATCTCCTAAAATTCCAGAAACAGAATCTTTGGTAGTTACTCGAGTGATTACAGGAATGTCAAATCAAACTTACAACCATGTTTTCCTTCAAACTTTAGCTGTTAACATTATTTATAATAATCAAATCAGAAGAGCAAGAGCTCTACTCGATACTGGCTCTCAAAAATCATACATTTTGAGAAAAACAGCGGTTCATATGCAGATGCAAGTAGTAAGAACTGAAGAGATGGTGCATACCTTGATTGGCGGATACAATACAGAGACAGTGAATCATGATTGTTTCGAGACCTAGTTACAAAGATTGGATGGAAAATATTCTTGTTCATTAGAAGTCTACGACCAAACTATCATTTGTGGAAATATTGCCAGTATTCATGATGGTTGTTGGTATCAAGAAATAGAGAAACTAGGTATCACCGTATCTGATACGGAAGATGGTCCTATAGAACTTTTGTTGGGAGCTGATGTAATAGGCAGGCTCTACACTGGGCTACGTCACGTTTTGTCATGCGGTCTAGTATTAGTAGAAACAAAATTGGGATGGACATTGATGGGGAAAACACCAGTTGGCGCTACCAGAGGTATGCTTATTACTAATATGCTTGTTAATGATAAATTGGTGTCAGACTTTTGGAACCTAGAACTTCTTGGTATAAACGATCCAGTCAAAGAACTGACAAGAGCAGAAACTGAGAAAGCGGCAATGGAACATTTTACAGCGACTGTTAAGAAAGATGAAGATTCTAGGTATGAAGTCAGTCTCCCATGGATAGAGAACCATCCTATTTTACCTACAAATTTTCACGTTGCCAAGAAACGACTAGACTCGTTAATGAATAAATTGAACAAAGATGGTTATCGTGAAGAATATGATAAAGTACTACAGGAATGGCTGAAAGAAGGAATAATAGAAGAAGTAATCGATGAAGATTACAGATTTCAAGGGCATTACCTTCCCCATCGTCATGTTGTGAAGTTGAATAGTGATACCACAAAATTACGACCCGTGTTCGACGCTTCAGCACGAGAAAATTTCCACAGTCCATCACTGAATCAATGCTTAGAAAAAGGAATGAATTTTATTGAACTAATTCCATCAATCTTAATCCGATTCAGACAATACAAATATGGAGTAATATCAGACATCCGCAAAACTTTTCTTCAAATTAGTTTAAACCTCAAGGACAGAAACTTTCTCAAGTTCTTATGGTACACTTTTGAAAATGAGATGAAGATATTCAGACATACTCGGGTAGTCTTTGGTCTGACTTGCAGTCCGTTTTCACTAGGTGCAGTCATTCAACATCACATTGAGACAGTATTAGCTGAAAATTCTGAATTTCCACAAGAATTTTTAACCATGCTTGGAAACAGTTTCTACGTTGACAATAGCATTATTAGTTTTGACTATCATGAAGAAATAAAAAAATTCAAAGAAAAAGCCCAAAATGCGATGATGGAAGCGAAGATGGATTTGAGATGTTGGGAATTTAAAGAGAAAGATAATTTCATGGTTGCAATGAAGTTAACATCAGTTTTAGGATTGAAGTGGAATAAATTTACAGATACATTAGAAATCTCATTAGAAGGTATCCAAAATAACGTTATCACAGAGAAACTAACCAAAAAGATGATCCTTTCTACTGTGAGCAGAATTTTCGATGTAATAGGCTCCATTTCTCCGGCCTTGCTGATTCCGAAAGTCTTGTTACAAAACGCATGTAAATTGAAATTATCATGGAACTCTGAAGTACCTGATGATATCAAACAAAATTTTTTTGATTGGTTTAATGAAATCCAGTACTTAACAAACGTCAGAATCCCAAGATGGATACGTCCAGAGGTAAAAAAGCAATGTAAGCATGAGAGTTTACATTTGTTTTGTGACGCCAGTCAAGATGCGTATGCAGCTGTGATATTTTTGAGAGTAGAAACTTCCAATACAACAGAGCTTAAGCTAATTCAATCGAAGAATAGAGTAGCACCAATCAAGAACCTTTCAATCCCTCGTTTGGAATTGCTGGCAGCGACTATCGGTTCTAGAATTTTGGCATCGGTAAGAAAAGAATTTGAGAATAATATCTTCGTGTATTGTTGGTCTGATTCATCCACAGTTTTGAGCTGGATTAAACGCAATGAGAATTGGAAACCTTTTGTAAGAAATCGAGTCCATGAAATTCTGAAGTTCACCACGCGAGACTCTTGGCACCACGTTCCAGTAGCCATTAATCCAGTGGATTTACCTTCAAGAGGATGTCTACCCAAAAAGTTGTTAGAGTGCAAGTGGTGGAATGGTCCTGAATGGCTATTGGATAAGCTCGAACAATGGCCCTACCAAACCTATGATGTTAACGAGCAAGTTGTTCTAGAAGAAAAATTGAGGAGTGTGACATCTTTTGCAAATTACACTGAAGATCGTTTTTCTTGGTTGACAGACTATTTTCGGAAATGTGCATGTTATAAAACCGTTATACGAATAGTAGCATGGATGAAGCGGTTTATCACGAATTTTATGGTGAAGAAGACCAAACGATTTGGACCTTTATATTTAGACAAAGAATTGTCAGTAAACGAAATTGAAGAGGCAGTGAAAGTAATCATCAGGAACATTCAGCATGAGTATTTTGATAAAAATCCAGACTCGTTGAAGAATTTTATGCTACAAGAAGATGAGTTTGGGATTTTAAGAATAAAGACAAAGATTAGTGAAAGAGAAGACACGAGATCATTCAAATATCCAGCGATTTTGCCAGGAAAACACCCAATCGTCAAGTGTTTAATCAATGAAAGACATGTCAAATTGCTGCATGCTGGAGTTCAAACTGTTTTGGCAAATCTAAGAGAAGAATTTTGGATAGTAGGAGGAAAGAAATCTGCGAGAGCTGTTATTTCGAAATGTGTGATTTGTCAAAAATACCATGCGAGGCATCTTGAAGCAGTTCAAGTCCCATTACCAAGAAATAGAGTTAGAGATGCCTCTGTATTTGAAATTGTAGGAGTGGATGCAACTGGTCCTTTGATATCGAAAGATAAAGGAAAAATTTGGATTTTGATATTCACCTGCGCCATATACAGAGCTGTTCATTTCGAAGTAATCACATCATTATCAACAGACTGTTTTTTGCTGGCATTTCGAAGATTTATAGCGAGAAGAGGACGCCCATCGACTATTTACAGCGATAATGGTACTAACTTTATTGGTGCTGAGAATGCACTAGCTGAAATCAATTGGGAAGAAATCTCAAAAGAAGCTACTGCTGAAAGAATTAAATGGATATTCAATCCTCCAACAGCAGCAAGGTGGGGTGGATGGTGGGAGAGTCTGATCAAAATATTGAAAAGATTGCTCAGGAAAGTTTTAGGAAAAACTTCACTGACACTTGAAGAGCTAGGAACTATTATATGCGACTGAGAAGCTGTTGTAAATCAACGGCCTTTGACAAGCTTAACAGAAAATCCCAATGACTGGCAAATTTTAACGCCTGTTACATTCTTACGAGATATAACAGAAGATGGAGTTCCAGATATAGACAGAGTAGAAGCCACATATTTGAGACGGAGATACCGATATAGGTCTAAAATTAAAGACGAATTAAGAAGAAAATTCCGAAATGAGTATCTGAGTACTCATAATGAAAAATCGAAAAAAATCGATAAGAGAATCGATTCCTAAAGTAGGAGATTTAGGATTCATAGAAATAGAAAATTCCAAGAGATTTGAATGGCCTCTAACACGAATTCAAGAAGTGATTGTTGGAAAAGATGGTGTTATTAGAGTGTTACGTCTTAAAGTTCCGTCAGGTAATCAAATTTTGAGACCAATTCAGAGATTCTACCCATTGGAAATTTCCGAAGATAAAGAAGTCGAAAACATGAAAGAGAAAATTTCAGAGACAGAGAAAAAATCAAGTCATGAACTAGATCCACTACAGCCAATAAGTGTTGATAAGGATTGTTTTGGTCATCCTAACAAAATGAATGATGGACTGAAAAGAGTTACTCGTTCTGGAAGAATTGTGAAAACTCCTAACAGACTTGGTTCATGATGAAAGAATGAATTTCTCCGAAATCATTTTGTCTCCGTGGGAAAATGAATAGATTTACGAAACAGTTAAAAGTTACTTCATACTCAGTATATGAGATATTTTTCAATATGTTCGTTTTTTTGTTTTTAATTGATTGACATAACAAGTCAATCAACGAATTGTAATTGTCAAAAAATAGATATTCGAATTTGTCTGAGTGTTTTTATCGACTTTTGAAGCAGCTACTTAATTTAAGATATTCCTTCAATCGGCGATTGATAGAATAAAACACTATCAGAAACAAACCAAATATTTAAAATGAACCATTTCGTGTCGTTTCCTGCTTACGTATCTGATGAATAGTTCAATTTTCAACTACATCGATCAGTGCCAAGAACAGTGAAGAAAACTTTTCTAATGGTTAACGGGGGAAATAAAATAAAGAAATAGTTGAAAACGGCAGCGAACCATAAAAGTTGACAACAGAGACGGTTTTAAAGGAATTAAACGAAGACAATCGTGGAGTTTTTGATGGACTATCTATTCACCTGAGAGAAATAAAAACAACCAAGCAGAAAGGAATAAAAGTTATCCGACGTCAACTAAATTGTAGGTTAATACGTAGAACGTACTGTCTTTTATTGTTATTACGAGGGAATAGCGAAAATAAAACATAAAAGTCAGAAAATTAAATATAGACGAACTAAATCAGGTATTCCCAGGGGTCGACATAAACAAGAGAATAGAATATTTACAGATTCCGTATTTGTCAAAATTACCAAAAATGCTTCAGGACGACGCTATTTTATCACTCACTTGGACGCATTACCATTACACAAGCATTTTACTAATAGGTCTAAGGATCTCTTAAATTTACAAATTCCTCAATGAAGTCCGTAGAATATCACAGCCATGGAAGAAACCAATGTGATAATGCAAGAAGAGTTGATCACCAGCATAGACGAAGAGCTTAAGCAGAAGTTCAACCAAGGCTATCAGAAGTTCTGGCTGCTGAAAAATACCTTATCGCTTTTTCATCATCATACCTAGTTGAAAAAGGCTTCAGTGTGGTTAAACATTTTGACAAAACAAAGAAACCGTTTGAAAATCAACAAACAAGGAGATTTAAGGCTGCAACTCTCCAATATTGAACCAGATTTAGCTAGATTGGTAGATATTCACCAGGTTGATCCATCACACTAAATTTTTTTGATCTCTACTTTGCGATTTCAATGTTTTTTTCCAAAAATAATTACCTACTGAGTACTTTTACGTAATTTGTATTAATAATTATTAATTACATTTGATGAATTTTATGTCTCTGGTCCAAAATATTTTGGGAACCCCTGAACTAAATTAACCATAAATGTATTTACAAGTAAAGTACAGAGTATTGTGAGAAGTTTCTACTATTCTTTCTCCCAAAAATTATACTTTACTTTTTAACCAATCAGTTTTTAAAATATTTGTTGGTGTTACATCTTCTTTTTTACTATAGAATAATAATGTTGTCAAGCTTTGAAAACCCCATAATTTGGTTTTCCTCACGTTACGCTACGTCTGGATCATTGAATAGAAGAGGTTTATACAGCACAACATCCAAATGGATGTCGGAACTGCTCACCACTAGAGTAGCAGAGACTAAGACGAGCAAAGACATTGTCTCCATACGTACAACCAGATGATGTCCAAAGGGAGGAGTAGCATCCCCATTAATGTGGAGCCTGACGGTTGACGAACTCCTATGTGGTTTGGCTGACCTCGGAATATCCTGCCTTATTGTCATAACAGCTAGGGGAAAATTCGAAAACACCCTTTGTGACATCGTACAAAAGGGTCTGAAGTATACAAATAGCTGGTGTAGGCAAGTGAGACTTAACATCAACCCCACCAAAAACCATCTTAATAGCCTTCACTATGAAAAGAAAACTCAACCTCAAAACCATTAAACTTGATGAGAGCGAGGTTGAATGGAAACAAGAAGTCAAGTATCTAGGTTTGACTTTAGACAGTAAACTCCTTTGGAACAAACACGAAAAGGATATTAAATACAAAGCAAAAATGGCTCTAATGGTGTGCAGGAATCTGGAAGGGAGAAATTATGGCTGTAACCCAAAAATCCTGAGCTGGATGTATACTGCCATAGTGAGACCTATTATCACTTATGGAGCCATTGCGTGGAGTAGTAGAAATAGCTTAGTGACGACGAGAGAAAATCTCTCCAAAATTCATAGACTAGCCTGTATGTGCATTACAGGAGCAATGAGAACATGCCCAATGGCAGCCATGGAAGTGATTCTCAATTTCCAAAGAAATTCGTTACGGAATTAAGCAACAAGAAGGAATGGGATCCAAATACCATTTCCAGACTTGGAAAGAATGCCATTCAAAGGGACACAGACGGCTTGAAAGCAATAGAAGGAACTGGGATAGGAGTGTACGGGCTAGGAACCAAACACCCCAAGTATCTTTCAAGCGGAAATGCACGCCATAAGAAAGTATGACCAGTTCGATATTGATAAAGTATATAGAAGGCAAAGGATTATCATAATGTCGGATAGTCAAGCAGCACAATATAGTCACCTTACTGTAGATTCCAGGACGCTCTGTAATAAACGGAAATGAAATAGCAAATGAGGTAGCAAAGAGGGGGACTGAAACACTCTTTTGGGGGCCGGAACTCTTTAGCGGTATCAGCTCCAATGTAATATTGGAAGAAATAGGCAAAGCCAAAAAAGGGAAAATCTGACCATTGGAAAGATCTAGTAGGGCTTGGATAATCATAGATTGTTCTGGGTGTCTACAAGCTGTTGAGAGCAATTTAGAATCCTAGGGCACAACACCTAGGAGACTACTGGATAGAAGAGGGACATTTTCCTAAGACAAAGCCTGTAGATATCCTAAAATTCATCCGGGAAATAGGATTAAAGGAGCTACCAGTCTCTGATAGTTTCCTCAGGAACTAAGTAGAAGTAAGGGGGCACAATAGATCTTTTATCAGCTCCAATGTAATATTGGAAGAAATGGGCAAAGCCAAAAAAGGGAAAATCTGACCATTGAAAAGATCTAGTAGGGCTTGGATAATCATAGATTGTTCTGGGTGTCTACAAGCTGTTGAGAGCAATTTAGAATCCTAGGGCACAACACCTAGAAGACTACTGGATAGAAGAGGGACATTTTCCTAAGACAAAGCCTGTAGATATCCTAAAATTCATCCGGGAAATAGGATTAAAGGAGCTACCAGTCTCTGATAGTTTCCTCAGGAACTAAGTAGAAGTAAGGGGGCACAATAGATCTTTTAAGTTTCAGTGAATGTCACCCCAATACACATACACACGGTACGTCTAACTACTGATTCTATATTCAACGCATTTGTAGCTACTTTGGAAAACTGGCAACAGCGTAAGCTCTTCACTGATAAGGAATGCATTCAAAGGGCGTAAAAACTTGTCCTATAAAATTTTATTGATTGCCCACAAGGTACTTTTATGTCCGATCTGAGGAAAGTAAGAAAAAAACTAAGCTAGGCAATAATTTAATCGATTTTCTTGGATATACTGAGTGTCCAGAAACTACTGATACTAGTTGTGGTCTAACCACATTTACCTTCATTCAAAAGTTCCTCCTAAGGCAGCTGAGTGCCCTTTGAATGTTGGCAGGATAGTTTTTGGAAACCTTGTATATGTTGCAGCATATCTCTTTCTTTTTGGCCCATATTTTTTACCATTTCCACTGTAATTTTCTGCTTTTCCATTTTACAGTTCTTCAATTACTGTTTCTAATTTTTTTTTAATTTAGTGCTTTGCCAATATCGTCTTTCATTCCATTTCTCCAATATCAGAAATGAAACTCTCTTCAAAATTGAAACTTTCAATTTTCACATACTTTTTTACGTAGATAAATTAACGGCTTCAAACAAAATCTTTTATTTTCGGATTTCAGTTGGTTTCGCATAAAAAATAATAATTGCCTCTCCGTAAATTACAGATCAGAAATTTCATCCCCAGTCTGCCAGAATCCTTACATACAAGCCTGTAAATTATGAGCCCGGCATCCTTTCCAGACTAAAAGGGATTTAATAGTCCTTCTCTTTCTCTAAAGTTACACGTCAGAGTCGGAACAGAAATTTTTTCGAAATCATATAAAAGTGCATTAACAAATATTGTAGAAACAAGGTTTAAAATTAGTAAAAGTTTTACGTTTTCTGGAATATACCTCATAGTGAAGTCAATGGGACGTTAGGAAAAAACAATTTTTGTTACTTTTGACAAAAAATTGCTTAAGACTTCCTGCAGGGAGATTTGTTGATTTCACAGCCTCCAATATATCCGACGAATCTATAAGCTTTCGAATATTTGATACCTGGAAAGCTGATGAAAAATAGGGTTTCAAACGAGATTGGTCTTTTTTTATACCCGATTATTGCCTTCCTATTAATTTTCTTTTAATCGCTATCAAGAATTGGTATGTCAAATATAAATTTTAAGTGGAAAAATTACTTAACAACTGGCAACTTAGCTGTCAGCAGTATTTCCGGAAAAAAAATCGAAAAAATTTCATGCAAGTTTGACAAGTTGACAGGAAATAATCTTACCAAATATCCCTCGTGCATCTAATTTTTCCTGTGGAAAAATTGGAACACTCGTTTCTAAGTAATCTGTTTTAACAAATAACATGAGAGAGAGAGAGTTGTTTTAAAAATCCGAATCGAAGACGAGGATTTTTCCACTTTCGCGACTTAGAACTCGTTTTTCCGAATTTTTCCGGAAAAATTAAATGCTCTAGAGATATTACCCCCGAATATTAAGAGATTATTGTTGCCTTTTTTTGTAGAAAGCTTCACTATGTTTTTTGCGCAACAGGGGAACTCATAATTATAAAACAAGTGTAAATTGTCAAGTTGACGTCTGTAGTTATAGTAACATCTTGTTCTGCGTATTTACTACGCTTCTGAGTTTAAAATCAATGAGCAACTAGGGAGACGTGTCTATATCGATTAGGGCCCTTTTGTCTGTCTTGCCTCTCTCTGCGTTTGAGTTGCGTTATCATCATCGCTCAGATCTCAGGTTCTCATCAACACGAACTTTTACGTTACCATATACTTTACTTTTAACACTTTTTAGAATGGTATTTCAGATTGGATTGATGCCGGCGTTGAAGTCGTTTGAAAAATATTACAAATGTATATTGAGTGAATCGAGTTTTTTTCAAAATTTGTTCGTAAATATTGACATTTCTGTCATAATTTTTAAAAGACTTACATTTAATCTGTTGAAAGATATTCATTTTTGTAGGTCAGTTAAGGAATGTCATAATCTTGACAATTTTAGTTATAAACTATTTATTTTGTCACTAGTTTTCATTTTTTCACTGAAACTACAGGGTGTTCCATTTAAAAATCAGAAGTAATTGATAATGGACTATTTTTTTGTCAAGGCTCTGTAGAAGCAGCAAAAAGTTAAATGACAGAACAAAATTTTTCAAAAAACTTAATCTGACCTGCGAAAGCCATTTGTTTTTATATTATATTGTTTAGGGGACACCCTGTATGGTAAGTTTAACAATTCAAGCTTTCCATAGTTATGACACAAATGTCACTAAAAATTTCATGGAAGTATTTATTAATGAATAAAATCAAACAATACCTATTTTAATTTCGTTCGTTTTTTTTAAATGATCTTCTGAAAAATAGTATGTGAAACTCGTACGGAAAGTCACATTGCCGAACTCCGTTTTCACAGTCGTCCGGCAATATTACACTTTCCCTACCAGATACACAATAAACTATTTATCCCTTTGAATATTTAAATTATATTTACAATAAAATCCTAAACACAATTTTTCAAATATTTAAAAAAAAATTTTTTTTTCATGATTTTGTTCTATAAAAATCTTCACGATTTTCAGACCAATTTTTCCTCAATCCATTTACATTCATATTCACAGAGAGAACTGTAAAAGAATAAGTAGATTGTCTGGCTTTTAAATGAACATTGCATGCACTTTGTTTATAGTCTGGCAGCTTAGCACACATATTTATATTTATGGACATAGAGAAACGTAAATTTAATTAAATCACAAATAAGATGACAATTTCCTAATTCTCCAAGACCTGTCTAAGACTCTAATGTTGATTGATTAGTTCGACACCACCAATCAGAGGCTTTAAGTCCTCGGCACCTCAGCCTTTAAGCTTTTTGTGCTCTTGGTTGTACAGTTTATGTGAAGCGATTTGTGTCCCGGGACCCCTAATGTGGTTTGTCAGGGTTGAGAGTTTTTGTAGGCAGTCCCAGACCAGTCTAGATCTGATCCGGGGAAGATTTCAGTGCTGCATGACTATCTGAGGATATAAGGATCTTTTGGCCTCTATACTCCCTTTCGATCTTCAATTGCAAACTCGTGTGGATATCGTAGATTTCCGCCTGGAATACCGATACAAACTTCCCCAGTGATGCGTGTACATTGCACCTTTTGTTTCGGGTCGAGATGGGAAACTCATGTTCGAATGGGTCCTAGCCAGGACCCAAACAGTGTTGGACTCATTCTCAAGGGAATGCCTATCAAGCAAACTCACCTCAAACTCGACGTTACCTCCGCCTCGGAATCACTACCCTAGCATACTTCGAGACGGGTGGCGGTCCCTCCCTAGCACACTCTCCGCTCACACCGTCGTCTTCTCCCTAACTATCACTCCTACCTCTTACGCCATATCGAGCCCTTCTCTTCTCCTAATAATGCTCTCCACTATGCCACTTACCTCCATCCATTCCTCCTCCCCCCTCAACATTATCTCCTCCATGTTTTCCCAATACACCGCCTCCCCTAGTTTCCTCTCCAACTTCTTCAGCACATCCTCGTTCCTCCAGCATCTAAACACATACCCCACATCATCCTCCACCATCCACTTCACACCTCTCGCACACTCCAGTCTCTCTTTTCCCAATCTTGTGGATGTATCCTACTTTTGACCCTTGTCCAGTGAATACCTGTGTCAAGAAGTAGTTCACCTCCCTGATTTTCCGTTCCATCCAATCTCTTCTATTCCCAATCGCTCCTGTTAGCACGCCCTCATACACCTCCCACCTTCTCTCCATTTCCTCCTCCATCCATTCCAGAACTTCTTTTCTGGTCGCACCCCTCCAACGTTTATTCCTGGCTCTAGCCATCACGTCCAATGGGTAGGACCTTGACAGCTCCGCTGCTGCCCTCAGGAGTATCCCTCTCTGCACCCGCAGGAGTGGCCTAACCCTCGCATTCACTCCCGCTCTTTCATCCCACACCTCCGCACCGTAAAGCATGCTCTACCGTCCTACCAATTATCCTCCTCTTCCACTCTCCCGGCCCCTTCACATTACACATCAATCTCCCCAGCCTCACTAATCTAACCTCTCATGCCATATCGAGTCGTTCTCTCCCCCTAACCATGCTCTCTACTACGCCACTTACCTCCATCCATATTCCTCCTCCCCCTTAACATTATCTCCTCCATGTTTTCCCAATACACCGCCTCCCCTAGTTTCCTCTCCAACTTCTTCGGCACTTCCTCGTTCCTCAGCTCATTTTATCGCTCCCTCATACTCCTCCCACCTTGTCTCCATTCTTGTACTTTCTCTCTGATCGCACCCCTCCAGCGTTTGTTCTTGGCTCTAGCCATCGCGTCCAATGGGTAGGACCTTGACAACACCGCTGCTGCCAGTCGATCCACAGTCCTGTGTCCCTGCACCACCCTCAGGAGTATCTCTCTGCACCCGCAGGAATGGATTAACCCTCGCATTCTCCCCCCTGCTCTACCACTCCACACCTCCGCATCATACAACATACTCTGCTCTACCAGCCATGCTGCCCTCACTCCCCCCTTCTGTGCTGCCTTTAACATGTGCTTATGTACTTTGCACCTCGGTGCTCTGATGTTACTACAGCAGATTTCTATTAGAGAAAACCCACTGGGTTCTGCTTGAGCGATCTTTGCCTTTATTCAAGTTTCAATTTTGCCTGATTTCCTGGGTAATAACAGTCAGGGTAGAAGAAACATTTTTTTTTGGTTTTTACGGTCTAAGCCACCACACTAATAAATTTACCATTTATGCATTCAAAAGAAGTCATATCAGAAAGAGCATATACTCCGAATTCATGCTTGCATATACACTGGCTGTGTGTGCATCCTCTTCACGCTATTATACTCTTGATTGGATTCGTCGTTGCTTTACGAAGATGAGTCTCTCTCTCTAAGTATAAGTACCCAATTTTATTTTCATAAAAACTTGATGATGTGCCTCGATATAAGACACAATAAAATACATTAAAGTCGTATTGATTAAGAAGTTCTTTTGAAGTGAAAATTAAGCCTACGCAGCAACGGGTAGTTTAATAAAGACATTATTATTTGATATTTAATTGTATTCGAACGTAATAGTACTAACGAAGCTATTATTGAAGATTTTTAAGTGAATATTGCCATTAAAAGATAATAATGGTCTGCGACGTTTGATATTTGGTAAATTATTTAATTAACTTTAATATATAAGATAATGAGAGGTTGTTAGAGAATGAAAATGTGTTTGGGGCTTTGTAAACAGAATAATTGATTTTTTTGCTTAAATTATTTTTAAACAATTAATAGAAAAAAGAATTAGTCAGTCATAGGAACTACCGACAGAAATAAAAACACAAATGAATGAACCTCTTTTGAAAATTTTATCGTACGCCTATGGTAAACGGAATTAGTTACAAATTAACACTCTTTAAAAATTGAATCGTATGTCCATGATATAGAAATTATTACAAATTGATCACTTATAAACGTTTTATCATGCTCCTATATTGAAGAAAATTTTTATAAATCCTTAAAAAAATTTCGCCATTCCTTGATCATTGCACATCCAACCCCAGTCCAAAAGGTTCATTTTAAATCCTAATCAGTAGTGAACTGTGCGGTATGTACGATGTCGTACCGTTTCTAAATTTTTAACGGTAAAGGGCGCCAGATTGAAGGGCTTCGGCTAGAGACTCCTCTCAAGGGTGCTTCGACCCCAAGTTTATGTCGCACAAGGATAACAGAAGGGTTGTAAAAAATTTAGGGCGCCACTACCTTTTTGATATCGATAAAAAATACTAATGAATTAAAAAAACTAAGGCGGAAAAGGTAGAACGCCTTGTAGAATTTAAATAAAAGTTAACCAGAAATCAAATAAAAAAATTACTTAAAAAACAGAAAATTTCACCAGGGGCGATATCTTTTATAGTTGAGGATTTAGAAAAAATTTAAAAAATAGATTTTGAAACAAATTTTCATTTATTCTTCTGCCACAGGAAATGAACAAATTTGAGGAGAATTTGTACTTAGGTACTTAGCTTATGAATATGAAGTGATTGTTTCCGGAAAAGGTAGGTAGATCTTTCCTCTACGAAGTCTTGAGAAGATGGAGACTAGATCTCGAAGAAGATAGGTAGATAGAGTCTTGATTTGAACGGTATCCTAGCAGATGTGTCTTGGTCTAGGGCGGTATCCTGGTCGTTGTTCTATGTTGATGAGCTTGATATATGTAGAGGGTACTTTCTTGGAGTGATGGTGAGGAGATGGTGTCCTTTTGAAGTCTCAGGTTAAGTTCTGGTTTCAGTTAACATTCTTATTCCAGGTAAGATTCCCAGGTAGAGTGTTCTAGGTAGAAATTCCTGACCCAGGTAGTGTCTCAGGTAAAGTTCCTGTCCCAGGTAAAGTACTAGGGAACAAATATAGTATCAGGAACAAATTTACCCCATTCTACAAAATCCAGGATGTCTGAAGTATGAATTTGATCGATTTGATATTACATTGTTAAAGAAAATTATTTAACAACGTGGTTCATACATCCTGTATTTTTAGATAAAAGAAATACTCAAAGAAAGCAAATAAAAAACAATAAAATCGAATAACCGATTCTACACCGGTAAATACATACATATTTTAAATATGTATATATTTTTAAAAAGGTTTGAAATATATTCAAAGATAATATGAAAGGAAAAAAAAATCATATCGATATATATTCCTGGCACTGGAACGACATTACTACATAATAAAAATAGGAAAGTAGAAAACTGTTAAGAAAGAATAGTTAACATACATTTAGCGAAATAACTTACCATTCACATGAATGCACTTTTCAAAGATAACATAAGATAAAAATAAAATTCTGCTTCAATGGCACATGTTCACAAGAAAGAAGAATGAAAACCTCTTTGCCACTATTTAAATACACGAAATCATGTGATAGATAACAGACTTACGTCTCATGTTCATGTCAAGCTCAGACGCTTTGACCAGGAAAGGAATTTACATTTCAATAGTGAATTCTTAATTCATATTTAATTAATAAGTGGTAGAAGAAGAGATAAGGTCGAGGTCGAAGTGGGAATAGCACATAGCAGTGGCTATTTTCACGACAGACGGTACTCGATCGGCCCGTATAGAAACGTTGATTTCGACTCTCGTCGACAGTAAATATATTCAGCCTCGAAACATTTCTCGGTGTTGGGAATTAGAAAGGACTGACTATTCGCCGCCCACACGATAATTTATGATTAAATAGAAGAAAGTAAAATGAACGAAATTGACGTTACAAGTTCTTGTAAGTTCTCGCAGAAGCAGAATACGTGAGTAGGTGTTTCATTATCAAGTTCACATTTTCTGCACATAGGTTCACTAACTTTGCCCATTTTGTGCAAATGTTTCCTCAGGGTGCAGTGTCCACTCTTACCCAGTTTCAATAGCCTGGTTGAGAGTTCCTTGTCTACCTTGTTCAGTAAACTCTTTGTATGGAGGTGGCCTTGTGCCAACCTCCATTTAAGTTGGTGTTCCCTATCTAGCCAGTTCCCGATTTCCCCTCTCATGCAATCTTTTGTGATTCCACAAAACGGTTCCGGACATATGACGTCTCCTTTAGAGCCTTCTTTAGCTGACTAGTCCGCCATTTCATTAACTACAATCCACCTTGAGGACATCCTTTAGTTGTCCTAACGGTGTTGGTTGTCGTGGCAAACATGTTTTCACTTCTCATTTCAAGAAGCGAGTTTGTGATTCTGGAATTACTGAGGGTGTTGGTTCCTTCGTGCCATTTCCCATTGCACTCCAGCCTGTATTCACCCATACTCGCTTCCGCCTTAACATGCAGAGCAAGAGGCGGAAGATTGAGTATGGCTTCCATTGCCGCAGTCGGGCTGCTTCTCATCGCGATGAATCATAGTTAAAGGAGAAACTATGACACAGAGCACCAGCAGACTCACCTATTGTCACTACAGATATCAGTTTCTTCACACTTCTGTACAATCTGTAGGGAAAATTTCAAACAATTTCCTTTATTCTAGCAATATTAAGTCCAGTTAAAGGCGTTGATGGACGGCCTTAGTGGAGCAAATATTCCACCACATGTCGACCACTTTGGAATGCACTGTATCACTCATGATTTTTAAATAATCAACTCCCGGTACTTTTTTGACAGTACGTATACCGTACTGCTTGTGTTCTGATAACCAGCACAATGTGAACGCACCCTTGTGTGTCCCAAGACCGGAACGTGCCCTTATTTTTGAGATAAAGAAAAATCATAGTGTGTAGTGAGTTTTTGACAATACATGTATGTCAGATGAGTTTTTCCGCCATTTTTATCATTTTTATTTTGCAAGTTGTTAAACGAAATATAATTAATAAAGTAACATATCAAACTATACAGTCCACATTGAATTCACGTACCCTTCGTGTCCAAACAGCTTGGAATCATTTATTTTTGTAGTACGAAACAAGCACAATAATTTTTATGATTCGACATTTCCACTAAATTATTACAATCAGAATAATAATTATGACTCAATCCCATATAATAATGAAGAGACATGACCATATTTCTTTTTATTCGTTCAAGAATAAAAATCGTAGTGTGAATATTCATTTGGTTATGCAAATTCAAATAGAAACGTAACATCAATACAATTCCCGCATTTCGACAACGCCCATATACTAGGGTGATATTAAATATTGAAATAATTCCTCGTAATTTCTACCAAACTGGAAGGGTTCTCATGATTACTCATTAAATAAACAAATACCTTGTTACCTCTAACCAAAACACGAATAATAAGCTGGTAAATTCTGAATATTCGTTTCGGTACTTTTGTCTTTCGCATTTATACCTACAGTAAAACGTTTATTATTCCAGAAACTAGGAAATTATGAACAAGGAGAGACTACGATTTCTGGATAAATTATTTTCCAAAGAGTAGAAAACGAAAACTACTAATATATAGGAGTTATCAAAAAAACCTTCCGCATACCATTGTTTGTAGAGATACAAGTTTCCTTTTTTCCGTAATGGATTTGGCCTCCCGTCATTCCCGGAATAGAAATAAGAAAATGCCGATCACGTTTTTCTACTCTAACTTTGGATCACGTTCCTTCCAAACCTCTAGATTGATAAATTCAATTTCGGGCCTACCACAATGTGTTCCGCTACTGTCTGCACTTCCCGAAACGAAGTGCATTCTTTCACTTTTTTTCCTTCGGAGGGAAAAGAAAATTCTGACAGTGATACTGACGTTTAATATAATTTGTTCGTGTTACTTGCTCTTACGGAATGTACTTCGTGTTTTACAAGTGACATTTATAAAATTTTAAAATGCGATATATCCACCCGAAAAGATCGTTAGTTACTATGACATTTATTTTAATATCATAATGTCGAGACACTTGTGAGTATCGTGTTAGCAGCACGAAAAACGAGCCTAGTTCGTCATATTTATACACGACTCGCGAGCCGCGCGATGAAAACCTCAGAAAAGGATATACCAAACAAAAAAATTGAAAAATTCACCGACAGCCAGGCTCTGCTTGAAGCAACCAGTAATCCAACAACTAGGTCTAGTCTGGTGAAAAACTGCAAAGAATCACTCAACAGGCTGGCAAGAGAAAACAAAGTGTCTCTAATATGGGTGCCGGCACATGAGGGGATTGCAGGTAATGAAATGGAGGACCAGTTAGCTAAAGAAGGCTCTTAAGGAGACTTCATAGGTCCGGAACTGTTTTGTGGAATCACAAAAGATTGCATAAGAGGAGATATCGGGAACTGACTAGATAGGCAACACCAACTCAAATGGAGGCACCTCCATACAAAGAGTTCACTGAACAAGGTAGACAAGGAACTCTCAACCAGGCTACTGAAACTGGGTAAGAGACATTTAGCGACCTGGTGACTGGACACTGCACCCTGAGGAGACATCTGCACAAAATGGGAAAAGTTAGTGAACCTATGTGCAGAAAATGTAGGAACTTGATGATGAAACACCTACTCACATTTTCTGCTTCTGCGAAAACTTAGTACTTAGATGGAAGCACTTTGCATAGGAATTAATGCAATCATTGCAACTACTCAAAATCCCTCCGTTCAAAATAGTGGCCTTTATCGAAGACACGGAGCTTCTGGAATGGAAGTAGGTAACATGGGAAATGGTACAAAGATTCAGTTCAAGTGCCTGGGCTGTTGAGCACAACCCAAATGAATGAATAAATGTCATCCTTGTTATCAAAAAACACAATTCAGGCTTCAATGGGGCACGACTTTGGCTTGACTGGGGAACGACTGAACAGCGAGTCGCTATCTACAGGATTGTCCAAAACTATGTCTGATCTGATCTGATAAGTTGGGACTCTATGGCAACCTCACACCACCTAGGCCTCATTAGACCCTTTGTGCAAAGTTTTTCAGCAGCTGTCTTCCTAGCCAGGAATCAGCCATGCGGTTACCTTTAGACTTTGGTCCACGACAATGTGACTACATTGTTGTTTATCTCCTTAACCAAGGCATGGTGACATTCTAGTAATGACCCTTCACATTAACAAACGTCGTTTGGATTGTTACTCTTAGGTTTTACTCTTAACTTAACATGAGCATTCGAATTTATATGAATTAACAATTTTTGCCACTCAATTAGATGTTTTGAACGACAGAACCCTTTTCGCAAAAAATTGGCGATCGTCCCTTTTATCCAGCCACTTAACCCGAAGTATTAGAAGTTCACGGATCGTGGTTTATATACAAGGATAGTCCAGAAAAGTAAAATACTAGAAATTATGGTAGCAACAGAACAGTAGTTCCAGATCCCTTAATTGCATTGTTTCTCTCGACAATTACATTCATTACTTCTAATGCTATTGTTCGCAAGTCCAATTTAAAGTTCCCTCTTGGAGAAAGGTATATCTGGAAGATCTCATAATCCCCTTGCCTTGTTTTATCCAGTAGCGTAGAGTAGCCGCAGAAAATCGGAAAACAAGAAAATCGATGGAGGTAATTTTTGGTTTCAGCAAGCCTTAATAGCTATTCTTCTATTTTACGGCTCTCCTCGGCAATTAATTTTAACGATTTTAATAAAAATTCTGAAGAGCAATTGAGACAACTGCAACGCATTTTACGAATCAATCCGGGCAACTTTGTCTAATTCGATTGTATCCAAATTGATGAACGATGTTGGTAACATCTTAAGGATATTTGCAGCTTAGGAGAAGTCAGATTTAATCAATAATTATTGTTACAGAAGGGTTTATGTTCTTATGGAAGGAATTCACTTTGCACTAAAAGCAATTATTAAAATTAATAAAACTCCTTATAGAATAATAAACATATGTTGTAGCTCCACATTGAGCTCCATCAGTGGGAGGTTTTCACCAGTAGTGTTGAAACCAAGTTTATTTAGATTTAAAAATAAAATACATATTTAACTACTTTCTATAGTGGTAATCTTCTTGTTAGGTTAGGAGGAAAAGAAGAGACCCGAACTCCTAAGGTCGGGAATAAGAAGGCGGAGTCGGCCCTGCAGACGTCGCCGACAAGTCCAATGGAGGCGTTGCCTGGGTCACCGGCAAATTGTCTTGTTTTTGACTTGACCTGGGCCGAGCAAGAGGCACAGTCCAAGCCGACCAAAAAAAGGAAGGTGCAGAGTGTGAGAAGGGAACCAGAGGATCCCCTGTTCAAGAGTTTCATGAAGCTATTGGACATGGTGAACCACACGAGAAGGACACTCACAAGGGCGGTAGCGGATGCTTCAAATACTAAGCTGGAAATTAAAGAGGCGACGAGAGACTTGGCTAGCGTCGTCAGTCAGATGACGACAGCCAAAATGACGAGCATGCTCCAGGGGTTGGAAACAACGGGATACGTGAGTAGTATTCAGGTTGAAAGCCTCACGGAAAAAAAGATGCAGAGACATAAACCGATAAGGGGGAAAGCGTGAACATTGAATGCCAGACAACTTGCTGGATGCTAGGCGACGACAGCGAAGAGGTGAGAGAAGCTCTTGACCAAGAAGAGAAATCCGTAGAGCAGTTCGCAAAAATTGCGGATAAGAATTGGCCTGAGGACTTGTATGTGGCAACAAAACCGGTCATGGGGGTTTTCACGTCGAAGAACGACTTTACATTCCGGGAGGACGACGAAAGTAAACGCTTACAGATAACGGAAGTCCAGGAGATGGGAGGACCGATTGGGCTGTTGAGCGTAGTATATAAGAAAAAAGATAAGGATGGGAGGGTAGAAACTAAGGAGAAGAGTATTTATAAGCTCATATCCGATAAAATCGTGGGGGAGAGGATGGAAACTTTAAGGGAGCTCAAGGCTTCCCTAATGGAAATCGGAACTGTGGAGGTGGCGCTTCATGCACCATCAAAAAGTGCAGAGGTCCACAGGAAGCTTGTGGAGTATATATTCCACAAGACATAAGTGTGGAAATATACAGCTATAAGAGAAGGGAGGAAGCAAGACGCGCGGCAGAAGAAGGAATAGTTATCCGGCAGGAAAACGCGACTTATGCCGACCTTCTGAAGAAGGTGAAGATGGCGGTGGGGGGAAACAACCAGGGGATCAAACAGGTCCGGAAGACAAGAGATGGTGCAGTGTTGCTCGTACTCGAGAAAAAAGATGACCGCGTAGGAGACTTGACAAGGACGCTCGAGAGTAGCATCGAGGGCGTCCAAACAAGGAGAACCACAAGGGATAGGGTGTTTTTCAGGGTCACAGATCTGGACCCTACTGTTACAAAACAGGAGGTGGAAGAAGCGGTGAGAGAGCGGCTTCGTGCCACCGATCATCAGGTGGAGGTCACGAAGATGAAGCCAATGCGGTCTGGAGACCAGATGGTACTAGTGGCCATAGATAGAGAACTGGGTTTAGAAGCCCAACAAGTGTCCAGACTGAAAATCGGACTGGTCCCTTGTAGGATGAGGGAGTGGCAAGAGGTACAGAGATGTTATCGTTGTTGGGGATATGGGCATGAAGCAAGGGCTTGCAAAGGAGAGGATAGACGGAATGCATGTCTGCGATGTGGAGAAAAGGGCCACCTTGCGGCAGCGTGCAAGAACGAAGTGAAGTATTGCCCCGTGTGCAAGGAAACAGGTCATCGGGTCGGATCAGGAGATTGCCTTGTCTTCAAGCACGCACTAACTGATGTGACAAGCACACCGAAAGGTATTAGAAGAAGAAGGGTGAGGGCAGAACAGATACCAGATAGGAGGGTAGCTGTAACGACAGCGGCAGAGGTGATATCAGATACTTAAAAGCGTGCTTATTGGTTCAGTAGGCGCGTTTTTGAGTGTCTGAAACAAGTCTGATTGTCTTGGCGGGCGCGTATTGGCTGCAATGGTTTGAATGGATTTAGGTAGGCATGGCGTTTCTTTATTTGGTTTCTTGTTATTTTTTTCAATAGGTGTAGGTGAGGAAATTTTTTCATTTTCATTTGGTTCTGGTCCAACATGTTTTGTATCGTTGAAAGCTGATGGTTGAAGACCTGGCCTGCATCCGACGTTATGCCCAGGTGCGCGTAAATGTGTTTCAACCACCTCTACTCCGACGACTGATTGCGCTGACATTTTAGAATAGAAACCCCTTTCTTTCCGGAATGTCCGTGGTCAGCCAGCAAAAAAAAAGAAAAAAAGTTAGGTTAGGTTAGGTAATCTTATGGACCTAGATTGTTTCTGGATTAATATTCCTAATTCTGAAATGAAATTCTCATTTTAGTGATGTTAATCCTCATCCTGTTCCCTATCTAATGCAGTGCATCATTTAATCTACTTTTGTACATGAATAAATTTTAAATCTACACCACTGACATCCTGCTTTAACTTGGTCCTATTCACTCTCTGTCTTCGACTATATTCCATTATAAACAACTTATTGGGTTTGTTGAAAACCACTACGGAAATTTGAAAGAAAAATCATTGCGGTCTCTTTAATTGTCTCAAAATAAACTTTCATAATTGAAATATTTACGTAACTTTGAAGATCGGATTGAGGACAAAAAAAGAGGGAAGGTGACTATTTTTAGTTGGGTTTATAATCAGTCGAAAAAGTTCGTTGTGGTTATATTTTTTCTGGAAAATATTGAATTGTTGGAAAACATGACACAATTTTAGTTGCGCATATCTTTGATGTTCACTGGAAAATAATCGACCCTCTTCTTTCTCCACTAATTTGAGCTTTTGGAGATGACTATTCAAGCAGCATTAGAACACCTGTCAAAACTCTTAATGCAGTCTCACTCTGGCTATTGCTTACTTGGTCGTAGTTTCCCAGGAGTTTTTTTGAGTACCTGAGTCTAAGGTCGTTTTACCTATTGCTTTCAATAATATACTGCTGCTGATGTGTTCCGATCCAGTATTCCAGATTCTTCCTTCGCTAGTTTATCTGTTATTTCGTTTCCCTTAGTTCTAGTGTGTCCTGGAACCCACAGTAAGGTAACAATGTTGCTCTTGCCTAAAACAGAAAATGCAAAAACGTTAAAATATTCTGAACTGGATCTCGACATGCAATTTTTCGAGTGTAGGGTTATGAAAGTATTGCCACACCTTATACCATGTTTCTATTAAAATAGCTCAAAATGAATGACATTATGTAACTTAATTAGATGAATTCGGGACGTTGCCGGTGCTACAGCGCTTAACTGCGGAATTTCATGCAACGATAAACTTTTACCTAATTAAATGTTAAATAATAACCTTTAGAAAGATGGTTATCGACTATTTTTATGTTTTGTTTCGAAGCTTTCCCAAAACAAGGGTTCATTCAAAATAGTACAAACGTCGACCTATATTGTATTAATCAATAGAAGTTGGATAAAAGTAGTTATTTTGGGGGAATATAAAAAAATTGGAGTAAACGAACTTTTACAATGAAAGTCTTTAAAAGTTAAAGGACCAATTTTGCTTTGAAACGAGTATAGATGGAGATAACAAAATATAAGCACGTGGAATAGTAGTAGTAAGGGGGCGTCCAATAATTACGTGAGGTGTTCAAGGGGGGGAGGGGATAGAGCCGAATCTTACCAAATGTCACTAGGGGGAGAGGGGGGGTCTTGGCAAATATCACGTATTGATTTTTTTTAAATAAATCCAACGCCTTTACTCCCAAAACACAAATTTTGAAAAACCCCACTGTTAAAACCACACGTTCAACAATTTGTATATTTTTATTTTAGTTCCTTTGTATATTCATGTAGAGTTATACTTCAGTCCTTTTATTTTCATTCGAAATTCCTACCGGCGCGCCACTGCCTCCAAATACTTCTACCTTAGTTCAAAATCGCGTTTTGTTTTCTTTCCCTGGCGGCTGACCGGCGCCTTTCAATATTTACTATTATTCTTCGGCAGTTGAAGTAGGCGTGACCAAACGCACTCTTCGCGCCTAAATGCATTATCTCCCTGGTTCTTACGAGGCTAGCTCAGCTAGTGACAGTCGATGTTGAGTTTTCAACCCAATCGGTCTCCCAGTTAAGACTTACCACTCCTTTACCGGTATAAAACCGATATTTCAGACCAAATGGGACAAGTTTCTTAGTAATTAATTTAATTCCGTTTATTTCCTGCATAATAAGTGCATTTTTCTATAAAGTTAAAGTTTGCATAGTGATTCAACACGAAGCAAAGTTATATATTGTGATGTTATAAATAACCTCACAAAGGATAAACTTAATACATGTAAAACTCAACGAGAAAGAAAGGTAAAAATTACTAAAGTTACAAAAATATACTAGATGAACAAATACTCTGTATGTTAACAGAGAAATATAATTAAAATTAATGAAATTAAACTTATCTTATTATCACTTTTAAACATAGTTATAAAAACCTAGAATATTTGATTTGATAACAATTTAAATGCAATAATGAGAATTTTGTCATTCGAACAACTATCTCAAAAAGCTTAGGTCCAGACTATTTCACTGGAGATTAATATTGACGATTGGATGTAAGAATAAGCTCTAACAATCCTTCCTCTTTAATTATAAACAACAAAGTCAATCAAATAACAATTTATAATTCACAGGGATTGAAATTAAAGATATGTAGTCACAAGAAAATTTGACAGATATGAAACCAAATAAATAAAATTTTCTAATAAGATTTTTAGTTAATAATTCTATTAGTAAATGTTGATATTATGTTTAAAAAGGTTATCAATATCATTAAAGTAATGATATAAGGTTCAGAAAGAACACAATTGTAATAAAAAGGCATAACCTTAACATTGATATTTAAAAATAGAAATAGATTGTAAATTAGCATAAGAAAGGTGAAGGAAGGTATGTGAAAAACATTCTACGAAAGAATACAGTGTTTTTAAAATCATTTCGCGTGTGTTTAACAGAATATAGTGCTTTTTACAACATTCAAGTGACAAATATTGAAATCTTCTAAATAAGCAATAAAACGCAAATGGAACGTAAATGAGGGTTTATTTTAGTTATAGGATGTTATTAGTCTTAATTTAGTATAGTTTTTGCATGTCCTGAAGTCATATTAAGAAATTTGGGAAAATTTTTACCATAAAAGTAAGGTTAGAGAACCCAAATTTATCAGTTTAGTGTCATAAAAGTCGTCGTTCAGGGAGGATGTATTTGGCTTGTCTCTGACATTCAATTGTTTCAAATTTCACCAACCTAGAAAAAAGATTAATTTTATAATCAAGTAGGAATATAACCTAACTTTGACAAATAGACAAGAAGTGACAGCTTGATGTTTACTAAAATATTATAAATCAAATTTAACATTTTAAATCATGAAGAAAAGAGTAATACTCACCGATTTTACAAAATATTTAAGAAAATAAAAATATTTCCAATTTAAAGTAACTTGTTGGAGATTCCAAAAAACCTTAATACTATCGCCAGGAGTGTTTTTATTTTGAAGCACATTTCCATACTGAATTTTGCCTGAAAGAAATTAAAATTAAACTCTTAATGTTTAATAAAGTGAAAATAGAATCGCATTGATGGTTCAATGCGACCCAAAGGTTAGTGATTAACTAATATTAATAGCTATACTTGATTTGTTTGACTAATAGTAGAACTTAGTAACAATACTTATATTCTTAATAAACTTCAAGGATTTTTCCAAAATTCGTTGACGACATCTCAGTCGTGACATAATAGTTTATAATAATAAATTATACCATTAATTTTTTTAATTGTGAATAATTTCATTAAATACATATCGTGGCGTGAAATGTAGGCCATTTTGTAAAACTGAACAAGGAAGCTTGTCATCAGTCACACTAAGATTAAAAATTATTGTATTTAGATTTGTAGTTTTATTTGTTATTGTTTAATAAAATCTTATCAATTCAGCAAGAAGGTTAAGGAGTTTGATTTGTTAAACATACATCTGTGAGGAATTAAACCGCACGACCTTTGATGGAGAATTTTGTTTTGATCGAGTTTAGCTGAGCATAAAAAAAATCTCCAAATTTATTTTCATTTCAATTTATATTCTATAAAAAAAAATCAACCCACATTTCAAATAGTAATAAATCAAAATATCAACACTTCACGAAGAGAAATAAAAAATATTAATAACGTAGGCAACACGTTATACACGCATGTATAATAGTAAATCTGAAAAATAAAAGTATTAAGCTTAACATTACAAATTGGCGTAAAACGTGGAACATTTGGTGTATTAAAAACAATACATCACAATTTGGCCCACCAACATGGGGCATTAACGCATTTAACATTAATATAACAAAACAATATATTTCAAGTGAATAGTGCTTTGAAAACCACAAAGGAAATAGTAAGATCGTTCTAATAATTACTATTTCATACTGAAAGGCTTCTCTATATTCATCGTTCCATCTGCATGTATTAAAGTTTATTGAATTGTTAACGAAATACAGTTATATTATTTATGCGAGAGAACCAGTTATCCTATAGAATTCCAGTGCACTAAATCGAAGGCATCCTATTTTTTACGACAGCATAAAATTTGTTGTCATTTCAACTGATGTGGCATCAACGGCCACATCACCCACGTTAGATTAGGGAAGGGGGGAGGGGATCGAGAAAAATCTTATTACATCTCACCAAGGTGGGAGGAGGGGTTAAAAAATCTTCAAAATGCCTCACATAATTAATGGACGCCCCCTAACTACTAATTTCTGGAAAAGATTAACGATTTTGATCTTCACTCCAAAAAAGCTACCTTCGGCAACATTCCAATAATGCAAATCCAACTAAGCAAGTGCTAACAATACAATTCACGAATCCTGGAAAATCTTTGGAACGCCAGCAACACCCTCCACACTCTTGTATGTTATGTATACTGGGATGGCTCATTCTCTGAGGCCCTCCTCTATCCAGAAGTCTTCTAGGTGTTGTGAATGGATTCTTCATTTTCCATTCCTCAGAGTCTATATTCGCAAAAGAATCCCGGTTCCCATAAAGGGAATTACATCCACTCTCTTTGCAAGTTCATCTGCCGATATTGTTCTCGTCTAGTTCTGCACCGGGCATTAGATCCCTACCCAGACTTTGAAGCACAACTTACAAGAGGTTCTCAACACCATTGTCTATAGTCCAATTTTTCAAAAATCTGTCAAATTTTTGTATTCTTCTTCCGATTAGAAATGTATACGAAGTCTTAAAACTTCTCTCGTTTAATATACATCTTTTCACCGCTTCAGCGATTTTAAGTTGTAGCTAATGTCCCCTGTAGGGCTCCGCAAATACCACAGCGGGTGACACTTTTTTTAAGTATGATTGATACTGCAAACACATTAACATTTCAATGCCAACACGCTGGCGTCGCGTCGAAAATGAGTTCTATCTTTTCTTTTACGACGATTCCCCTAAAAAACTCAACGGCGACGGACCCATCTCGCAGGACTTCCGAAAAAAAAAACAGCGTTTCGGCTGTAAAGAGACGGAAATGCATTAAAACCTGACGGAATGTCGGGCGAGGGGATGAAAAATATTTTAATTTATTTTTCTATGAAAGATGGTTAGGTTGACATACCGGGTGTAGAGGAATTTATCGCTTGCGGAATTATTTTCTTATTAAGGGAGATGGATTTTACGAGCTTTGGGGACGTAAAAAAGCGGATTATTATTACGTATTTTATTTATGAATTTTTTTGTTTGTTTCGCCAGAGAATGTCTTATTTTCACTTATTTTCTCTTTAATGATCGGGAAAATTATTCTTAATTCCCTCTAATTTGACTGCAACTAGTTTTATACTTTCCCAAACATCTCCTAAATAAAGTACCACTGAAATTAGTTTTCCTTGAATTATTTTAAATCTAATCTTCTATAAATGGACCTTAATTTTTTTTTTAAATTTATTATAAAAGATTGATATAAATGTATACGGAAACGAATTCCACAAACCCCGTTTGTTTTTTTATTATACAACAGTGCTTTTTATCGTACGATAATCTGGCCAATAAATCCTATCCAGTTTTATAACTTCATTCCGAAAAAGCAGCTTTATCAGTGCAAGGAAAACCACTATAAACTGTATTATATTTATAACCTGAGGCGGCGGCAGTAGCAAACCCTGCCTCCTCTCGAAACAGTCCTGGCACGCATCTCGACCCCATTAGAAAAAGTTGTGCTGCGTTATCATGCGAAGCACGGCCATCTGTAATTTACCTTAGTTTTGATACACACACTCCCGAACACGTTGGGGGTGAAGTTGCAACAAATAGTTTATTTCATTGGCGTAACAATATCACAAGAAAAAAAATTGAAGTCAAAATGAGAAATTTTTCATTAAGCTACAGTCTGAAGTATCAGAATAAAATTTCGAGATTTCTTCATTCCCCCGGAGAACGATCATAAAAATAAATTTTTTCACAAATTTCGAAAAAAAAGGTAAAGAACTATTTTCTTCGACCATTTTGGGATTTCTTAACAGTTTTTAATATAAATCTGTACTATTATTGTATAGGTCAGTCAGATTAAATCCAAAATAAAAAAAAATCTGTAACTAATGGACCGCTTTCGAGCCATTTTCTTTCCACACACACTCACAAATTAAATCCAAAAAATAGTGTTTTGAAAAATTAATTTCCAGTAAAACCGACCTCATAGTTTAATTGGTCATTCACGTTAATTTTTTTTGTAAACCAAAAAATATCACTTGGACGCCTATGGTGGCAAAATTGTTGCATCAACAAAGTTTTTATTGAATCTAATTGTAAGTTAAATATACTTTGACCATAAATTTTCCTTAGTGACGTTACTGGTCTCCACAACTATAGTTTGGCAAGTCTATCTGAAGCTACGGGGCATCGGTAAGGGGGGGAGGAAACATGGCCGATATCTGTCATAAACGTACCAATAGCGTACGGTACCTATTTTATAAAAGTATTAAAAATAATAATTATTATTATATAATAATAATTATATATAGAAACTGATTTATGCTTTGCTTTAAAGGTAAGGTATTTTTCAAAACACGGTACCTATTTGTTAAAAATCGTACTTAAATTCAATATGGATACGAAATAATAAGATACCAAGTAAAACTGAAAATACGAAGTTAAATATTGACATTATAAATGCCACTGGATAATCAATGTCAATCAATTGTCGAAGTGAGAGGGAAGAACACACGCACGCGCTTGTCAATAGGAAGTCAGGTGGTTACCTAGCAACGGCGGTTCGATAAATATTCACCAATTGGGTTAGTAGGAGGGCGTGGTAATTATTATTTTCGCACGACGTTGCCGGCTTGAAGGAAACCCATAACATATTTGGAAAAGTGTTCATCTTTTAATGTTCAGAAATTGAAAAAATAATGTTAATAGACAAAATCCAATGAAACAAGCACATTAAAGAACTAACGTTTAATCATTATTGACATATCGTTAATAATAAAAAGTCCATTTTCTAATTATTATCACTACATACTTAGCACTTTAGCTTTTTCATAGTTGAACTTGACAATATCGAATGTTTTCGACCACATTCCTTTCACAGCTTCAGTTATGTTTGCCAAACTATAATAAGAAAGAACATGTTTATTCTCAGCGGCCTTTGAAATTTTGACAATTACTGAGACAAACATGACATCCAACGCAAAAACAAACAATACATTTTTATCACTCCAATTTTGTTGTAGCATCTGGTGGTGCTTTGGTTTGTGTACTTTTTTAGATGCGTTATCCAAATAACTTTTTACCATGTTCTGAAACGTTTACTAAATTGCATCTTCGTTTACAAGAAACTGAAACTTTTGCAAAATCAAGGAATATTATTAGAACTGCGAGAACTCCACAAATCCAAAATAAGTATTTCAAATTTTTGACGAACATCCGTAAACGAGTACTTGTCCACGCAATATAGAGTTGTGAGCAATGTTTCCCTCCTGGTGGCTGATTTTGCTTGACAAGATGGCAAAATTGATGTAGAATAAGATGCACTCACTCCGATCTCTGAAGTCGTTGCTTCAAATTTTTTAACGAGGTAAGAATGGTGTGATTTCAGTAAAAATGACGTTTTTCGTGCATATCTTTTCACCCTTCATTTTTTCAGAAAAAACGGTGAGACTCGGGATGTAAAATTTTTGTAATTTTGGATGTTAAAAATGGATTCCTCTCGTTGAGTAGTATGAAATTTAAAAAAAAACATCAATTTATCTTGGATAGTTCCCGAGAAAAGTACCAATGCAGCTCCGAGGTCGAGTTTACTCAAGTGAGTCGAGTCCCCACTCCGTCGCCACGTGCCAGATAGTAAAAATGATGCATGCGGTATATTGCATTTTACAACTGCCGTTTTAAATAATCATTCCCACGGTTGCGAAATTGCATATTTCTGAAAAATAATAACGACACATGACTTATCTCGGTGAAATCTACTAACAAAACGAACATCATAAGTAAGGGTGCGCAATGTCGTACAGGGCAAGAATAAATTAATTAAGTTACAGATTCCAGATTTCGTAAAAGACGTTATAATGATAACATCGGGTTTTAAATTTGGTTATTAATAATAATGTTTTTTGCTCATAACTTCGGACCTATTCGATATTTTTTGACGTGCAAAATCTAGTTTTGTAGATCTTTTGAGGAGAAAGAAAAAAGTTCTTAACGTTTTTTCTGTAAAATTGAAAGGTGAAAATTTATGCACGAAAAACGTAATTTTTACCGAAATCACACCCTTCTTACCCCGTTAAAAAAATTTTCCGCAACTATTTCAGAGATCGGAGTAGGTGCATCTTATTCTACATCGATTTTGTCCTCTTGTCAAGCAAAATCAGGTACCAGAAAGAAAACAATATAAAATGGTCATATTCAGGCAATATTTCCTGGACTATACCAGAAAAATTGCCCAACAAGTAAATATAATATCACTTAGAAAAGAAAATCTCAAACAAAATTGGGAAATTGAATGGGCAGGTTTTACAAACCACAGTATCAATTCCTATACTTCACTTCCCTTTCCTCCTCTAGCTGAACGAAGCCTTCCTTCAAGGAAAGTGTATACTATGTATGTAAGATGCCTTCTTGGACATGTTACCATTGATTTATACCTTTATAGAATTAAAATGTCTACCACAGATACATGTGACTGTAACGGAAGTTTCTATGTTTGGATGGTTGACTGTGGATATAATAAAGAAGCCGCCAAATACTTAGATACTGAACTCCTTATCAGATAAGAAGATAGCTTTTCTCGTGTATATAAGCTCACGGAAACCTATCATAAGAGATATTTTATGGAAATTCCTCAAAAGCACCAAACGAAAAGTATAAATATTTTTCATTTAGTTCTGTTTGAATGGATGTATGAACATAGCATGAATGATTTAGATTTGGTTCCTTTTGTTTGTCCTATTGTAGCAAGTACCATTCATTCGTTGCCTTTTTTGTATGTCTAAATAAACAAAGTCGCTATGACTAAAGGCACCTTAGCGTGGGGAGAGTGTCCCTGTTTATCCTACTTGTTTTTCTTCTTTCATTTTCTCCAGTACTTTGGTAGTTTAGGAATGTGTGCATGAGAGATAGGGTGATTAGTATATTAATTAGAATAAATATAATATAATGATAAGCTAAATGGAATACGGCTCCAAGACCAAATGACCGCCTGGCCAAAACAAAAAAAAATAAAAAAAAGTAAAATGTTAGACACAAAACTGTTTGGAATGTTCTACAAGAAAATTTATTGAATCCATATTATGTTCAACGTGTTCAACATTAGCTACCCAATGATTATCTGCTCCGTATGCAGTATTGCCAATGGGCAAACAATCCCAATTTTTTCTACCACTTTTTTACAGATAAAACCAACTTCTCAAGACACGGCATTATGAATTTTCATAATAACCACATGTCACAGTTGTAGCACACTCACACTCTTTTTCGATCAATGTTTGGATTGGCATTATCGACGATTATTTATTAGGACCATTTTCCCTTCCTCAACGATTGAACTTCCAGTTATGTACCACTCATAGTTCTTAAATAACCGTTATCCAGACCGTTGGATAGGACGAGTATCTCCACACCCATGGCAACCAAGGTCACCTGAACTCAATCCTCCTGGCTTTTTCGAACGTCTTCGGCGATCCATTACACGTCCAGCGAAAGCTTGTATTTTAGCTGGAGATGCACAATTTAAACATTCGCCTTGAAATGTACAACTTTTATGTTTATCACAATCTTATTGCTTTTATTAAAGTAATAAAAACATTGTGCACTGATAAAACATATCACTTATAGGAACTTTTCGTCTTAAAATTGAATGACGAATCGCCCACAAAAAAATGTCAAATTACTCTGGAAGCATCCTGTATTGATGTTGCAGTTCACTGCAAGTATTTGTATCTTGTGTCTTTTTATCAAAGCCGGCAACGCCGCATAATATTACTTCACAATAGGGTTGCGCGATACACTAGAAAGTATCGATACGGATCGGAACGTAAAGTATCGATACAGTAAAATATCGAATATTAATTTATCGATACTCGGAGTATCGATACGTTAAAGATCCGAGATTTTCCTAATTTTAACGTTTTTTCGGTAAAAATCACCTTTTTGGGAGGTGGTTAAAGACATTATTGCGATTTCCGCCCAAAGTTGAGGTTCTAAAGAAAAAAGTTGATGATAAAAGTTGTAGATCTTGAGAAAATCTACAACTTTTTAATTGGTGACTTTTTCACATAACCTCAAAATTAGCTCGAAAAACGCAAAAAAATGCATTTTTCGTTTTTTATTTTTAGTTTCGTTGAAAAATGTTCCCATTTTGATGAAAATTTGGTAGAAGGTAGTTTTCATAGTCACAAACCATGAAAAAAAATTTCAAATTAGAATATTGGAAATTTTTCGAGTTATAACGTTTTTTCGGTAAAAACACTTTTTTGGGGGGTTGAAAGACATTATTGCGATTTCCGGCCAAAGTTGAGTTCTTAGAAAAAAAAGTTGTATGTAAAAGTTGTAGATCTTGGAAAAATCCACAACATTTTTATCAGTGACCTTTTCACATAACCTCAAAATTACGTCGAAAAACCGAAAAAACTGCATTTTTCGTTTTTTTATTTTTAGTTTCGTCAAAAAATGTTCGATTTTGATGAAAATTTGGTAGAAGGTAGTTTTCATAGTCGCAAACCATGAAAAAAAATTTCAAATTAGAATATTGGAAATTTTTCGAGTTATAACGTTTTTTCGGTAAAAACACTTTTTTGGGGGGTTGAAAGACATTATTGCGATTTCCGGCCAAAGTTGAGTTCCTAGAATAAAGAGTTGATTATAAAAGTTGTAGATCTTGGAAAAATCCACAACATTTTTATTAGTGACTTTTTCACATAACCTCAAAATTAGGTCGAAAAACCGAAAAAACTGCATTTTTCGTTTTTTATTTTTAGTTTCGTCAAAAAATGTTCGATTTTGATGAAAATTTGGTAGAAGGTAGTTTTCATAGTCGCAAACCATGAAAAAAAATTTCAAATTAGAATATTGGAAATTTTTCGAGTTATAACGTTTTTTCGGTAAAAACACTTTTTTGGGGGGTTGAAAGACATTATTGCGATTTCCGGCCAAAGTTGAGTTCTTAGAAAAAAAAGTTGTATGTAAAAGTTGTAGATCTTGGAAAAATCCACAACATTTTTATTAGTGACTTTTTCACATAACCTCAAAATTAGGTCGAAAAACCGAAAAAACTGCATTTTTCGTTTTTTATTTTTAGTTTCGTCAAAAAATGTTCGATTTTGATGAAAATTTGGTAGAAGGTAGTTTTCATAGTCGCTAACCATGAAAAAAAATTTCAAATTAGAATATTGGAAATTTTTCGAGTTATAACGTTTTTTCGGTAAAAACACTTTTTTGGGGGGTTGAAAGACATTATTGCGATTTCCGGCCAAAGTTGAGTTCTTAGAAAAAAAAGTTGTATGTAAAAGTTGTAGATCTTGAGAAAAACTACAACTTTTTCATTAGTGACTTTTTCACATAACCTCAAAATTAACTCGACAAACGCAAAAAACTGCACATTTTTCTTGTTTTATTTTTAGTTTCGTTGAAAAAAGCACGATATCATTTCACAACGTGATTAAAAAATCACTATAGATAACGCCATTTGCCGCTACCACTGAAAATCCCATATCGCAAGGTATCGATACACTGGAATATCGGATAGTATTGCGCATCCCTACTTCACAAATTTCAGTATAATAAATGACTCGAAACCGTGTGCATGGCTTTGTATTTTTCCATAATAACCTCAAGTTTAAATTAAAATTACATCGGTCCTTCGAAGCTAAAATAATTAAATTAAAGAAATTGATTGGTAATCTTTCAATTCGAATCACAACAATTTCAAATTATCGTGTAAATTTGTTATTTCCAAAAAACTTCTTGCAATACTAATCGAAACGGCGTGCAATTTACGATTTTTATTTTTTATGTATAACGCGCTACTGAAATGAAATCCAAAGAAATCCTAACACTTCTTCCTGCTTGAAGTTCCCGAGATCGATTCCAGTATTCCGCAGATTAAAAAAAAAGCCGCAAAGGGACCATTTTCCGCAGATTATTTTTACGATTGAAATGTAAATAAGTTGCTGGGAGAAATTGAATTTTTTTGATGAATTTCTATGAGGCGCGCAGTTTCTTTGTTTCGAGTCCATAAAAATAATCAGATTTTCCGTACATTCAACTCAAATAACAAGTTTAGTATTATTTACAATTTGTAATTAATATCAACCAAGATAGATCTAAACTAAACGAAACGAACAGTTTACTTACTTAGTTCGTCAACCATTCGGCTCGGAAACTCGAATAATCCCGGCTTAGTATACTAAAACGAACATATATAATTTTATGTACAGAAGCAAAGCCCCCTTAGCTGCCATTAAACGAAAGCAGCACCATCTGATAAGCCCATACTAAACAGGCTTGAACCCATAAAGTTTTTTATGCGGTTATTTTCTGCCTTCGTCCAAACAAAGGCTTGTTTCATGTGCCTATGGGCTAAATTGGGATATATACACGAAATTAACCCTCGATCGAATGTTTTCTATGGAAAAAGATTGGAAAATTTATGAGAGTAATTACCTTTTCTCTTTTCCTGTTCCTGTTCTTTTTCAGATACCAGTCTAAATATAAAAAAAAATGAGAAAATATAATAATTTTCTTTTAAATGGAGACTTCAATATTATATGGGGTGTTATTGATATATTCAGCGTTGCTGAAAAGGGATTATCTTTGAAACGGATAAAGGGAAAGTTATGAAATTCTAGGACGATGAATGAGATTTTATTCTGCATATTTTAGAGCAAATGTCAAATGTTTTTGACGTCAGCGCTTAGCGTACGGTTGCTATCTTGAATTTTTTGAAATGTCAATCTAGATCGAGTGACGTGTCACAAAGAAGCTTATTTTTTCTCTTTCCAAAAATAATAGCAATGTATCACTGTAATCGGAAATTATAATAGAAATTTAACAAATTGACCACTCAACTGCTCCTCTTCGACCTATCCACTGATTTGGAAGGA
The DNA here is from genome assembly GCA_947563755.1 of Lochmaea crataegi. Classification (NCBI taxonomy): domain Eukaryota; kingdom Metazoa; phylum Arthropoda; class Insecta; order Coleoptera; family Chrysomelidae; genus Lochmaea; species Lochmaea crataegi. The sequence continues at coordinate 11,417,810 of OX387426.1, forward strand.
CTTTGTCCAAGTAATTTCTCACCAATACAGCATAGAACGATGGCGCAGTCACAAGTCATTTATGTTTAGAAACAACCGGTCTAATTCGGGGAGCAAACATTTTTGCAGAAATTCTAAATTTCTAGGACCAGTTGAGGTTTTTTCGAAAAAGTCCTATAATCCCATTTTATCCGCCCAAACATTCACTTTCTCTGGGTATTGAGTACGGTACTCCTGTATCCAGTGTGAATTTTCTCTAGCCCAATATCGGAAAGTTTGCTGGAAAAATTTTTGATTTCTCGATATTACGACTCTCGCATTAGAGTCCTTATCTGTGGCGGCTCCTCGAAGCCTCAGCCTCCTCACCATTTTATCCAGCAAATAGCACCAGAAATATTTTGTTAAAAATTCTTCATTTTATTTTCTGTTTATCTAATAATTTTTAAATTTTACGATTAATTCCCCGTTTTCAGTAGTTATTTGTAAATCTGACAACAGTGCCCTGAGGCTAGATTCTACAAACATCTCAATACCTAAACAAGTGCTGCTCAACACAGTCGCCGTTTCTTCGACGAGTCCAATTTCTTGAAACCGTAAAAATCAGCTGAAATGGCAACACTCTCAGGAGGCTTGCCTCTAGCGGTCACGGTGATACACGTGACAGTCACTATTCCTGTCTCGTCGGCATCGGTGGAGAGATCACATTTTCTACTCGCAAACGAATTAAAACTTACCTGCGAAATACAATGGGCCAAAATCGTTTATACAATGTTAGTTTAGTATCTATTGAAAAAGATTTAGTAAAACACTTAAAACAAAATGGTAAATTTTATGATAATATTAGGGATCATTTTTCGCAAACTAAAGACCGTAGAATTCCGTTAATATATAAAAAAAGGGGAAAATATGAAAAAACAAAAAACGAACAAAAAAAATTGTGGCAAGACAAACTCTATACCTCCTCGCTGGTTCTTGCTGGGCAACAAATTGTTTACAGCGGTACTCATAAATTACTCACTGACGGGGGCAACCGCATTTTATTGTAGCATCTGTACTTGTTGTTGGTCTTGACAGCTACCCTCAAAATCTGAAATTTCAAGGTCATTTGTGGAACGAATAGCCTTAATTTTGTCACTGAAGTAGCTGGTACGGTCGCTGCGCAAAGGTTAAATTAATTGGCTGAATAGAGTATATTTTTACAAAAACGTTTTATGTCCTAAAAAGTTCACGAGCCGCCACTGCTCCTTATCTATCGGCTAGGAAAGGTTAGGAAGATTCAATATGATTTTGTACCTTCAATCTGTTGACTCCACTAGTCATACTGTACCTCGGAGATGACATTTTAAAATTATTTTCAGCTGTTAGATTCATTTTATTTCCATTTCATATAAGTTATAAATATATGATTTTCTAAAAATACTTCTCTTTTTCGACACTCTTTTCATTTTTCTTTCACGTCACGTATATATTTAATTTATGTTGTCACGCGGTCCTTTCATCTAGCCACTGGTTGCACGGAACATCTAACACTTCTTTTGATAGAACATTTTCTATTCTCTAGTAACTGACGTTTGTGATATATCTCGAAATTTCCTGTGTATAAACGTGAAACAGCCCATCGAAATCGTTTAGAAAAAGATAAAAAAAAAAGATTCCCTTTTTGAGGTTTACGAAAAGAAGAAGGTAAAGTCAGTTTCACGGTGTCTAAATAATGTGCGATATAAGATACTATTTGAGCGTGTTCGACGATCGATGAATCGTAGACTACGTTAATGAAATATTTTTTCAAATTTTAACAATTATTGACCAATTTTGGCAGTTTTGACAATTATTGATCATTTTTGACAATTTTTCAACAATTTTGACCATTTTAGACCATTTTTCCAAATTTTAAAAAGTTATTAACCATTTTTGACAATTTTTGATAGGTTCTGACACTTATTGACCATTTTTGACAATTTTTAACAATTATTGACCATTTTTGACGTTTTTTTATAACTATTGACAATTTTTCAAAAATTTTTACCATTTTTCCAAATTTTAACAAAACTTGATAGGTTCTGATTATTATTGACCATTTTTGACAATTTTTAACAATTAATGACCATTTTTGTCAATTTTTAACAATTATTGACCATTTTTGACAATTTTTAACAATTATTGACCATTTTTGACAATTTTTAACAATTATTGACCATCTTTTCAAAATTTTGACAATTTTTAACAATTATTGACCATCTTTTCAAAATTTTGACAATTTTTCGAAAATTTTGACCATTTTTCAAAAATTTTAACAATTTTTGACCATTTGTTCAAATTTTAACAATTATTGACCATTTTTGACAATTATTGGCCAATTTTGACAGTTTTGACACTTATTGATAATTTTTGACAATTTTTCGAAATTTTAACAATTATTGACCATCTTTGACAATTTTTGAGCATTTTTGACAGGTTCTGAAAATTATTGACCATTTTTGACTACGTTAATGAAATCATTTCTTTTAATTTTTTTTGTCTCCGAATCTATTAGTTCTAGGAAGTTTTCAAGACAACAGAGATTTTAATTGATATCTTTGTCTCAAAAAACTCAATCTCTTAAAAGAGATTTGATATTAAAGCAGGGAAGGGTTGATCATTTCATCCCCTTATAATGAAACTGGGATGTCGAAAAAATACAGGTGGTTAGTAATTGCAAGTGCACGAAAATTACAAAAGTTCAAGTTAAATTTAAGAAAAAAAACAAAAACCTCAATTTTTTCTCAGGGTAATATTAGGGGTGATATCACGAAAAGGGGTGAACTGAGAAATTTTTTTTGCATGATCTCAGAAACACCCTGTATATATAACTTTAAACATATTTTATTATTTATTTGTATTTTAATTGTTAATTATTATGACGTTAGTAACTTTTTTTCTCTACGCACGTCATAATACTGATTTTAATAATAAAAAAGATGTTGCAAAAGGTCGTAACTTTTTCTCGTTACCAACCTCAAAACTGCTACCTGTTCTCCGGAGGCGGTTTCTGCTGCCGCTTTATTTATAGAGGCTGTTCTCGCCTCGTGTTATGAAGCATTACAGCCACTTTGATATTATGGCCATTTTATTTATGTGATGGCGTATATGGTCGTTTATGTCTTAGCCGACGTGGTCTCTAGTACGGGAATCTATTGTTAAACTTTTATTTTATTTTTCATTTTTGACCGGTCCGCAGCGCACTCGTTGGCCGCTCTATTTGCATATAGAGTATAGGTGTTTAGATAAAACGAACCACTCTTTTGAGGATCGAGTTTATTATGCATACGTTTAGTTGCATAAACATTTTTCCGATGCAGTATAAAGAAATTTAATATCCATTTGCGGAGCTGTTAGGATTTTGTGTAAAATGGTTTATAAAAAAAAACGTATAGTCCAGTAATGGGACTGCCGACAGAAGTGAAACGACCAATAAATGAATCCCTTTTAAAAATTTTATCGTAAATGGAATTTTTCACAAAAAAAAAGTGCACATATATACACAGTATACATATAGCGCATGGAAAGCGTGACGATGATTTATGCAACACTATATTGTTAATTGTGTTGCATAACCAAAAGTATTGTGTGTTGCATAAAAGCGTGACGTTGACGAAAAATCCATTTTTTTTCTTCACCCGTACAAAGTGTTCAACGCGCCTAAAGAAGGTTTAACTTCAACAATAAAATAATTTTAAGCGTTATTCGTTTAACGCCACCTCTAGGCTGGAGATCAGCACAGTGGCTGAAAATACGGTCACATTATTGGCTCCTACTTGACTATATCTACTAGCCAGTAGCGACTGTCAACCTAGTCAAATTGTGACGGTTGGCTACTCACCAGTTCAGTTCTGGACGTAAACGGTTGATTGATTGATTAGTTCGGCACCACTAGTCAGAGACTTTTTGTGCTCTTGGTTATGAAGAGCACCCAAAAAACAAATATTCGATAAAGAAAAATGGATGTTTACGAAAAAATGCCAAATTAAGTGAAATAAAATCATACTTTCATCGTAGTGGCTGAATGTGCGTTAAATATGAGTATAAAGGAAGATACACCAGAATACACCAGCTTAGCAATGTACAAACTTAATGCAGAAGAGAACAAAAATAAATATCGAGAATGTACTAATCAGGAATTTCCAAAAATAGTGAAAATGAAAGAGTAGAATGGACTTTAGAAGAAAGATGGACGGCATTTAAAGAAATAGTTTTAACAGAAGATATGTGGAAGGAGAAAATATGAAAAAGACCTAAAGAGGACGAGCTGGTGGAATGAAAAGATAAAAAAGATGGCAGGGGAAAAGAAAAAAGGTGAGCGGTCGTCGGAACGCCGACAGAAGCTTGCTTCTTATGCACAATAGAATGACCATTTTTCGTAAATTTTTGACCATTTTTCAAAATTTTTGACAATTATTGACCATTCTTTCAAAAATTTTGACTATTTTTTCAAATTTCAACAATTATCGACCATTTTTGACAATTATTGACCAATTTTGACAGTTTTGACAATTATTGATCATTTTTGACAATTTTTCAAAAATATTGACCATTTTTCCAAATTTTAACAATTATTGACCATTTTTGACAATTTTTGATAGGTTCTGACACTTATTGATCATTTTTGATAATTTTTCAAAAATTTTGACAATTTTTAACAATTATTGACCATTTTTGACATTTTTTTATAATTATTGACCACTTTTTCAGAATTTTGACCATTTTTGACAATTTTTCGAAAATTTTGAACATTTTTCAAAAATTTTAACAATTATTGACCATTTTTGACAATTATTGACCAATTTTGACAGTTTCGACAATTATTGATCATTTTTGACAATTTTTCAAAAATATTGACCATTTTTCCAAATTTTAACAATTTTTGATAGGTTCTGACAATTATTGACCATTTTTGACAATTTTTAACAATTATTTAACAATTATCGACGATTTTCAACAATCATTGACCATTTCTGTCAGTTTTTTATAATTATTGACTATTTTTTCAAAATTTTGACAATTTTTGACCATTTTTGACAGTTTTGACAATTATTGATAGTTTTCGACAATTTTTCAAAAATGTTGACCATTTTAGACCATTTTTCCAAATTTTAACAATTATTGACCATTTTTGACAATTTTTCAAAAGTTTGGACAATTTTGAACAATTATTTACCATTTTTTCTAAATTTTGACCATTTTTCAAAATTTTAACAATTATTGACCATTTTTGACAGTTTCTGACAATTATTGACCATTTTTAACAATTTTTCAAAAATTTTGACAATTTTCAACAATTATTGACCATTTTTTACATTTTTTCATAATTATTGACAATTTTTTCAAAATATTTAACAATTTTTGATCATTTTTCAAAATTTTAACAATTATGAACTATTTTTTACCATTTTTAAAAAATATTTAACAATTTTTGACAATGTTTGTCCTTTTTTGTCCATTTTTGACAATTTTTGATAGATTCTGACAATTATTGACCATTTTTGACAATTTTTGACAATTTTTCAAAAATTTTGACCATTTTTCAAAAATTTTGACAATTTTTAACAACTGTTGATCATTTTTGAGTTTTTTATGATTATTGACCATTTTTTCAAAATTTTGACAGTTTTTGACCGAGAAAGAAAGAGACGATGAATGAGTAATCGCGTGACGAACGCTTTTTCGTAACATCACACGATTCACGAGTTCACTAGCCTTCCCAGAAGTCCTATGTCGTGCAATAAGAAGCAAGCTTCAAAAAAGCCTGGAAAAAATATATCCAAACTGGAACACAAGAAGATAAAGATGTCTATAATAACAAGAGAAAAATGAATCATGGAAAAATTTTGGTGAGCAGTTCATAGAAACACCTATAACCGAAGATTCTGGACACAGATAAAAAGAATTAAAGGAGGTAAAGTAAAATAAATTAAAACATTAAATATGAAAAATCAGTAACAAACAGGAAAGGCAGATATAATGGAAACGTGGGCTAAATATTACGAAGATAAATTTATCGCCTTAACGCAGGAAGAAAAACAGAGAATATCAAGAAGAGCAGTAAATAAGCATATAAGAAATAGATTAAGCTACACATAAAATAAGGACAGGAAAAGCAAGTGGAGAAGATGGCATTGCTCCAGAAATGATCAAATTGATGGGACAGAAAGGAAAACAATGGATTTGAGAAGTATGCAAAGAGGCATGGAAAGAAAAAAGAATACCTAGAGACTGGGAAAGTAACTTGATAATACCAATATATAAAAAGGGGGACCAGAGCAATGTGATAATTATAGAGCCCTATGCCTAACACAAACGGGCTATAAGCTATACTCCAGAATTCTGGAAAACAGACTAAGAGAATATGTAGAACATAAATTGGAAGAATAACAGGCAGCATTCAGACCAGACAGACAAGCTAATCATAATTTATATCTATATATATATATGACTACTAGGTTTTCTGGATAAACCGCGTTCAGAAAAAACAATTTTCTCGACGTTTAAACTCCTGCTTTGGAGTCATTATCAAGAGATAGGAAAAGGTAGGTTAGGGAGGATAAGGTTCAGTACGATTTCGTGGCCTCAATCTGCTTACTCCACTAGTCGTACTGTACCCGACAGTTATCTCCGAGGTCTCAATCTGCCTACTCATCAGAGATAACTGACGAGTCGTAGGAGTGGGTCGCTTTCTTATAGGAACAGATACGGAGGGATTCCTAATCCGTGAAAGTTGTCTCCTTTGTGACTTAGCCTTCCTCAAATCATGTCTCGATCATAACGTCATCCCAAAGTTCTTACAATTACACCATCATACCAAATCTCATTCCATCTCTAGAATTCTCAGAAATGCTGGTTCCGCACTTCTTAGAAATTCCATTCACACCACCCGATATAACCTAGATAAAACTAATCTCCTTTTAATCAAACTTTCAAACATATTCATTCTTTTGATATCCATCCTTCTCAGACCGAAGAGGCAATTTTCTGCCTCCCTTCCGAACAAGCCGAAATCATGCGGCAATATACTTCACGAATCCTCCGAACTTCAAAGGCCCCACCATCCAATTTACCTTTTCCTGAAAGGCAAGCTCTCAATGACCTCTTCAAAAATGAGAACATTATTATTCTCCCAGCAGATAAAGGAAACGCCACTATATCGAAAAAATTAACCATCTTCTTGAAACTTTCGATTACAAAAGATCTTCCATCGACCCCACTACCTATTTACAAAAACAACAAAGTCCTTTAGACATAAATCAAATCTTCCACCACAAATCAAAACTAGCCTTATTCCGAGAGAAAAATCTTCACGAGTCCCTAAAATCTATGGACTCCCAAAAATTCATAAGCCCAATATTCCTTTACGCCCCATTGTTAGTGCTTTCCATTCCCAACCCAAAAACCTGCCAAACATTTGGCCCAAACCCTTCAACCACTTGCAGAATAGAAAAGAATTACAAGAAAGGTGATGGAAGCTAGAAGTATTATTCACAGAAAAAGGGATAGACCGAGAAGAAAGTGGATAGACCAAATAAAGGAGATAGGGATAGGAATGAAAGGAAAAACTCTAGATGAAATGAAAAGATTAGCAAGAGACAGGAAAGAGTGGAAGCATTGGGTACAAGAGGAACCGGAATCCTCGTCCGACACCTGAAAAAGTAAAAGGAGAAGAAGAAGAAAATCATACAAAGTTCCTTCATTATGCTTGATAGTAATTAGAATTGGTGAAACACTCGACCACAGCGTCTCAGTGGTAGAAAATAACACTGTACTGTACGGTATTCTCCAAGTAATCGCTGTATTTAACATATAGTTTGTTAAGAATTATTTTTGGTGCTTCAATTTTAACTGTTTAGACAAGATTTACTACTACTCTCTTTAAAATCTGTGTATTGATTTTGTTGTATGTTTTTTCATTTCAATCAACAAAAATACGATTTAATTCCACCCATTCAATAAATCCAAAGAGTGTTAAATGAAACTACCAAGGGTCTTTTTATAACTCGCTCTTTTTTTTCTTATACTAAATATAAATCTCTTGTTCCTCGTCCTACGTCCTTTGAGAAGAAAACGTGCTGCCACAGGTTGGGGTTATATATTTCTCTGTTTTCTTTTGTACTGAAAAAAGTCGTTCGTTAGGTGAAAATTTGAGGCGGTTTTTCGGGATGAATAATGATTTCTGTTTTGGAAACAAAGAAGGACGCTTTGATGAAAATTTCTTGTTAACTGTGTTAGTGGTATCGTTGATGAAATATTAGGAAAGAAAAGAGTAATTGTTTGCTTGGTTTTTCGGTTGGTAATTATCCGATGTTTGTTGTGTTATCATTTCTCATCTTTTACGAGGAAATAAAGAAAAATCATGAAACGTTTTACGAGTAACTATGTAAAAAAAAATTAGTGCGTGCAGTCCCTCCGCGCGGAAGAAGTTATACTGTGTTATAATGTGGAAATAAAAATAGGAAAGGGTAGAAATTGATTTTTAGTGAAATCATATTGTTTCTTTAAGACAAACTTTATTAACATTGCTTACAATTCACAAGTGATCGTCGCATGTGCTTGGGATCTACCGACTCACTCACTTTCTCTCTCCTACTTTCTACCTTTGTGTATCTTTCTTTCTCTCTTTAACGTTTAACGCGACCTTGTTGGAAGTCGCATGAGAAGTATCCCTTGAAAAGAATACTTACACTGCCATCTGTCATTGAATGCCGAAGGTTTTGGTCATATGAAGAAAATTCCAAAAAAGGAATTTTTTAGTGAATTAAATTTTAAAAGTTACCTTATTTAAGAAAAAAACTTTACTTACACTATCTTTTTTTGATGAATGCCGAATATTTTGGTCATTTGAAGGAAATTTCAAAATTGCAGCTTCTGAATAAATTACTTTTTAAAAAGAATACTTACACTGCCATCTGTCATTGAATGCCGAAGGTTTTGGTCATATGAAGAAAATTCCAAAAAAGGAAGTTTTTCTGAATTACGTTTTAAAAGTTACTTTATGTAGCGAAAAAAGTATACTTACACTATCATTTGTTGATAAATGCCGAAGATTTTGGTCATATGAAGGAAATTTCAAAATTCCAATCTCTTAATAAATTACTTTTTAAAAAGAGTACTTACACTGCCATCTGTTATCGAATACCGAAGGACTCACTCTCTTTCTCTCTCCTACTTTCTACCTTTGTGTATCTTTCTTTCTTGCGATAAACGCTTAACGCAACCTTGTTGGAAGTCGTATTAGAAGTATAACTTCAAAAACATTGATAGAATCTTCCTTGTTTTTTTTTTCATTCCTTCACATGTCAGTAGCGGCTCGACAAACGTATGTAAATATAGACCCTGATGATTAAGTATTTACAATAAAGTTTCATCCTTAAATTAAATAAGTGTTTGCATTATTACAAACTATAAATATGTACGCCCGTGATCGACTTTTTTGCTGGTTCAATTCGCTGTAGATTGATCGGTAGTGTAAGGATGATTGATGTGGCAGTCGGTGCCACATCGGTTGAAATGACAACAAATTTTATGCTGTCGTAAAAAATAGGATGCCTTCGATTTAGTGGACTGGAATTCCATAGAATGACTGGTTCTCTCACATAAATAACAACTGTATTTCGTTAACAATTCAATAAAATTTAATAAACTTTAACGTCGAAAATACATACAGATGGAACGATGAATATAGACAAGCATTTCAGTATGAAATAGTAATTATTAGAACGATCTTACTCTTTCCTTTGTGGTTTTCAAAGCACTATTCACTTGAAATATAACTTTGCTTAGGGTTTGAATCACTATACAAACTTCAACTTTATAGAAAAATGTACTTATTATGCAAGAAATGAAGGAATTAAATTAATAACTATGAAACTTGACCCATTTGGCTTGAAAATATCGGTTTTATACCGGTAAAGAAGGGGTTGGAAACTCAACATCGACTATTACTAGATGAGCTAGCCTCGTAAAACGAGGGAGATAATGCATTTAGGCGCGAAGGGTGCGTTTGGTCACGCCTACTTCAACTGCCGAAGTATAATAGTAAATATTGCAAGGCGCCGATCAGCTGCCAGGGAAAGGAAACCAAAATACGATTTTGAACTAAGGTAGAAGTGTTTTGGAGGCAGTGGCGCGCCGGTAGGAATTTCGAATGAAAATAAAAGGACTAAAATATAACTGTACATGAATATACAAATTGTTGAACGTGTGGTTTCAACAATGATAGTAAAGTGGACGTATTAAAATCATGGTCATCGTGTTCGCGCCTGAGTAGTTCATTCTGTATAATTATGTTTAATCACAATTTTAATCATTCATTAATATTTTTTCTTCTTTGCAGGTAAGTCTACACCAATGTAATTAATTAATTAATTAAGAAACCGTATTGGTGAGTCATACATTTTTTATTAAAAACATTTTTCTGTGACAGCTCGTTCTCAGTTTTGGCAGGGAATTTTGAGGTACTGTCAAAAACATACAAAAGAAAACTATGTTGTATAGAAAACTTGCTTGCCATGCCAAAGTAAGTTTTCTATGCATTTCAATTTCACCTGTTTTTTTTTCAATGTTTTCCGACGCAACAACAGGAAGAAAGATAAAACACCAAGGAAAAACTTTGTCCCAGCTTCCTACCCAAAAAAGAGAGATACGAGGGTTATCTTTTGTATTTTGCATATACAACTAGAGAGAAACTTTTAAATACTATTGTTTTCCAAATTATTCTCCACGAAGATAAATGCATTTTTGCATCCTTTTCACCTTTCAAGGCACCGAGAGCCGAAGGGATTTTCCCAGCATTGCTCCAGCAAGGACAAGACGAAATTTTACCACATTTGGTTAGAATCAGTCGAAGCAGCTTAGAACTGGGTTATATACCAGAAGCAAGGAGCAGGGCAATAGTAACCTCCATTCCAAAAGCTGGAAAAGGGACACAACAAACCCCAAATCCTTCAGACCAATTAGTCTAACATCATTTGTGCTCGAAACGATGAAAAAAGCATCAGCATGCTTACCGGGCAGGCAGATCTGAGAAATCAGAAAACCTGGGACATGCCACAAGATGATATGATGAAAAAGTATAACTTTTAAGCAACAAGAAGGAATGGTATCCAAATACCATTACCAGACTTGGAAAGAATGCCATTCAATGGTACACTGACGGCTCAAAGGCAATAGAAGGAAATGGGATAGGAGTGTACGGGCCGGGAACCAAACACTCCGAATGCTAGGGAAAAACCCAAGTATCTTTCAGGAGGAAATTCACGCCATAAGAAAGTGTGCCCAGTTCAATATTGGTAAAGTATATAGACTGAGCTCTTGTGTAATCAGTTCCAAAATGGCGTGGGAATGTCTAGGCAAACTCAAGGAACTAGGCGAGAACAATATAGTGTGAATTCCAGGACACACTGGAATAGAAGGAAATGAAATAGCAGATGAACTAGCAAAGAGGGGGACTGAAACACACTTTTGGGGGCCGGAACCCATTTGCGGTATCAGCTCCAATGTAATATTGGAAGAAATAGGCAAAGCCGAAAAAAAGAGAATATCTGACCATTGGAATGATCTAGTAGGGCTCAAAGATACTTCTAGGTGACTACAACCTGTTGAGGTCAAATGAATGCTCAAGTCAAAGTAAACGGGACATTGTCGCCTGGAAGGGCACCTAAAAAAGCTCAAAATAGTGGAGGAAGAAGAATGTAGATTCTGTGGCATTGAAGAAGAAACCTCCATCCATATACTTGCGAATTGCACTGCAATTCAGAATCCTTCGGCTCAACGCCTAGGAGATTACTGGATAGAAGAGGGACATTTATCTAAGTTAAATCCTGCAGATATCCTAAAATTCCTCCGGGAAATAGGACTAAAGAAGCTACTAGTCTCCTCAGGAACTAAGTAGAGCAAGAGGCACAATAGATCTTTTAGGTCTCAGTACTGAGAAAATCATATAATCCAATATGGCACCCATTTTTTTAATTGACACAATTAATGTATCAATGGTTACCGTTCATTGTAAATGTATTGATTGTTCTCCCTTTATTAATTTTCTATACTTATTACTTTATTATAATTGAACATTTTAATTTCGAAATATTCGTAAAGTTCAAACTTTCTTTGACTCGATCTTAAAATACAGTTCAATTTTCCGGATATTTAAAGTTGGATCGTTAACGTAACTTTTCGAAATATACACCCAGTCGACTTCCGAACGGATATACACAATAATTATGATCAAGAAACTTTTTTGACTAATCATTTCTTAGAAGTTTTTGATGTCGTGCCAATGACAAAGACGAGGGGGGCAATAACTTTCACATTAATAAAGATTTTAGACGGAAAGTTTCTTGAAAAGTAATAATCAAGTCACCAGATTCTTTTTTATTTTTTAATCTTCCAAATATTGCTTTGAAGTTAGGGACGTTTTTGTTTTTCTTTTTGAATATCCTTATTAATTAATTGAAAATATTGAAACTATATAAAACAAATCAAAGTAAATTAATTTAAAACTAAACAATAGTGAACTGTTGCGATTTTTCAATTTTACTCCCCCCTCCCACTTTCCTTCCCCATTACCCTTCCCATTCCCCTTTCTCTTCTTCCTCTCCCCTTTCCGTTCCATTGCAAGTCGATTTTGCATATTTGAAAAGATTTAATAATTTCTTGGCTGTGAATAAAAATTGAGTCATTGCGAAGGTTTCTTCTTGCTAAATTTTAGTTATTCTGTCTCTGGACAAGTTTAATGTAACTTACTGTATATAACTAGTAGATATTATATAAATAAGTCAAACAATATATTTTTTTTAGTGTTAGCTGAAAAAAATTTACAAATAACATATTTTACTGAAAGGACCTTATTTTTTGTTAGCTCATACCTAATCGGTTGACGAAGTTAACTTTAGGTCTTTACCCTTAACAATAAAAAAAGTTTTTTTAATCAACGAAGAAGAAGAAAAAAACTCCTAACAGCGTTTCTTTTACCTTCCGTCATAATTTTCTTTTGATCATTTTCCTTACTTCTTTAACGTAAGATTATTGTCGACAGCTACTTGTTACTTGTTTCCCTTTGCTGTTTTTTCTTTTCCTTTTTGCCTTAATGAGGTCTCGACTCACAGGTCGTTTCCAACTTTCCAGCTCTTTTGGGGCATGGGCGTTTTTCACAGCTTTATTTTTATGAGACGTTCTAAAGAAATGCGCCGTTGTTGCATTTTGATTTATTAAAATTTAATTGCTTTTGTCTGTTGGAAATATTAATAGCCAACATTAAAAAGTTCCAACTATTTCTGCGTAGGTCCATATCAGTTTAATGACATTCTAAGATTTTTCATATACCAATAAAAACTACGTTTGTAATTTTTGTTTTTCGTTTCCAGTGAATATCCAGGAAAGACACTAAAAAGTCTTTTTATGCGTTTTATTATCGATGAGTACTCTTAGAGCCCCAATAGAATACCATCGTCATCAAACATTCTCGATAAAAGCTACAACAACAAACTGTACAAACCAGTTTGGTGTAGTCGACTTTATTTTCGCAGACTGTGGCAAGACGTTGAATTTTCTTCCGGTGGCAAGGCCGCTTGTGCCTCTTGCCTAGCCCCCTTTGGCGAGTAGATTTAAATATCGATCATAACAAGCATAAAAATAGAAAATTTTACAATGGAAGTGAACTTTTGTAAGAAGCGTAAATTCCTTTGATAATTACCGATACTCTGGGTAGTACTGGGTGAAAATTTGAAAATATTACGCTTTAAATATTGGTGGTTTCTTGATTAAACACAGATTTATTCAGTGACTTCTGTCGCGGTGTCTATAAGTTTTAGCATAAAAATTTCCAGCGTTCGTTCTGACAATAGTGTTGCGAGGTTACCAACTCAAAGCCGGCCCTGTCTCTCGACTGTGAATTTTGGTGGCTGCGCCCCTTTCGAGAACATTCGAGTAAAACGCTTTGTTTGTGCATAGGACGAGCGCGGAAGTTACTGGAATTTTCTATAGTTGATAAAGACGCGGGTTTTTGAGTGCGTAAAAACACAATTAGTGAAACGAAGACAAAGAGTTAGTTCACAGACAGTTTACAGAAGTTCTCAGTAATCGGACAGTTAATGAAATAGGGGAGATAAATAGTGTAATATTCAAGTGGTAAAAATAAATTAGAACTATTATATCGAGTGTAAATAAATTAGTAGACATTAAGTAAAGTGTGTATATAAATTAAGTTTAATACAGTGTGTTTCTTTAAATAAATAAATAGTAATTAGCCATAGTAGTGTGTATAATTTTATCCCACCGTTAAAAACTATTTATATAAATAACAAAAAAACATTACAATAGGATTAATAATAAAGTAAAATAAAAATTTTACTCAAAAACAATTTTACAAACCGGGCGAGTCGAACAAAACCGCAGAAATCGATATGAAATACTTACACGTGCTTTCGCATTGATTCCAAAGACATAAACAGTACAAACAAAAATTGTCTTTTATGAGATACGCCATTATATTCAGTAGTTTTCCAGCCACTGCAGGGCTGGTATTTTTCACAGCAATACCTGAAAAAAAAATTAATAATTATTATTTCTTTAAAAAAAATAACAATGAAGGTATACAATAAGTAGGCAAGTTGGGTGGTCTTGTCGGCCACACAATTAGGTACACCTCTTCTGCCATATCTCTGAGGGAAAATTGTATTCAAATATTGTCTAACGTCTCTTTAATAGTGAGGAGGTGCTCCATCCTATTGAAAGTATACGCTCATATTATTACAAATAATTATCAGAGTGACATTTAATTTAAATTAATAAAACTGATATAAAACATTTCTTAGTAAGTAATTGACGTGTCTCTAATTCTCATAATTCCATGCAACATCCTAAAATGTAATAGCCATATATGTATGAATCACTGATTTCAGAAATAACCTGTTCTGAGATAATTAAAGTAAACAATCTAACTTCCCTAATATTATTTTTATATGAACTTTAAAATAACCCATTTGTTACATTAGCACCGTGCCTTCAAAAAAATCATAAAATATGTAAATGCCAATTATGTCAGGAAAGGTAGAAAGGTCAAATGTCACATGGACTTGAGTGGTTTCTGCATTAAACAAAAAGTTACTACATACTTTTTAAAAAATATATTAAAAAATAAAATTATAACTGTATATGTATAATTTGAATATAAAAAAAGGTGAGCGGTCGCGGTTATGCACAATAGAATGCGAAGTTGAGAAAACCATCAATAAAAATACGCACAATATAATGCGATGTTGGGAATTACATTAGGCCCAGTACGTTCTACTAAGTTTTATTTTATTGACCATTTTTTCAAAATTTTGACAATTTTTGACCATTATTTCAAAATTTTGACAATTTTTGACAATTATTGACCATTTTTTCAAAATTTCTGACAATTTTTGAACATTTTTCCAAATTTTAACAATTATTGACCATTTTTGACAATTATTGACCAATTTTGACAATGATTGATCATTTTTGACAATTTTTCAACAATGTTGACCATTTTAGACCATTTTTACCAAATTTCAACAATTATTGACTATTTTTGAGAATTTTACAAAAATTTTAACAATTATTGACTATTTTTGACAGTTTCTGACAATTATTGACTATTTTTGACAATTGACCAATTTTTCAAAATCTCAACAATTTTTGACCATTTTTCAAAATTTTAACAATTATTGACTATTTTTGACCATTTTTGACAATTTTACAAAAATTTTGACAATTATTGTAAATTTTCCAAAATATTTAACAATGTTTGATGATTTTTCAAAATTTTAACAATTATTGACCATTTTTGACTATTTTTGACCATTTTTCACCATTTTTCACCATTTTTGACAATTTTGGACAGATTCTGACAATTATTGTTCATTTTTTCAAAATTTTTACAGATATTAACCATTTTTCAGAGTTTTTGACAATTATCGACCATTTTTCCAAATTTTTTACCATTTTTCAAAATTTTAACAATTATTGACCATTTTTGACTATTTTTGACCATTTTTGACTATTTTTGACCATTTTTGACAGTTTTTGACCATTTTTGACAGTTTTTGTCTGTCTGTCTGTCTATTTTCTTTAATTTTCGTCTTATGACCAAAATCTCTATCAGACGGCAAAAACGAATGTCCACGAATAGGGAAAAAAGTTTCAACCTTTGCAAACCGACCAGAGCTTACAAGAGCTGAACAAAATCGAAGAAAAACATGATTTTTATTTTGCCCAGGGCAATTATCGCAAAACAGAAGTAACTCTGTTATATGGTCACTAACGTAAACTGTTGATATACTGCAACAGGAACGAACAAACTTCATTTGGGCTGTTTCTTGCGAGCCCTTCATGGTACAGGAAAAAACAGCTTCATCTGTTTTCATATTGTGATCACCAATCACACTCACAGTGGGTTGACTTGAATAAAATAAGTCATCGAGGTAGCTGCAAATTTTGCATGTAATCAAACGAAATTTCAAGGACATTATCTTGATTGCGACAAACCTCTATTGGAGGCCTTCAAAGTATTATAGAATTTCATTGTGAAACTTGAGTTCTGCTGCAGCACACCTTTTTGCCGTAACGTCTCACACTCGTTACACACATCTTCCTGTGGTCTCCCGAATGATAGGTTGAAATTTTCCCTGAAAATGTTATTATAGTACTCATACTTGATTTTTGATGTTGGATTCTTTTCCAGGAATAAAGAATACATTATTTTCACGTTTAACTTTGCATCCAGGTAGTTAAATTCGCGAACACCATAATGTGTTTGTTTGGTGGGAAATATGTTCAGTAACCAACCGTTTCTTAGCGTTACCACTTCTTTGTTTTCCTCTCATATTAATTGGGGTGCATCCAGCTTGTAGCAGTCGTCTAATTACACGTTCGTTTGAAAAACCGTACAAAATGCATCTTTGCAAACCTCTTTTCTGGCGTTGCCAACTAATACGTTATAAGAAAAAAAGCAACCTCTATTCTTTGCATCCTCTTTACGTGGTCTCTTGCGTTTAATTTCTTTACAAATTATCAACCCTTATAGAAATACTTCCTATTCGTTCTTAGAGGATATCCCGTAAAACTTTTTAAATATCTCTTCTTTTTCCAGATCGACAATTTTTTCGGTGCATCTTTTTTTACATCCACAAGCTCCTACGTGTTTAAATCGATTTTCGGCAACGGCTCGTATTATTTATTGACTATTTTTCAAAATGTTGACAACGTTTGACGATTATTGACCATTTCTCAAAATTTTGACAATTATTTGCCATTTTTCAATATTTTAACAATTATTGACCATTTTGACTGTTTTCAAAATTAGTGACCATTTTGACTGTTTTTCAAAATTAGTGACCATTTTTCCAAATTTTTTATAATTTTTGACCATTTCTCAAAATTAGTGACCATTTTTCCAAATTTTTGATAATTTTTGACCATTTTTTGAAATGATGACAATTTTTAACCATTTTTGACAATTTTTGACAATAATTGTCCATTTTTAACAGTTTTTAACAATAATTGACAATTTTTAACCATTTTTGACAATTTTTCGAAATTTTAGACCATTTTTCATAATTATTGACCATTTTTGATAATTATTGAAAATTGTTGACAACTATGGACCATTTTTCCAAATTTTTGTCCATTTTTGACCATATTTCAAAATTTTTCAAAAACTTTAACAATTTTTGACAATTATCAAGATTTTTCATAATTTTGACAATTTTTAACAATAATTGTCCATTTTTGACAGTTTTTGACAATTTTGAACCATTTTTGATAATTATTGACAATTATTGGCCATTTTTGACGATTTTTCATAAATTTGGACAATTTTTCAAAATTTTTGAACATTTTTCAAAATTATTGACCATTTTTGATAGTTTTTGACAATTATCGACCATTTTTCAAAATTTTAACAATTATTGACCAATTTTGACAATAATTGTCCATTTTTGACAGTTTTTAACAATAATTGACAATTTTTAACCATTTTTGACAATTTCTCAAAATTTTAGACCATTTTTTAAAATTATTGACCATTTTTGATAATTATTGACACTTATTATGGACCATTTTTCTAAATTTTTGACCATTTTTGACCATTTCAAAAACTAACAATTATCAACTATTTTTCAAAATTTTGACAATTTTTAACAATAATTGTCCATTTTTGACAGTTTTTGACAATTAGTGACCATTTTTCCAAATTTTTTATAATTTTTGACCATTTCTCAAAATTGGTGACCATTTTTCCAAATTTTTGATAATTTTTGACCATTTTTCAAAATGATGACAATTTTTGACAGTTTTTGACAATAATTGTCCATTTTTAACAGTTTTTAACAATAATTGACAATTTTTAACCATTTTTGACAATTTTTCATAATTATTGACCATTTTTCATAATTATTGACCATTTTTGATAATTATTGAAAATTGTTGACAACTATGGACCATTTTTCCAAATCTTTGTCCATTTTTGACCATATTTCAAAATTTTTGACAATTATCAACATTTTTTAAAATTTTGACAATTTTTAACAATAATTGTCCATTTTTGACATTTTTCGACAATTTTTGACCATTTTTGATAGGTTTTGACAATTATTGGTCATTTTTGACAAATTTTCAAAATTTTTGACCATTTTTCAAAATTATTGACCATTTTTGATAGTTTTTGACAATTATCGACCATTTATCAAAATTTTCAACATTTATTGACCAATTTTGACAATAATTGTCCATTTTTGACAGTTTTTAACAATAATTGACAATTTTTAACCATTTTTGACAATTTCTCAAAATTTTAGACCATTTTTCAAAATTATTGACCATTTTTGATAATTATTCACAATTATTATGGACCATTTTTCCAAATTTTTGACCATTTTTGACAATTATTGACCATTTTTGACCATATTTCAAAAACTTTATCAATTTTTGACAATTATTAACTATTTTTCAAAATTTTGACAATTTTTAACAATAATTGTCCATTTTTGACAGTTTTTGACCATTTTTGACAAATTTTCAAAATTTTTGGCCATTTTTCAAAATTATTGACCATTTTTGATAATTATTCAATTATTATGGACCATTTTTCCAAATTTTCGACCATTTTTGACAATTATTGACCATTTTTGACCATATTTCAAAAACTTTATCAATCTTTGACAATTATCAACTATTTTTCAAAATTTTGACAATTTTTAACAATAATTGTCCATTTTTGACAGTTTTTGACAATTTTTGACCATTTTTGATAGTTTTTGACAATTATTGGCCATTTTTGACAATTTTTCAAAAAATTTGACCGCATTTTTCAAAATTATTGACCACTTGATAGTTTTTGACAATTATCGAACATTTTTCAAAATTTTAACAATTATTGACCAATTTTGACGATAATTGTCCATTATTGACCATTTTTGATAGTTTTGGACAATTACTAACCATTTTTGACGATTTTTCAAATATTTTTTCAAATTTCTTGACAATTATCGACCATTTTTCAAAATTTTAATAATTATTGACAATTATTAACAATTATTGACAGTTTTTGACACATTTTGAAAATTTTTGACCATTTTTCAAAAATAAGCGAGCAAAAAGATTCCTTTTTTGCGCTAGAGCGTAAGGTAACAATCCTCGGCATTTGTCGACTTTACGATTTCATTTGAATAAATTAATTAGTCATTTTACGCGCGACTGTAGAAAAAATATTTTTCACGAATTGGACTTGGGTTGTTCTGCTCAACTAATAGATGTACAGTTTGAACGACTTCCCGTATTTAACTCAAATATGGCTGAAAGTGGACTGAAATCAGTGATTCGTATGTATTTTGGGGAGATATTCGCTGAAACCTAAAAGATATCTCTTGAAGAACTCAGTGTTTTACTGACTGCATGATGATAATCCTTTGCCTTCTATGTCATGGCCATTTATGCATCCGTTTCAAAGATAACGTCTTGGTGCCATACTTTTACCAACCCAGTAAACCATCCTGGTGCTACAATTTCAAAACTAAACAGCAAAAGCTTCTAAGGTCTTCTGGTCATGTAGCAACTATAGCACTATACCATAAGGTACCAAATCATTTGTTTGCCGCAACTATCCGGTGAAATATATTACAGGAAATGATTATTCTTCACCATAACAAAACAATCACCTTTTTTGTCTACCAAAACGTCAAATTTATTATACAATCGATACTAAACTCCAAATCCATTTTATGCACTTTAAGTGAATAAAACATACTCTAAATTTTTACAAATAATAACAATATGTAATTTTATCCTTCCTGCTTCCACTCCGTATGTCGTTGTTGCCTGATATCAACATTCACAAACGATCTGAATTGAGAGCAATCAGGAATAACACGTGCAACTGTCGTTCGCTTGATAGTGTTTGCACTTTCGACTGCAATTCTGATGCACACTCAATGCCTATAATCAATTTTTGCATGCTGTTGTGTATTAATTGAATTTTCCCGCCGTTCCTCCCTAACACTATCACTATCTGGATGTTTGACGGGGTGTTTATATTATACGATGTTATTGGTAGTCGACGTCGTGTTCGGAATATTTGAAGAGCGTAAACGCCAAACCAAATACGCTTGTTGTTTCATTTTTAACGGAACACCCATTAATTTTCACGAAAGAATGTTTTTCTTTGTGGAAATTATTAATCATTTGTAACAATGAAAGCTGTGGGCTGAATCTCTCCACCCCAGAGAGTGGGATTTGGATCCGATTTATTGGTTTTGCCCACTATTACTGCGATGGAGTGTGCAATTAATATAAAATTGAAACCCACCAGCTTTTAAACGGAACGAAAATAATGAAAAAGAAAGGTGGAAAGCTCGTAAAATAATAATCGATTAAACATTTGTAAAAATTTGTAACATTTTTTTTTATTTTATTGAACTTCTTAAGCAATCAGAACTATACCTTCTATGGGCTAATGTGATGACATAAGAACTAGTTTTTCTAGTTCTTCCATGACATGATAGAGCCTTCTCTAGAGAGGAGGCTCGTTTAATAGTTCTTCAAATCATTAGACCAGCTCCTCTTGAGTCTTCTATGGATTTGTAGTTCTAGTAGTGGGTGCAGGAGTGTGTTTGTATGATTTTGAAGTTTGGTGTGGTGTTGTTTGCTTTTATCTTTGATGACGTCCATGACCATTGAGGTCTTCATGAAGACTTTGATTCGACACATAGCATTAGTGATCATTCTTAGAATTTTTGACTGACTTCTCTGGATTATTACCAAATTAGACTTGCATGCACAACCCCAAAGTTCTATGCCGTACGTCCATATTGGTTTAATTATTATTTTATAGAGCAGAACTTTGTTTTCTAGTGATAACTTGGATCTTCTTCCAATTAGCAACTGCATTTCTTTAACTTTTAAATCTACCTGTTTTCTTTTTTTGCTTATGTGCTCTTTCCAATTAATCTTATGATCCAAATGAATTCCTAAGTATTTTGTACTTGTACACTGAGGGATTTGAATTCCATTGATAGAGACTCTGGGACACGACTCTTTTCTTAAGGTGAATTTTATTTCTGTGGATTTAGTTTCATTTATTTTTATTTTCCATTTTTGTGTCCAGTTTTGTATCTGTTGAAGGTGAACTCTGTAGGTTACTGCCTGCTATGTTCGGATCTTCATTCTCTGAAAGTGTAACTGTATCATTAGCAAATGAACCTATTGTAGTGTTTTCGATGGTTGGTATATCCGCCGTGTATAATACATATAGTAGTGGGCCAAGTACACGGCCTTGAGGTACTCCCGCTTGCCAGAAATGCTTTCGTCAACCCTTGTTCTGAATTCTCGATCTTCTAAGTAAGATTTCAATATTGTAAAATACTTGATGGGTAGTAGTTTTTTGATCTTATATAGTAGACCTGTGTGCCATACCTTATCGAACGCTTGGCTAACATCAAGGAATACTGATGTGCAGTATTTCTGGAGTTCTAGTGACTGGTTTATTTTATTGCTAATTCTATGTATTTGTTGGATAGTACAGTGATTCTCGCGAACACTTATGGGACGGTAGGATGATTCTTTGTGGGGATCATTTCCTGGTTTAGCTATCAGTATTATTTCTGCTATTTTAAGTTGCCTGGGCCAAAATTTATATCTAAGGATGGCATTGAAAATATATGTAAGTAACACTAGTCCTTTTCTAGGAATTTCTTTAAGCATTTTTGGAGTTATTCCATCTAAACCTGGAGCTTTTCGAACATTCAGTAACCTTATTTGATTTTGAATTTCTTTTGGAGTGAAGCTTTTTACTTCCTCTATGTTGTTGGGAATACTGGATAAGTCATTTTCGACTTCGTTGTCTGGTACGTCACGAATCTATTTGCCTTCTCTTCATCACTTCTGGTCCACCGTCCATCGTTTCTGTTAGGAGGTATGGGAGTCTTAGGGTTTTTTAAGTGTTTGATGGGTTTCCATATCGAACTGTCAGATCTCTAACTTCTTTCAATTTTTGTTTCAATTGGTTTGTTAATCGATTCAATATGTTTTTATCGGCAGGTGACTGAGTTCGATGCCACGTCGCCTTGGCCTTTCTCTTTTCTGCTATTAATCTCTCTACATCTAAGGAAACATAAAAATGTTTATTATGAATATTACTAGAAGGAGAGGCCTGTTGAGCTGCCCTTTTCAGAGTGTCGCTTAGGAGTGAAATTGCATTTTCTATTTCGTTTTTGTTTTTAATGCTAATATTCAAGTTTAATTCACTCTGGATTTTTTTTCTGTATTCATTCCAATTGGTTTTTCTATTGTGTAGTCTACTGACTTGTTTTTTGTGAATAACACAGCTGCTAATAGTGGATATGATTGGTAAGTGATCAGAGGATAAGTCGAAACTTTGGTATTTACTTAATTACAGTTAACTGCAAATAATTGTCATATCAGTAAAGCGTGATATATAGATGATATAACAATTATTTACAGGTAACTGTAATTAAGTAAATACCTACAAAACCGAGATGGTTTTTTGTCGATATAGAATTTTGGTTTGTGATTAGATGTAGAGATGTCGCTGATATCGCACTCTTAGCATTTCCTTAACTGAGGCTAATGTATTGGTGTGGTATCAACGTAGTCTCTAGTCCAGGATTATGCTCTCAGAGCTTCTGGACAAATATCATCTTCCTTGTGCTGATGAGGCGCAATACGCCGAAACCGGTCCACAAGTGATGTTATTCCTTCTAATCGCAAACCAGATTGGTTGGTTCTATCTTAACAGATATACCAACCCCGTTTACTTTAGAAGTGTAATTCAACGTCTGTCGGGGCATATAGCCCGAGAAGTAGTTGTTGCTTCTTAGTGAACGGTCTGCTCTTTGGAAATTAATTTTTCTAATTTTGTAAAGCGTTTAATGGTATTGAACTATTATTTTTTGACGTCGAAGCTTGGTATTGTGTCCAAATAAACTGATGAGATACCGTTGGTAACGAAAAAGTCTAATAAATCCGGTGTTTTATTAGGATCAGTTGGCCAGTAGGAAGGAGTTCCGGTTGATAAATGTAAATAATGATCATCGTGCAAAAGACTAACAAGTTCCCTGCCTTTTGTAGTTACTAGTCGGGATCCCCAGAGCGTATGTTTGCTATTGTAATCTTCACCTGCTATGAATTTCGGTCCTAACGTTTGAAAGAAATCTTTAAAATGCTCCTCTTTGATGTTGTGCCTGGGAAGGCAGTAAACTGCAGCCACTGTAAGTACCTCCAGGATGACTTTAGTACTGCAGCTCCTTCCGAAGCCACATTCGAACTAGTCCATGTTTCCAGCAGGAAGTACATTTAAGATAAGTACCTTAAAGTACAGATGTTTTCTTCTTCTTCTTCGTCGATGTCTTAAAGGTAGTGGCGTCCTTAACTTCTTATAGTCTGACGACCCCGCTGACTCCGGCAACCGACCGTCAACGAATTCTTCAGGACAACAGTCCACTCTCCACGCTGAAGATCCTGATATTGGTTGGTTTCACGTATTCCTCCCGTCCCGTAAGGCACGAGGAGAAACAGCTACTCGGCTCCCCCACCAACGATCAGGTCGGACAGCTCCTTGGGGGAGATCTGACAACATCTGACATACCTAGAGCAGCACAATCATGGATTCGAACCACCTTTGAAGAAAGATTCATGCCGGCATACTCTGGAAGAGGTTAAATTCACAGGAATCTTGTCGGGAACAAAAAAACTGGACTAAGTACTTAAAAGTGCATATAAAACTCAAACACCACATAACTTAAAAATTACAGGAATATTCGGTGTTCTTCGTAAAGACAAAAGTAGCAAAACTTACAATGGCAGTAGGATTTGCAACTCTGCACTGCCATCTGAATGTGAATTCTACTATAATTAAATTCTCTTGATTACTCTTGATTTCGTTATCTTTTTCATCTCCATAATCACCCAGTATATTTTCGGGAATAAAAATATACCGAATCGCCCAGCGTGACTCCAATTAACCGCACAAAAGAGTTCATTCGTGCTACAAAAAAAATATATATATAACAGAAAATCTTTTTGTCTCTGAATAATTTCGAAACGTTGGGGCCGCTCCAGCCCCATTCAGATTATGAATTCTGACAGCTCTTGTGACAAGTACACACTGGGGCAGGATTTATGGTAGGTCTACATGATGTAGATACAGCATGTACACCTCTATATTTTACACTTCGAACAAAAAAAAAATTAAAGCAGTCTGACAATACGAAACGCCGCGATCGTCGGCTATTTACCAATCAGAATCGATTGATTTAATCACAAAGTAAATGGTGTACGTGTCAAATAGGCCGGAGGGGTGTATTGAATATTTAGATAAAACATGGTTTTTCGTATGCGGGTGCACGAGTCAGTTTGTGGTGATTTGCGGTTTTTGTTTGATAAATATTTTGGATAATAATAATTCAAAAAAATATAGTTTCCTGTAAAATAGTCGTATTTAGTAAAGCGCGTTACCAATAGATATCGAACGATATATTATACTAACGCTTTACAACAAATATTTTTCAAAAACAGTGACCGTTCAACCAAGAAGCAACAACTACTTCCCAGGCTATAAGCTCCGACAGACATTAATCTACACCTCCAAGTCAAACTTAATTTATATACACACTCTACCATTGATTTATTTACACTCGGTATAATAGTTCTAATTTATTTTTACCACTTGAATATTACACTATTTATCTTCACTATTTAATTCACTGTATTAAGAACTTCTGTAAACTGTCTGTGAAATAACTCTTTGTCTTCGTTTCACTAACTTTTTTAACTCACTCAAAAACCCGCGTATATATAGTCTTTATCAAGTCTCGAAAATTCTGGTATATTCCGCGCTCGTCCTATGCGTAAACAAAGCGTCCTTTCGAGAATGTTCTGGAAAGGAGCGTAGCCACCAAAATTTACAGTCGAGAGACAGGACCGGCTTTGAGATGGAGACCTCGCAACATTATTTATACACGAATTATTAGGAATGAATATACCTTGTTTCTGTGTATTTCCTTTCTATTCTGCTTACCGTAGATTAGGATATATACGTTCAGGATCTGAGAGCATTTTATGAAATAATGTACATATCTCTTGTTGAGTCCACATCCTATCACCAACACCAATCATCATTAAAATTTCAATTATCTCACTCTCAGGTGAAGGCATGATATGATGAATAAGATTAAGAATAGGGAATTATTCTTGGATTGTAAAGGATCGGGTTGTTGTTAATAGAAACTTTTCCATAAAGTAACGTAACCATATATACATTTATAGTTAGGCCAGCCATCTGATCTTATTGGAGTTCAATTTATAATTAATTCTTCATTCTAATAATAATATGTCATGAAATATCATCAGTATCAAAACTAAATATATTTATGCTTACGAATACTTTTGTTGACATATCTATCCAATATTTTAAAAGTATTAAATAAGTAATAGCTGACTCTAGGATTTCATTAATAACCTACATTTACTTTAATTTTACAAGGGGCACTACAGGATATTTACGACAGTTTTCAACGTGAAAGTGGAAAATATATGGCAAAAAATCCTTTTAAACTGATTGTTTAGCTAATAAATAATTTATGGCTTACTTTATGTTAAAAATGACTCCTTTGCTACAGATCCGATTACATTCATATTGTTGCGAGGTCACCAACTCAAAGCCGGCCCTGTCCCTCGACTGTAAATTTTGGTGGCTGCGCCCCTTTCGAGAACATTCGAGTAAAACGCTTTGTTTGTGCATAGGACGAGCGCGGAAGGTTAGGAATTTTCGAGAGTTGAGAAGGACTATATATACGCGGGTTTTTGAGTCCGTAGAACACAATTAGTGAAACGACGACAAAGAGTTAGTTCACAGACAGTTTACAGAAGTTCTTAGTAATCGGACCGTGAATGAAATAGTGAAGATAAATAGTGTAATATTCAAGTGGTAAAAATAAATTAGAACTATTATACCGAGTGTAAATAAATTAGTAGACATTAAGTAAAGTGTGTATGTAAATTAAGTTTAATACAGTGTGTGTTTCTTTAAACAAATAAATAGCAATTAGCCATAGTAGTGTGTATAATTTTATCCCACATATTTAATTCGTTTATAAAAATATTTTCTCCACTTGAATTAGATTTGCTAAATGTATTTTTAATTCAATCCATTTTATTTTTGCGAAATTATATTTTTAAAACGATAATTTGTAACCGTCATTTTTCAAAGGATTTAAATTTGTCAAGCTTGTAAACGTTCGGTCAAAAGGGACTATAAAACTCAAGATATAAGCGACAGAGAACGTTGTATCTCAGTTCCAACGGTCTAAGTATTATACACACTTAATCGATACATTTTATAAATTATTCCCGGACCGGCCAGAGTTACAGTGTGATCGTATTTACATTTACGTCGGAACTGAGAGAAGTTTCTACTTTACATTTTTATATTTTATTCATTGCAAAATAAAGTTTAATTCTAAGTAGCTCGCCTGCTCAAAGATAAAACCAAAACCAAAAAGTTACAGTGCTTAGATTAGATTATTAGGGGGAGGATTGGGCCGGTTCGCCTTCACACACTGCGACCTATAAGATCTTTTGTGTATATCTTACATCTATTTTTCAATCCAATAGATCTAAGCTTCTGAGAAAGCCCATTTTGGAACTGGTTCTATAATCTGATCAGACTCTAAGTAGACCTAAACCAGGTATATTGGCGTTGGTAGACAATTACCCTGCAATTGAAGATAATGTGTGATGGTATCTGAGTAAGCAGTGAGAATTCTTGTGATGATTGATTGATTAGTTCGGCACCACCAGTTAGAGGCTTAGAGACCTCGGCACCTCAGCCTTAAGGCTTTTTGTGCTCTTGATTATACCGTTCATGTGAAGAGACCAGTAGCCTTTATCAGACTCAACAGTTTTTTCACTAGGTCCTTCTTGGAGAAATCCTCCTTTGGATACTCTAGTCCTAGGAGTCTATAACTCCAATAAGACAGTGCTTCACATTCGAAGATGATGTGAGAGGCTGTTTCCTCCTCTTCCATGCACAATCGACAGATAGGTTCCTCCCTATATATGCCAATTGCAAGCATATGCTTCCTTAGGGTACAGTGACCGGTGAGTAATCCCGTCACTTTCCTTATCTGGCCCCTGCTGAGGGTGAACTATCCGTGGAATTAGTCCCCATGTGTTTCCCATCGCCCGTTTGGCAGCCATTAGGGCCATCCTCCCTTTATTGGTTTTGTCATGTAGGTTTGACTTCCAGCTTAGCTTTGCGTCCAGAATTATGCCCAGATACTTGAAGATACGTTGAAGAGGCTTGGCAGTTTTAGTCTCCCAAGCCTCCTTTTTCTAGTGAAGGGAATGAGCGCAGTTTTTGCAGCGTTCACCCTTAGGCATTCCCTCCTATACCAAATCTCCACCATTTCTAGAGTTGGTTGCATCAGCTCCGATATAACATTAGGGTATTTCCTCAGTACAAGTATTGTCAGATCAACTGCATACCCCTGGGTGTATATTCCCTTCCTGATCAATTCCTTCAGGAGTTCGTCTATGACAAGGACCCATATCAAAAGTGATAGGACTCCTCCCTGTGGGTATCCCTTCATTATCCTGTTGAAAAGGCATGTTTTTCATCCACCGACATGTGGTGTCGTCTCCTCCACGCCTTGCAACAGCAGCTATCATGGAGTCGAAGGAGGTATGGTCGAACGCTTCTTCTATATCAAGAAATGCTCCTAGAGCTATTTCTTGATTTCCTAGGGCAGCCTCAATTTTCGACACCAGTCGGTGTAAGGCTCTTTCACGGGATTTTCCTGATTAATAGGCATGTCAGTTATAATGTAGTGGCCTTTCAATGAGAAAGTTTTCCCTAACATGCCTGTCAATAAGTTTCTTCATTTTCTTCAACATGAAAGAAGACAGAGTGAATGACTTTGCCTGGAAGTAATCCTGGTTTGGGTATAAAGACGATTCGGGCTCTTTTCCAAGCAATCTGAATGTATCCAGTTGCTAGTGATGTTCTGAAGAGTTTACAAAGTACTGGAGATAGATGTATTTGCCCCTGCTGCAGATGCGCTGGGTTATTTGTATGGCTCAACCAAGTTAATAGCCCAGTTCAACTTGCGCTAGGTTATTACTTTATTAGCAGCACTCCAATCCTTTTTCCTCGCACGAGCCAGGGGAGTTCAAGGTCTGGCGGATAGCTCCGTTCCTATTTCTACAGAGTCTGGTAGATGTGCCTGCTGTAGAATCTGCAGAGCATCCCTACCAGTTTCCGTGTATGATCCATTTGGTTTTAAAATATTGCCTATGGGATTGATAACATCTTTGGCAAGGATTTTCTGGAGTCGAGCCGTTTCTGAGGTTGTTTCCACCTCACCACATAATTACCTCCAGGACTCCCTTTTGCCTTCCTGATCTGTTTGTTGTAAGCAGTCAGAGTGGAATAATATTCTTCCCAGTGTCCTGTCCTTTTCGTACTGTTAAACAGTTTGCGAGTTCTCGATTTTAGATTGATAAGCTCCTTGTTCCACCTGGATGACCTCTATGCCAGCAATGTTTTTTATAATTGTGATGACTCGGAGTTCAGATTTCTGAAGCTCCTATAAGAGCAATTTAGCGTAGTGAGCAGAACCCTTAGTATTTCAAGATCGTCGGGTTCCAAAGATTTAGCCTGAGTTAGCTTGTAGGCAGAGCGATCTTTCGTAGGTACAGGGCTTTAATTTAAATTTAGTTAATTGAGTGAAGAGCAACGGGTGAAGCATTCAGAGACAAGATAGTGGAATCGGAATTATATTTGGGATTTACATAACGTAATATTAATTAATTTCCTTAAAAATCATCCAATGTGAATAATTCACTTCGACTGAAGAATGAAATCAAAAACAATGGTTTCCAATTGTTTTTTTTAGTCATTTTTCATCCTGATTTGCTCTCCATGAATGAAAATTAATATTAATTTTTCATGTTGAACTGTCACCCAGCCTCTCTTTTCATTGATAGTGGTTAGTTATTGGTGATATGGGGGTACTAGGAGACTCCTTCATTTAAAACTTTTCATATGAGACCACTCTATAAACTGCATTATAAATTAAACTAGTTACCATATCAATGAGGTCCGAAGAATATGCAACAAAGAAAAAAAAGCTTGGTTGCCCGAGGTATTTTCATTGGGTGAATTTAAAATTTCTTACGGTAAAATTACGTGGAAAAAAACCTTAAAATTTAGGCAAGAGAATTTATTAAATATGCACATTATACAAATTATTTTTGTTGATTAATGACGATATTTTATTTTATTAAAGTCGTCAATTGTGACCAAGAAGTCACTAAAAATGGAAGAAAAAAAATCAGATAAATTTTAAAAAAACATACTGACATTCAGGTACAAGTAACCAAAGAGGCAGTGCTGTTGCCGTCAATGACTATATCATCAGAAAAAAGTGAAAATGTGGCCTCCAAGTCATTAACGTATGTAAGGAATTGCGTTGTTCCCTTGTAGAACCCCACATTAAGACAAGTACCTACCAGGATCCTGGCTGGGCTCCTGACAGGGCACTGTAGACTCAACAAACATCGGATTGGCAGACAAAACCATATGCAGGTTTAGCCAAGAAGATAAAGAAACCTCAGCACACATAAGTAGATAACCTACCCTATTTCTGTGACACAAACCGGTTTTCATGACCTGTTTGTAGTGCAGGTTTTTTAGTAGCTGACCTTCGCTTTATTTATATACGTCAATGATACAAATTGACCTCTAGACACCACTGGATACCGAATAATTTAATCCTGTTTGTAGAACCAGTTTAACTATGTTTGCCTTGATCACCAACCTTTTGAAACCTTGTAACAGGTTTAAATTACTCGGTATCCAGTGGGGTCTAGAGGTCAATTTGTATCATTGTCGTAGGTATATAAATAAAGTGAAGGTCAGCTACTAAAAAACCGGCTCTACAAACAGGTTCTGGAAAACGGTTTATGTCATATAAATGGTGTAGGCTATCTCCTCACATACCAAGGTTTTCGATAGGGGAAGAAAAACCACCACCCTCATACCCAATATACCTATGGAGAACCTGAGTTCTGACCAATAGAGTCTCGTAATAAGGATGGATAATTTGCCATCTCTATTTATGAATATCGAACTATAATAACAATTATCACGCTGGAAAATAATTAACGAGAAACTAGAAAATGGATTTCTCGATTGGTGATTAGTTTACTTGGTAAGTAATTTAAAGCCCGGAAACAGTTTCTGTTGTTTCCAACTAATATAGTGATTGATCTCTCATTGTATTCTGTTAGTCTCTGATCTTTGATAATTATTTGTAAGCATCACCAAGGGGAAAATAATGAACTTTCGGAACAAACTTCCGCTCCCTAGAGAAAACCCCGAAACACTCGTAGTGTTAGAGTAATTTGTAATCTGTTTGAATAAATTTTGTGTCAAAAACATTTCGCCATTAATGATTTTTCCTTCACCAAGATGTATAAAAAAGTATCGCCCTCGCAAAGCAGGCGTTCGAAAAAGGAAATATATCAATAGTAGACAAGAATTTGTGAAATAATATCTGGGAAAAGTGTGTGAAATTAAAGTTGGAATATACGAATATACAAAAAGTCACCATCCAATATCGCAAAGCAAATTTCGAGTAATTGATGGTTTTGCATACCATGTTAAGGTGGATCGTATTGTAGTGCGATCTAGCGGCGCGTGTCGAAAGTAGCTCTGAGGTAAAAAAATAGGCAACCAGAAAGTGTAAATAATGTGCCGCCACCTTGGTTTTTCACAGAGACAATGAAATATGCAATTTATAATCATTGAAACATGGCAACAGTTACATTATCAAGTGAGGCACACTAATAATTGTAATAACGGCCTGTACTAATAATACTGAGATGGCTAAAATAAAATAAATGTCTGACTTGTGCACCTTTATTCAACATATCTACAATACAAGCAACGATACCTCTTAACCATGGACCTTAACAATCAAATGAATGACAACAAGTTCTCTTATTCTTTTTCTTATTTTACTTGGTCACAACCCAGGCAACCAGTTACTACAAATACCCCCACTCAAAGATTCAGTCTAACTGGAGCTTTTATTTCGCGGCCTGGGCGGCTGTTTGTCATTTGCGCGCACTTCATTATCCGGATTTGCGCACTTTGCTCACACTCTACATTTATTGTAGGATTGTCAGTAGAAACAATAGGATTTTCACTTTTCTTTAACATTTCATTTCTACTGGCATTACAGTGATTTGAATTTTTAATAACTTGGAATGGCTCATCGATCAATTTGCTAAAATTAGTATTTCATTGTTATAATCATGACTATTATCAATAGTGTCATACAATTCCTTTCCAGATTCAGTTTTGGACCAAACAATTTGATAGTTGTGCCGTTTCCAAAAAAGATTTTCATCGATAATTTTGTCTCCTAACACTTCATCTATTACAGCCTTTACCCATTATTTCTTATTTGGTTGTCTATAATTTCTACATCACACTTCCTCTTCCTCGGCAAATGCATCTTCTCTAGTACCCTTAAAATTTTTCCTTACATTATCCTCATCTTGAGATTTATTAACATTAATAAGGTCATATCTATTTCGGATTTTGTTTTTGAATACCAAACTAGCTGGGGTAACTCTAGTAGTTGTATGAACCGAATTTCTATAATGGAATAAAAACCTGTTAATAATGGTTTTTAAAGATGAATTTCCATTTTATCATTTTAAATACAGTGTTTTTAAAAGTTTTTACTATATTTTCAGCAAACCCATTAGATGCTGGGTGATACGGAGGGGAAGGGATATGTTTAACTCCATTAAAATTTGGAAATTTTAAAAATTCATCAGAACAGAATGGACTACCGTTATCGGTTACACATGTTTTGGCAAGGCCAAATCTAGCAAAGCATTCTCTAAGTTTCTCGATTGTACTGGTAGCTGCAGTACTGATCATAATGAATATTACTGGCCATTTTGAAAAATGATCAATAATTAAAAGAATCATTTTTCCTCGTACAGGACCTGCAAAGTCAGCATGAATTCTTTCATAAAATTAGTTAGATTTAATACTAGTGAACAAAACAGATTTTTTTGGGTCAGGTCTAGAGGCCATCCAAATTTCGCAACTTTGCACAACCTTTTCAATATCTGAATCAAGTGATGGCCACCAGAAATATGCCCTAGCATTAGCTTTCATTTTACTTATCCCTTCATGGGTACTGTGGAGCTCCCTCAATAATTGACTTTAATTTATTTGGGACTACCACCCTATACCCCCATAAAATAATACCATTGTTAATGTGTAGTTCATGTTTTCTAATTAAACAACTTATTTTCTGTAAAATTTGGAAATCCATTCCTTAAAAAGTTTAATACTAATCCTAATATTTTGTCTTTTCTTGTTTTCGATCTTATTTTTAATGCATCACTAGGTAGGTACCACATTTTCTAAAAAATTCAAATAATCGAGATTTTCTTCTTGGTTGCCCTTAATAGGCAAAGGCAATCGGCTTAAAGCATCTGCTCTGTTTTCAGAACCTTTTATATATCTAATGGAATAATCGAAACCTGATAGAAAAAGTGACCACCTTTGTAAACGTCCCGACGCCATTTTAGGAAGACCCTTGCGTTCCCCAAACAAACTTTGCAATGATTTATGATCTGTTGTTATCTCAAACTTGCGCCCTGCTAGATCCTCGAACAATCTACTTACAGCCCAAAAAATCCTTAACGCCTCTTTACATACCATCGAATAGTTCCTTTCAGTATCACTCAAAATTCGTGAGAAAGACGAAATGGGTCTTTCACTCCGGTCAGGCATAACATGGCTTAGTACAGCTCCTATACCGTACTCACTACTGTCACATGCTAATCTCAATGGCTTATTTGGATCAAAATGAACCAAAACACGATCAGAAACCATTTCTTTTTTTACTGCTTCAAATGCTTTCTTACGTTTCAAAGACCAGACAAATTCCGAATTGTTTTTAAGCAATTGATATATTGGTTGAAGCTTATCCGCTAAATTAGGTATAAATTTAGCATAACAATTTGTCAATCCTGTAAAAGCCTTAACCTCGCTTTTATTCTTTGGTTCAGGTACCTTTAATATAGCTTAAATTTTATCTTCACTTTTTTCTAAACCCTGGGCAGTGATATTATGACCCAAATAATGAATTTTATCCTGAAAAAAATTATATTTTTTATGTAAAGTCTAATTCCTGCATTTAACAATCGTTTCAAAACTTCCACTAAATTTTCCAAATGCTCCCTTTTATCCCGACCTGTAACAACAACAGTTCCCTTACAGCCTTGTAATCTTTTTTCTTCAAATAGCTGAAAAATTTGGCAAGCAGGTTTTGTACCATATGGTAAACGTCTCACCCTGTATATCCAAAATGGAGTGCTCCAAGTAAGAAGGTCTGCAGTTTCTAGATCTAGAACCAATTGGTTATAGGCATTGAGAAAATCTGACTTAGTAAATTGCTGACCCCCTTGTAGAGCCTGAAATATTTCCTCAATCCTGGGCAATGGGAGATTAAAATCTTCTAAATACTGATTAATCGTAATCTTGTAGTTAGCACAAACCCCAATATCTACTCCATACCTAAAGGTGTTCCCCATAGTGAAGTTTCCACCTTTTCTATTACTCCCTCCTGCTATAACCTAGATAACTCCTTAATTACCTTATCTATGAAAGCAAATGGTATGGGTACAGGTTTTTAAAAAATGGGTACCGCTTCCCCCTTTTTATTTTAGCTTGATCAATTCGTCTCTGTAAGTGCCAAGCTCATTTTTACAAAGTTCTGAGTATATTTTTAAAATGTCTCCTTTCTCCTTCATTAATGTTTACCTCATTTAAAGAAACTTTATTTCCATTTATATTCAACCCAAATTTAGTGAAAAGATCTCTACCCAACAACAATTTTGTGGCCTCCTCTACTACAAGCAGTTCAAAATTCAAAATTACTGGTCCGTGATACATTTTAATTAACATAGTAGCATTACTAATTTTTTTTTTGTAAACGGTAAAAGGGATACAGGTTAGCCCTCCTCCAGTATCTAATTCCATTGTTAATGGCACAGATTCTATTAAAACATTTACCTCTAAGGGTGAAACATAGCAAATAGACCCAAAATGAAGTATCTCATTGTTAAAAAGCTCCACAGCATCCGTTTCAGGATCTGTCATCTCAACGACATGATTGTTGGATGTCTTAAATTTACAATATGGAGGTATATAAAACCATCAATTATTGGCTACTCGAAGAAGTGATTTGCCGAAACTGATTAAAGACAAATAGTTCTACAATAAGTTAGAAGACCGTTGGAATGAAGGATATTATGATGATGAATAGTCGAATTGAAAAAAATACGTAGACTTGCTGTGTTACATCATATATAATTTAATAAATTCCATTCCAAACAATAATTACTCCGTTAATGTTATCTTTTCACGGCGTTACAAACGATTTCTCCGTTTAATCCAATTTTCCTCGATAATAGATATCAATTTCCCCTCTTCTAACCGAGATAGGAGACACATCAAAACCTCCCCGGGATATTAATATCACTTCTGGTTACTTATCCAATAAAAAATGATGTGTGTGCTGGTAGAAAATATACGCCAAGAGCATTCCTGCAACAGACATGGACGGACAGCAGGACTCGGTTTCCTGCCTTTCTCCTGCTAATAATCGCGATATTGCGACAAGTGAAACACATCTGATAAGGTTGTGACAGACCGGTAAATAAAGCGTAGAGGTTGGAAATAATAGGAGCAGATATTAAGTGTTGCATATAACAACATAGTTGGCGCCTGTCAACAAATATCGAATGTCAAAAATAACTGTCACGTTTAGTTAACTTAACACCAAAGTGTAACGTTAATTTCGTTCACTTTATTTTCCTCCAGTTAATTAATAATAAATTATCGTATGGGCGGCGAATAGCCAGTCCTTTCTAATGCCCAACACCGAGAAATGTTTCGAGGCTGAATATATTTACTGTCGGACAAGAATCGAAATCAACGTTTTAATACGGTCTGTGGTGAAAATAGCCACTGCTATTTGTTAGTCCTACTTCGACATCGTTCTTAACTCTTCTTCTATCAATTATTAGTTAAATGTGGATTAAGAATTCACTATTGAAATGTAAATTCCTTTCCTGGTCAAAGCGTCTGAGCTTGACATGAACATGAGACGTAGGTAAGTTTATTATCTCTCATATGATTTCGTGTATTTAAACAGTGGCAAAGAGGTTTCATTCTTTCTTTCCTGAGAACATGTGCTATTAAAGCCAGACGTATGTTATCTTTAAAAAGAATCCACACCTGAGGTGCTCTCTAAACTGAGTAGCCGTTGCAAAAGTTTCAGACCGCTTCGTTTAAAGCTGTACCCAAACTGAATTTTTAAAGTTTATTGGTTCCAAAGGATCCAAAAATGCAACCCTCGTCGACTCAGCTCTGTAGTGGTACGCCTTTGATGCGATAATTATAGTCAAGCAGAGTCGGGCGCGGTTAGTACTTGGAAGGGTGACCACTGGGGAAACACCGTCGTAGAGCCCGTACAGCCTGCAGCGAAACACCTTAGATTACTTAGGGGTAGAGTGCTCCCGGCGTCGGTGATTAGGCTCAATTGCAGAAATAGTTGTATTGTAATCGTAATATCAGTTTAATTTCTTCAATGTTTCAATTATAATTTAACAAAAATTAAGTTAATTCACATTTTTATAACTGTAACTGTTACCAAGCTCTGTGAATATATCCCCATCTTTACGCCTACTGCATATAATGGAGAAATACAAAGGACCCGTCGAGTTTGCTCGACGTCCGAAGGGCCATCCGGAGGGTTCTGCGTCGCTCGTTCGAAGCTCGCTCAAATTCAACGTAATATCCGGAGCTCTCGACGCCGAAACCGACGTCGGCGAAAAACCATGACAATTCACCGCAGAAGTGGGATTATTCCCGGCTGAGAGCTGTTCGGGGGAAACACAAAAAAAATAGGGAAATGGAATGGTGAGAATATATTTCGGAGTCTATCAGTATTTGTTGAATAATTAAGTTTTTGTTACTGTTTTATTGATAAGGTATGTCTCAGTGGGTATTTCAGTTTTTAATTAAATAATACTAGGGGAATGAAATGCTGTTATTATCACCAAAATACAAACAATATGTGCGGATTTCATTTTTTTAACACAACATCGTCTAAATGCTGTCCGTCGCTTATGTAGCACTCCTCCAATCTGGCCCTGAAATGTTGTAATTTCTTGGCGAATGCGATCCTTTAATTCTTGGATGTTGGCAGGAGGGTTTGTGTACACGGCA
The DNA here is from genome assembly GCA_947563755.1 of Lochmaea crataegi. Classification (NCBI taxonomy): domain Eukaryota; kingdom Metazoa; phylum Arthropoda; class Insecta; order Coleoptera; family Chrysomelidae; genus Lochmaea; species Lochmaea crataegi. The sequence continues at coordinate 11,454,675 of OX387426.1, forward strand.
CGTAAAAAAATCCAGAGTTGTGAAATCCGGTAAACGTGGCGGAAACAACTCTCGAACGGCCTGCATGGATATTGTTGTAGTATGGGGCGTAGCACCATCCTATTGAAACCATATCCCAGCATTATAACCAGGCAAACATGCAGGTAAGTTTGAATGATTGTCCTGTATCGCTGAGCATTAACAGTAAAGGTCCGACCGCGGTTATCTTCAAAAAAAATATGGTCCAATAATTTCTTCAGCTCCCAAAACAGAACACAGAGTGAGATGCTGCAAATGCAAAACGCATATATACAGACGGCTCAAAAACAAAAGAAGGCTCAGAATTAAGTAGGGAATGGGAAAAGATACCAGCGTGGTTCAAAAAGAACTGGCTGGTATCTCAATTGCCACAAAAGAACTAACCAGAAAAGGAATTTCTGGCAAAAACATAACAATCTGCACTGACAGCAGACAAGCCTTATTAGCCTTGAACAGACGTGTTACATCAGGGCTAGTATTAGAGTGCCACCAAGATTTATGTAGAGCCTCGGTAGATAACAATATTATCCTGAGTTGGGTTAAAGGGCACGACAGGAGTAAAGGTAATCGCATTGCTGATTCTTTAGCCAGGGAAGCGGCTGGACTAAAAATTTTAGGACCCAGTGACACCTATGGCCTGACGACTTCGACAATTGCGGAACTATCCAAGCGTTACACCCATACTCAATCCCTAAAGAGATGGAATGGAATCAAAGGATGCAGTCTTGCCAGGATCACCTTGGGCGACCCTGGGAAGCTGACGCCGAAGAAATATTTGGCGATGACCAGGAAAAACCTATGCTTAACAGTAGGATTTCTGACTGGCCACTGTCAACTAAGGAAACACCTGCATACTATGGGGCTAGTGGACACACCTCTATGCAGAAAGTGTGAACAAGAAGATGAAACTGTCAGGGATGTCTTATGTGAGTGCCCGGAGTTATCGTCAATAACAAAGTGTGTGTTCGGTGAGTCTTGGCCTACACCTGCCGATATAAAGGAGATGTCTCCTAGTGACCTGTCCACCTTTCTGAAAAGGACAGTATGGACAACTTCTCGGGAGGATGTACAATGGGTCACATGTGGCCTAAGTGCTGTGGGCAGCTGTCATGGCACCTTTTTGGAATGCAGTTGTTTATGATGGTTTTTCTTGGGGCTCATACATACCCATTTAAATGAAAGTGTGCCTCGTCACTAAACATCACCGCTTTTGAGCCATCGGCATTCCAGAAATTGTTCATAATTGTTTCCGCAAACTGCTTTCGGTGAGCATAGTCTGTTTCTTTTAAAAATTGCGAAATTTGAATTTTATATGGATTTTTTTTTCTCTTTTTTTTTGAGATTACAATCTGATCGGTAACGATCAATAAGCAATTTTAATCTAACTTATTTTACTAATTTCAATCCTAAAACTAAATGTCCTACTCAACAGTAGTTCCTTAGACTCTAATACAAATAGACACTATGACTAGTGTGTAAGCACTGTACTGTACTCTGCTTCATACTGACACTTATCTACTGAACTAACTCAAACGGCTTTGTCCTCTTGAGTCTTCTCGTCTGGTTGGTATTGTCGAGGAGCTGGATGGCCTCAACATTCACATGATCTAGGAGTCGCTGTTCATGACTCTTGGCAAACTTGGTGATCGTCTGGTTAACAGAGTCAATCTCCATGGAGGTCACTGCAGTATTTTGTTTTGAAATCGTTGTATGATCTGGGTGTTGCTTTCTTTGGTACATACAGGTTTCAGGATTTGCTTATATATTAGCAATTTATTGTATATAGACAGAGTGGAATTTCGTCCCAGTATCCAATACATTTTTCTAAATTTGAGCTCTAATTCTTCTCTTTTCTTTTTGACATGGGGTTTCCAGCGTAGCCTCGCATCTAATGTAATACCCAGGTATTTGGCTGTATTAGCATAAGGTACCTGAGCATTATTGAGTATAATTGGCACTGATTGGCCTCTTTTGTTAGTAAAATTTATGTGCAATGATTTTGTTTCATTAAGCTTGATTCTCCATCTTTTAGTCCATATTTGAATCCTGTTTATGGTTGTTCGTAATCTGGCTGTAGCTTCGTCATGACTATTTCCGACTGCCAAGATGGCTGTGTCATCAGCAAAAGTAGCTATAGTGTTATGCTCTAAATCAGGGATATCACTAGTATATAGAAGGTATAGGACTGGTCCTAATACACTTCCCTGTGGCACTCCCGCTTTGCTTCCTTTGAGTTCGGAATAAGCTTCTTCCTGTTTTATTCTGAAGACTCTGTTTGATATGTAAGACATTAGAAGTTGTGAGTACTGTTTTGCCAGGAGATGTCTCATTTTGTACTCGAGTCCTTCGTGTCATACTTTGTCGAAAGCTTGTGCTACATCTAGGAAGATTGTAGAACAGACCTTTCTTTCTTCTAGCGTTTTTTCTATGATGTTGGTTATTCTGTGGACCTGGTCTATCGTTGAATGGCTTTCACGAAATCCAAACTGGTGATCAGGTATAAGCTTCCTTTCCTCTATTATTGGTTTCAGTCTTTTCAGTAGAAGTTTTTCAAATAATTTTGATATTACAGGTAATAGTGAGATTGGCCCGTGAGATGAAGCTTCTTCAGGTTTTTTGCCTGGTTTGGGTATCATAATCACCTCTGCAACTTTCCACATCCTGGGTACATACTCTAGTCTAAAAGCAGCATTTATCAGATTCGTCAGTTTTATTATGGCTTTCTGGGGTAATTGTTTCAGGATTTCTCCTGTTATCAAGTCAAATCCTGGGGCTTTCTTTGGATTTATATTTTCTTTAATTTCCTTAGCTACTTCTTTTGTTGTGGCAGGTCTTATTTCTAACTCTTCTTGGTCATAATTCTCTAATTTTATATGGATGAAATTTTGAATTTTGTTTTAAAATACGGTGTAAACTGGCACGCGATAGATTTAACGCTTACGCGTGTTTCCGAAGGGAACGCCTCGGCTGTTGAGTCACTCTTGCAATATTGTTTGGTGTTCTTACAGTTTCCTGGCTACCAAGGTATTGTTTAGTTGTCGAATTTCGTTGCAACCACGATTTAACAAAATTAGCCGATGGGGTATCTGCTATGCGCCAAATGTTGAAGTGAGCACAAAACCGACGTCTAGCTAGGATATGGGACTCGGTCGCCTTGAAATATGCATCCAGCATGAAAGCACGATGCCCACCTGACCACTGCTCCATGGTGACTAAAATCCGCATTCGTCTGCTCACTAATCGCTTGATATGCGCTCCTTAGCTTGTTCAAGGTCGGTACAGAGCGCATACGAAAACTCAAATACCCACTGAGACACCCTATATTTAATAGTCCTGGTGACAGTGAATTTTTTTTTTGGTATTTATTTTCCCAGTCAGCAATCATCGATAGAATCGTTCAGTGAGTAATTCTAAGGAAAATTTGCCATAGACATAGTAGGGTTTTTCACATATTTTTAGTAACTGTGATCAATATAATCATGGTTCTTTTGAAGCTCCAAAACATCATCAGAACTAGTAGGGCCAAGACCTACACTAAGACTGTCTTGTCGTGCTTTGCTCTTCACTACCAAACTTGGACTCAACTTTACCAAACTCTACTCCAATGTAATCTCTATTCTGGCGATGCAGACAAGCTCTATGAAACATTCTGTCAATACTCGTATAACACAATTTGATTTTTACTTTTGGTCACTATTCATTCCATCTCTGTCGATCTTCGTGACATTTAGTTTACCTTCAGCTGTTAGAATTGTTCAGTATTATTAGATATTCAATGATTCAGGAGCGAAACATCCACATTATCCTGAAAAGGTCCTTCTTCGCCAAATCCCGAAACGTTTCAATTTAAAGTAAAATTCAGAGAATTTGCATCCCTTTAAACTAAATCCACACCTAACACAACTTAACTGCTGGGGTTTGATAAAATAGAATGGGGACCGTCAATAGGTTAGCCCGAAAGTTTATTAAGGTGGTAAATAATATCGTAGGGGTATTTAGTTGGAAACAAGTTAATGTCGTTTGTACGTTACAATTTGATATACAAATTCATAATTACGGTTTAGCTCAAAACCATTATCAAAATAACCATAAGATAATGAATAAAATCAAACTAATTTAACTTGCTGATCGGTGGTGTATACTGGGTATTTCCGAAATAATCTTTAATATTGTTCTGGCCGATGGTGGAAGTTCTTTTAAATATGTGTGATGATTCTGGAGGTAATTCTGGAGGTAATTCTGGATGAATTATCTGGTTCACCGAAGGCTCAAAAACAAACCATGGTACTGGGGCTGGTAATCAGTAATCCAACAACTAGGTCTAGACTGGTAAAAAACTGCAAAGAATCCCTTAACAGGATGGCAAGAGACAACAAAGTGTCTCCAATATGGGTGCTGGCTCATGAGGGGATTGCAGGTAATGAAATGGCGGACCAGTTAGCTAAAGAATGCTGTAAAGGAGACTTCTTAGTTCCGGAACCGTTTTGTGGAATCACAAAAGATTGCATAAGAGGAGAAATCGGGAACTGGCTAGATAGAGAACACCAACTCAAATGGAGGTTGACACAAGGGCACCTCCCTATAAAGAGTTTACTGAACAAGGTAGACAAGGAACTCTCAACAAGGCTAATGAAACTGGGTAAGAGACATTTGAAGACAGTTATCGACCTGAGGACCTTGAGGAAATATCTGTACAAAATGGGCAAAGTTAGTGAACCTACGTGCAGAAAATGTGAACTTGATGATGGAACACCTACTCATATACTCTGCTTCTGCGAGAACTTACAAGTACCTAGACGGAAGCATTTTGGAGAGGAATTAATACAACCATCACAACTACCTACTGAAAATCCCTCCAGTCAAACTAGTGGCCTTTATAGAAGACACGAAGTTTCTGGAATGGAAGTAGATAACATGGGAAATGGTACAAAGATTCAGTTCAAAATGTGTGATTAGTTTTGTCGGTAATGAGATACAAGATGATGAATGACTTGCTTGTTGAATGAATACATGGAACCGGAGGTTTTGATAATATTGTTACGCCGGACCTGTACTGAGGATATGTCTAGAATCATCTAGAACCGTTATCGAAAATTCTAGAAATGTCATCCAAAACAACGTCTTCATAGCAATGCCGATATATTTTCCAGGCGACCCTGCTTAGAACGACAATGCCGGTACTGTAAAAGGCTTGAGGAAAAGGAGAACCCAGTGGAAGAAGTTAGTCTACGGATAACCAGAAAAAAGGGGCCAGAAAGTGATGATAATGAGAATCCCTTTGAAATCCGTAGAAAAAGTCAAAAGAAAGACAATGATTTGAAAGTTATAAGAGAATAGCATAAAAGTGGAGTGGAAAAACGGTCAACGGAGCTCGTAGTCACTCATAAACTCTCAATTCTACTGAAAAGTACACAAAATCACTCGATAGTTCACAAAACGTCTCCAGTATACCCAAAAACGTACAATTGGACCATATTCCATTCTCTTTCACTCGAATGCAGACAAAAACACATAAGAACCATGAATATAGAGTCTAAATCGATGCAAAACACACAATGCGACGTTATTTGATCCAATAAAGCACAATTTAACGTAATAACACTCCAAAACGCCAATGGAACTCGGCAAGGGGTAGCCAGATATAGTGGAAGCTAGAAAGAGTACTGGGCTCAGTGGGATTCACTGTATCTTCATGATGGTCTATTGCATCGAAGATGGGAAAGCTCCGATTGAGTACGTATAGTTCACCAATTGGTACTGCCAAGATCACACATCAGAAGAGTGTTATAAGAACTTCATAGTAGCCACTCAGGCGGACATTTTGGCACTAAAATAACTCTGGCACGAGTTCGGGAAAGATATTATTGGGTCAACTGTCGAAGGGACGTAGAAGGTTGGTGCAAGAAATGTGATGTGTGCAATAGTAGAAAAGGTTTTTTCTTACTTTCTTAAACTCTCTTTATTTCTATATCTTTTAACTTTTAAAACACGTCCTACTTTTTTTATCACAGAACTCAAATCTCTAATTCGTCAAAAACTAACTAACCAATGTCAATTTTCCCGCCTTTCATACTTTTCACCTATTCCAGACAGTTCTCGACTTTTCTAGACTCTTCCATGGAACGGATCTAGATGATTCCAGATCTTCTTTTTTTTTTATGGACCTCTACATATCCTCAGTACAGGTCCGACGTAACAATATTTACTTTTTGAATAAAATTAATAAACAACGACTCGGTAATGATAGTTTCTATTTTTTTCAGTTAAAAATTGATTTCCAGTAAATATCCAATATATCTCGAATGTTGGGGTTCATTCCCTTATGCGGATACGGCACTGTTGAAAAAAAAAACCCAAAGCGTGTACTCGACAACGAAATGATTTATCAAATTGTAGGGTTTCGGAAATCACACGATGTCTCTACCAAATGAAATCACATAAATTAACTGTTATTGACTCTGAATAAATAGATTGATGAGTGCAGGGTCAGAATACTAATGGTAGACATGTGGTCGAGATAAATCGGTTACACAAATTTTACACACAAATCATGTTAATTTCGATATCAAATGTACATATAATAAAATATGGGACATACGTTCCTAATATTATGAGAAATTAGAGATTCTATGGTCCTGACGTCCTCGTGGTCGTGGAATAATCATTTTTCAAGACTACTGCGAAGAAGAAGAGTAAAAAAATCATATTCATTTATCGAGAGACACAACAATAATGTTTTTAACATTCTCCAGTACTCCAGACTTTTTATGTAGCCAAGTAGATTTAACAGAACCTCCATCGTAATTGTGGCAGTGCTTACAAAGGTCATTTGCACAACTCAGAAAAAATGATTGAAAGGAATCAACGAACAAAAATAACAGAAGACGAAACCGAAGAGTAACCATCAATAGAACAGACACTACTTCTCTTCAGGATGAGGTCATTAGCTTTATGGTTTCCAAGGGCTGTCCACAAGGCGGAGTACTATCTCGCCTACTGTAGTCATTCTTGATGGATGACTTGTCGAGCGCTCTCGGAAAGTTCATTCATCTTTCGAAGAATGTCTCCAAACAAATATTAGACTATAGCAGGCATGACCTACGTTGTCTAACAGGCCACTGTGATCTGAATCATCATATGCTGACTTGGACTCGAATCAGGTATCTGATGTTTGGTAGGGTCTCTCTCTCTCGCCCTCGGACCTGAAATATCATTCACCAAACAAACTAATCGGCTTTGTTAAGAAGCTGAATTTGTTTGGTGAAATCTGAATAGGTATGAGCCACACTCTTTATAAACCCACTCACCACAAAACCTAACCTAACCTAACCTTCAATTTTAGGCTACTAGGGGAAATTTCACTTAGCCTTGATTCACGAACATCGATCAAAATTGTTTTTAATTTCCTCAGATACAATAATTTAGTAATGAATAAATATTTTATCAATATCCAAGAATTTATACAAGACATACGTCAAACGACATCAAAGGTTAATAACTACTATTCATTCGAGTTATGTCCTTATAAATCAATTGTAAATAATAGACAGTATACCGATGTAGATATAAAGTGATATATAATAATGGTCTGTCATTGAATGTAATCGTGTTGAAATAATAGCTCTAATGATAATAATAGTATATATATATATCAGGAAATAAAAGTTCGGTTATCAATGGATTAATCACTTAGTTTTATGTGAGGATTTTCGTGTTAAAACAGTGTGTTATTTTATGTTGAAGATTAATGGTCGGTGTTAGATTTTATTAATCGTTTATAAATTTGCGGAATGGCAGATTTGGTGAACCATTTTGCATACGTTGCTCCGGAACTGAAGCCAAATATTTCTTCGGTCATAAATTTTATAGAGGTACCCAAATTAAGTAAAGAGAAAATATCTATCAATCTATCGCCCTGTATCTCATTAACGACTAATCTTTTCGCCTTAAAATGGTGGCTGTTGTGTAACGCTTTTAGTTGGGCGTCAGGTTGTAACGACTGCTCAGGTAAAGAGCACCTCAGGCGTAGATTCTAGACCAGAACTAATAGTAATTCAGGTCTTACCGGTTCTCGGGTAACCCTACTTGAATTTAAGTTATGTTAAGGGAAGCGAAGATAAGTGGGTGCCACCCTGAATACTACTAGTTACGGTTTCACATCAACTTTATCAATCGATAAATCCTGGAATCTTGGAAGGTGATAAATACGAACAACGTTATCAAATTTACAATAGTATAATTTAAACAAAGGTGTAAAGATGTATAAAAGATATAAAAATGATATCCGTATGGATAAATATATATGTACAGTTTTTTTCACAGTGTTGAGCTGGTAATATGAACAATTAACAATGAAGAGGTACTTTCCTTTTTTTTCTTCTATCTCCTTGGGATCTTCCTGGTTGAAATTTCTTACAGCTTCAGTTCCCTTGGGTTAATTCCCAGATAATAAGGTTTATATCTTCAGTTCTCTTGGGTTAGTTCCCAGATAATAAAATGTATCTCTTCATATAAATAGTTCCAGACAAAGAATTAAAGGGAGCGCAAAAGGGATAAAAAGTGCTGGAAAGAACAATTGCAAACAAAATTAAACTGACTTGAGTAAAATGCAGGATATCTGAGGATTTAGTTTAACTACAACTTAAGCAATTTACATACAATTTAAAGAGAATTTATTCAAAAACGTGGTTCATATATCCTGTATTTTAATAAAAAAACATCAAAGAAAGCAATTAAAATAAAATCAAATAATTTATTCTATACCGGTAAATGTACACATATACCTAATAGGTATATATTCAAAAAGGTTTGAAATATCTTCATTTATATTCAATGAAGCTAGGTATATACCTATAAAAAGAATATGAAAGAACAAAAAAAATGATGTCGATAAATATGCCTGGTACTGGAACGACACATTGCTCTAGAAAAGAAATATAAAAGCGAAGAACTACTATGTAGGCGAAAAGCAAAATGATAAAGAATAGTTATCATAATATGCATTTAAGCGAAACAACTTACCATTCACATGAATGCACTTTTTCTAAAGATAAATAGGTGAAACCTCACCAATTAAAATTTGGCTTCAATCGCTCTTATTCACAGGTAAAGAAGAACGAAACCTCTTTTCTCCCGTTTAAATACAACACACGAAATCATATGAACGATGATAGACTTACGTCTCATCTCCATGTCAAGCTCAGACGCTTTGACCAGGAAAGGAATTAAATTTCCAGTAGTGAATTCTTAATTCACATTTAATTAATTAATGAAAGAAGAATCTAAAACGATGTCGAAGTGGGGACTAACAAATAACAGTGGCTATTTTCACGACAGACGGAACCCGTTCGGCCCCGGATTTCGACTCTTCATCGACAGTAAATGTATTCAGCCTCGAAACATTTCTCGGTGTTGGACATTAGAAAGGACAAAGGACTCGCTATTCGCCGCCCATACGATACTTATTAATCGTTCTAAATTAAAGTAACATCTGTGAAGATGGAACTGAACGGTATGCCCTTTGCTGCCTTTTAATTTCTTCAAAGCAGTGGTGAATCGCTGTCACTTCCGCTTGGAAAGTTTTGACGTCCTTAGATAGGCTTATTTCAATAGCTATTCTTTGCTTTAGCCCTACAAGTCCAGGTTGTCTCAGTCTTTATGGGTACACATTTCTTCCAGTCTTTCCTACCAGGTATAGTTATTTGGAACATATTATTAAAGCTATATCTCGTGGCCATTGCATCAATGGGTTGCCAATCAAGACATCCGCTTTTAGCTCCTCGATAAGCTTTCAATAGTCAGCGCCGTGCCTCTAAAACATAAAAATTGTAACATCTTCGTCGCCGTAGCCCTATTATTTCATAGAGATATACCAAACGAGTTAATTTATTACCAAGTTTTGTAGTTTTTTTTTTCGGGTCGACATGGGAAACTCATGTTCGAATGGGTCCAGGACCCAAACAGTGTAGGACTCATCCCCAAAGGGATGCCTACCAACCAATCCCACCTCAAACTCGCCGTTACCCCCGCCTCGGAATCACTACCCTAGCATACTTCGAGACGGGCAGAGGTTCCTTGCACACTCTCCGCTCACACCGTCGTCTTCTCCCTAATTTTCACTCCTACCTCTCATGCCATATCTAGTCCTTCTCTCCCCCTAACCATGCTTTCTACTAAGCCACTTACCTCCATCCATTCCTCGTCCCCTTCAACGCACTTCCTCGTTCCTCCAGCATCTAAACACATGCCCCACATCATCCTCCACTTCATTCCTCTCGCACGCTCCAGTCTCTTTTTTCCCAATCTTTTGGAGGTACCCTACCCTCGACCCATGTCCAGTGAACACATGTGTCAAGAAGAAGTGCACCTCCCCGAATGTCCGGTCCATCCAATCTCTCCTATTCCCAATCGCTCATTTTATCGCGCCCTCATACTCCTCCCACTTTTTCTCCATTCTTGTACTTCCTCTCTGGTCGCACCCCTCCAGCGTTTATTCCTAGCTCTAGCCATCACGTCCAATGGGTAGGACCTTGCCAGCACCGCTGCTGCCAGTCCTCCCATTGTCCTGTACCCCTACACCACCCTCCGCAATATCCCTCACTGCACCCGCAGGAGTGGCCTAACCCTCGCATTCACTCCCGCTCTTTCACCCCACACCTCCGCAACATACTCTGCTCTACCATCCTACCAATAATCCTCCTCTTCCACTCTCCCGGCCCTTTCACATTTCATGGTAAGGTTTTAATAGAAAGAATGATGTAATTGTATTTCGGTTGGATCCAGTGTTGTTCGAGGGGGATATACTGAAAGTCCCACTGTAATTTTTATAAGAAAAAGTAATTGTGGGTACCCTGTATTATCCATTCCCATGTTTATTAATGGGAACTTTAAATTCCTCTCTCAACCAACAGCGTTAAAATTATTACAATTTCCTTTTAAAAAGACCTATTTTTTTTCACTTTCTAAACGGCTTGATTTGTATTCCTCCGGTTGAAGCTAATAAACTTTAAAGGCACACTCAATGGTTCCGTTGTGACCGAGTCTGTTGAGAAAAATGACCATCATCAATCTTCTAAAATCAATTCGGCTAATGTTCGAAAGTGAAAGGCCGCGATTTAAGGACCTTTTACTATTCAAATTATTTAATAAAGTTTGATTTATTGTGGAATTTTGAATTAATGTTTGAAAAATATTTATTACCTTTCGATGATCATACATAGATAGTGTGTTGAAAAACTGAAAGTGTGCCAGTAATTTTAGCTAGCTGGTAACCTTTGGTTTAACCCAACCGTTATACAGTATGATCCAAGTGAAAGGAATAATTTCATTATTACGTAAACCGATGATTTTAAAGGAAAATCATGAAACCTGTTAATTTTTATTTTTAATTTAAAAAAATTAAGAATCCAATTTTATCATCGATTTTTTTCATTTCTTTCCCATGTTTTATCTACCGCTATTAGAATTCCCAGTTTCTGTTTCAAGTTATATAACTACAACACGGTCTTTATCGATGAAATTTTCAACGCTACAAATTGAATAACGAACTCGGGAGAGAGAGACAATAAACAATGCTAATCAATAAATTGAAGGTACCGATGTGCTATCAACCGGAAATTAAATGCCCATTAACAGGAAGTACAGATCAGTGACGTTACTATAAAGCAACAAGAAATTAAAATGTCTAAACAAGAAATTTATACTTGAAAATAGTTTTTCAATTAATTTGCTTTTCAAATTGTGTGTGTCCTCAATTCAGTTCCTCCCCTCCTCCATGGCTAATAAATTTACCAATATGTGATACATCGTTGACAAGTTTTGATAAGAACGAAACAAACTATACCCTAATTAGAGGAAATATCGTACTTCCGACATTATACCCATATCTAAAATGGATACCGGAGTTGGAGCAGCACTTGTAACTCCAAATGTGATAATCAAAATTAGACTACCTTACATTACAAGCATTCTAGTTGGAGAACTTTATGCGATATTTCAAGCTCCAGTCCATGCCAATAGAGAAAATGTAAAAAACTTTTTCATAGTAGATAGATAGATAAATATGGGGCTTAAGTGCTTCTAAGAGCCTCTCCACTACGACCTTTGCAGATCTATTGTGTATGCCCTCCTGTTATTCTAGAGTTCCTTGTCTAGACCCGTTTTTATTACTAGACGGATGGCAAACCTCAGGTCCTCCATATATTGGAAGGGTTGTTGTTTTTCCTCCCTATCGTTGAAAACTTTAGCCTAGTCAGGCCTTCTCAGTAGCACAGTATGTGTACTGGGGTTTCCTCATCTTCTTGGCAAAACCTACATATTTATGTTTGTTTCTGCCAATCCGATGTTGTTCATGTGTGTGTTAAGTCTACAATGCCCACTCAGGAGCCCGACCAGGATCCTGAATGTTTTCCTATTCTGGCTCAGTAGATACTCCGTGAATTTTGGCGAGGATTCCTTGATGAACTCTTTGGCATGCCTCATTTTTGGCACCTTGTTCCACCATTCTCGAGACTGATTTTTTATCCAAGTGCTGCGTGCTGCTATTTGTTTTTTGCAGCGCCTTCGCTATGCCACAGAAAGGTTCTGAGCCAATGGGAGCACAACGTGCCCCTTCTCGGGCTAGTGAGTCTGCCTCTTCATTGCCCTCGTGATCTGAGTGGCCTGGTATCCAGGCTACGGACAATCTATTACTACTGCCCAGCTCTTGTAGCGTCTCCAAGCAGTCCCAAAAAAGTTTGGAATTTATCTGCATGGAGCTGACTACTTTTATAGCCGCTTGGCTGTCGGAGTATATGTCAATGGTCTTTTCCTCAAACTTTTGCCTCAATAGCTCCCCTGCATAGTGCTGTATTGCTGCAAATTCTGCCTGGAATATCGTCACATGTTGACCTAAGCTCAGTGAGACTCTTATCTTTAGCTTGGCTATATATATTCCTGCTTCTACACCTTCCTTTTTGAGCTATGTAGCAGGTCATTTCTGCATTAATTGGAGGTCCTTCCTTCCATGTCACTCTGCCTGTTATGACTGCCTGCTCTTCCCGAAGCTATACTTGGGAATCATCTTGTCCGATGGCATTTCCATTATAGGGTCGATTTCCAACTCATTATATAGCTCGTTATACACCTTACCGTGTAGCCTACTAATGGATGCTTGCCCTCTGGTCAATCTATTATTGATTGACTTGGCTTCGCCTTGTATGTAGACATGGAGTGGCGGCAGGTTCAGCAAAACTTCTAGTGCGGCTGTCGGGGTTGTCTTCATGGCTCCCGTGGCAGCCAGACAAGCTTGCCTTTGGAAGCCACTTAGATTTTGGATCGCCTCAGCCTGCCGAGTCTTTGGCCACCATACCACCGAGCCATATGCTAACATGGGTCTGACGACTCTTGTATATAGCCATATGATCATTTTTGGTGGTAGCTCCCAGTTCATTCCGCACATTCTTCTGCACAGATTGAGGGCTATCGTACCTTTTTGTATTGTTTTCTGTAGGTGTTGATCACATGTCAACCTGTGGTCAAATATGACTCCCAAGTATTTTGCCTCTTGGGCAATTGGAATTTCCACCCTATTAAGAACTGGTGACTTTAGTCCTCTCAGAACTTTCTTCTTGGTGAAAACAACTATCGTGGTTTTAAGAGGGTTTACAGTTCCTCCTCTTGGCACCATTTGTTGATTATGTTTAGGGCAGTTTGTGTCTGCTCCGAGACTGTAGAGGTAATGGATTTTGAGATGAGCCCTAACCTTGTAAATAGTTGCGTAGATATAAATGGCAACAATGCAATAAATTCGTGAAGTGAAAACTGAAAAAGTCCGCTTCGGTTGATTTTATTCTTATAGCCCAGGCGAAGTATGTTGAAAATAACATTATAATTTTATTGTAAAATATAATTTAAAACATGATACATACTCAACGGAATTACATTTATTATAGGGAATTGCGTTAATGTCTAGAGATAAATAAAATCAAAGCAATACAGAGTGTTAAACTAATGATATATGATTACAAAGTAATCAGTTAATTGATATTTTAATGACCTAGACAGCTTATGGATTACAAGCTATTAAATACCACTTAGGAGCCCTAGCCCCTTAAAGAAATAATACCATGTTCTACCTGATTTTATATCAACTATATAAATTTATATGTCGTCATCGTCTTCATCATCCGAAAATTCACTTTCACTGTGGCTATCCTCTCCTACGTTTATTATTAAATCCGCCACTTGATCCATGACATGTTCTCTTTCCATATAGTCCTTTTCAACTTTTATTACATTGGCGCAAATGTTTTTCCAATTATCTACCGTTACCTCACTAAATTTTTTCTCCGTTAACTTCCATACATCATCCATTTTAAAAGTTATGTTGCAGGCAGCTACTTCGTTCTTGACCAATGCCCAAATTTTTTCTATTGGGTTTAGCTCTGGATGATAGGGTGGTAGACGCAACGTTAAAATGTCATGTTCTGATAGAATTTGGTCTATTACATATCTTTTAGAAACTGGCCTGTGGATTTTTATAATTGTGAATAGTTCTGCTTTAGTTGATTTTTCAGGAAAGAATATATTTCTTTCAGCAAGCCACTTCAGCATTGCATCTTTTTTCCATGAAAAATTTGGAATGGGTTCTAGGAGTGTATTATGATATGAGGCATTGTCTAATATTAAGACGCATTTTTTCGGTGCATTAGGAATGAATTTTTCTTTTAACCATTTGACAAAATTTGTATTATTCATTTCATCATGATAGTCTCCGGTTTTCATTCCCGATTTAAAAATTGTAAGTGCCTCGGGTACGAATCCTGCTTCACCTCCAGCATGTAAAATAATTAGCCGTTTACCTTTAGCTACGGGTGATTTTAAACACTCCTTTGTACCATCGTCCCATGCTTTTGGTACGGTATGTGAACTGTGGATATAGGTTTCATCACAGTATACAATCGGCCGTCCATCTTCTTTGTATTGTTTTAACTTTCTCAAGTATTCAGTTCTTTTAGCTTTAATGTCATATGTCTCCATTAAAACTTTCCTTTTATCTTCAGTTTTTCTCCATCTAAATCCCATTCTTTTAACCAATTTTCTGAAACTATCAATTTTACCAGTAAAGTTCACCCCTTCTTCATTTCTCACTTCTTCAAAAATTCTTTTCATGGTAGGTCTTCTTTTATGAATAGCACTATAAGAATAAATAATTCTTCGAATTATTTCTTCCTCAAATCCATTAACGGATCCTTTGGAAGTTGAAGGTTTGTTGACGCTTCTCCTAGGTGATTCGAAGCGTTCACCAGGCGATTTTTTATTAGCTTCGCTCACAATACGTTTCACTGTGGCCTTAGAAACATCACAAGCTTTAGCTACTCTTTCATTCAAATTGAACAGAGGGACATCTAGGTCTTTCTGTTCTTTTTCTGCCTTCATAAATTTATATACACTGTATATTATTTGTCGACCTTGACTATGTATAACTTTTTTGGAACCACTCATGTTTCCAGGTTTATTCTAGAACAAAAGATTTAAAAAATTAATACACAAAATAAAGATATATGAATATAAACTATAGTTTCAAGTTTTACATATGCATCAATTAAAAAAAAATTTTCCTACGACCACATAGGAAAGTAACGTATATCGCACTATACAGTACCTCGGAAAGTGGCTTATATCAAACTAGCGTGCGAATTACTTTCCACACATGAGCGGAAAGTAACTTTCCGCACGCTTGCGGATAATAAGTCAAATGTATAATTTTTATTAAGATTGACCACTGTCAAGCTGTCAAATATATAATTTTTAATTAGATTTACCTATGTAATATCTAAATTTGAAGCGATCTATTTGAAAAGTGAAATTTTTTTCATGTTCTTGATTAAAAAAAATTTAAAACGCGGTCGGGGATCGAACCCACGTACTCTTCGTCAGAAGTCCGATGCTGTACCAACTAATCCAAACCAACATTAATACTGAACTGAAAATGTAATCATCTTATAGGTATTTATTATAATATATAAAAAGCAGGCTTTGACAAATTGTGAGAAATGTCAAAAAATTATTCTGATTAGTGAATGTGAAGCGCAATAATTGTGAGGTCAGTTTATATACCTACCTACCTGGAACTATCTACAATAACAACGTATCCCAGACATGCATAACAATATCGTGGATACTGACAATGACATATATACAATAATTAAGAATTGATTGTAATAACCTACCTATAACTAATTAAATTTTTGTTACTAATGATAGTTATTGTTATTTCTTGAAATCAATTATGTTGACTTTAATTGTAACATTTTGTGTATTAATATGTCAGATGTTGATTACACATTATTTGGTGAAATTATCACGTGGTCGTAGGAAAAATACTGTACATTACTTGTGCGAAAGTGATTTTTCACACTCGGCTTATGCCTCGTGCTACAATATTTCCCACTCGTGTGAAAAATGTCACTTTCCGCACACGTTATGTAATATACTATTCTGCCCAATGTCCCATGTAAAAATAACATTCTTTTTGATTAGGTAATAACATGCCAAAAATCAAACTTTAAATTTTAAACACGTAATAAAATAAATTAATACATACCTTACTGTCAAGTAAATTAATTCACTAAACAAAATATTTTCACAAATTATTGTCTACAAAAATCTTAACTAAACTACAAGGAACTAAAAAGGAAACAAAATGTACTGCACTATTAAAAGATTCGGAGTCGAAACAACCTGAACGGAGGACAGTCAAAGAATGAAATTTAAGCGCTGATCTTATTAGGATGGGTAGTAACTTTTTTTTCGAACGCAATCTGGTATTCTGCGACGGAATCACGCAGGGCTCATCTCAAAATCCATTACCTCTACCTGCGAATTTGCCTTTTACAATAATCGCGAGATCATCGGCATACCCTAAGCAATACATGCCTTTGGATGTCAGCCTCTTCAGTAGTTCGTCTTCTAGGATAGCCCACAGAAGTGATGATAACACCCCTCCTTGCGAGCAACCCCTGCCTGCTCTAGCTGTGACGGTGGTATCGCCCCAATGGATGATATGATTACCCTTTTTTCCAAACTGGCGTTTATCCACCGACACAGAAGGAGTGGCACCCCTTTTTTTCTAGAGCTTTGGTAATTGACAGTGTAGATGCATTATTGAATGCACCCTCAATGTCTACAAAAGTTGTCATGGCTATCTCTTTGTCCTCTAGTTAGTAGCCTGTTGAGATCATCCAGTGCTAAGTCTGTTGACTTGCCTGGCTGATACGCATATTGTCGCTCGTTGAGAGGGTTTGTTGATAAAACTTCACCTCTAATGTATCTGTCTATTAGTCTCTCCAACATTTAAAGCAGGAAGGACACTAGACTGATTGGACGGTATGATTTGGGCGTCATGTCTCCTACATTGGGTATATAAATGACTATCCCCTTTTGCCACTCCGTACGTATGTATTGAATAGGTATACAAGCCTTGATTATCCTACAAAGATGTGGAATTAATATTTCCTGTCCCTTTTGGAGTAGGATGGGGTATATTCCATTCTCCCCCGGGGATTTAAATGGTTGGAACTTGTTTATGGCCCACCTTATTCTATTTGGCCTTGTTATCTCTGTAGCCAGTTTCCAGTCCGAGGCATTTGGCCTTTTTGGCTTGCTTTGCGAACTATCCACCGCTACAGGGTGATTCAGAATTGTTGCGGCCGGAAAGTGTGCCTTGATCAGCATTGATATACTTTCCTCAAATGTTGTTGTGTAGGTATCGTTGTCCTTTCTTAGGAACCCTACTTTATTCACAGTACCTCCCTTTGCCAGCACCTTGTGGGTTCTAGAACATGTGGGGGTATCTAAAACCTCCTCACAGAACTTCTTCCACGATTGCCTTTTTGCCTTTCTAATCTCTTTGTTGTACTGCGTAAGCGTAGCCTTATATTCGGCCCAGTCTTGATTGATTTTTTGCTCATAGTAAGTGATTCATTGAACTCAATAATTTTACCAAAGACTGGGATTAACTATGACGCTCTATAGTTTCCTCGCGCGCGCCGGAATAATTGCCCCTTTTGTACACATGCACTGTAACATCTAAAATGAAAAAATTAATTAATTTACAGATTGGATTCAATAACATAGCGAATCAATCACGAACTTGAAGTATTCTGTCAGTACCTAGCGAACTTTGACTTTCGTCTGAAATAACTGAAATTTTGAAAATTTTGCTCATATGGTCTATTAAACTACACATCTTATTACTCTGTCGATTGCAACAAACCTCATCTCAAAATTGTTAATGTTCATAAAATGAACAGCGATTGGAAAAAATATATACAGGGTGAGTCATGAGGAACTTTACATACTTCTACCATATGTAGAGTCCCTCAGGGAGGATATCATGTGGCTACTAAAAAGTGTCTATTCCTCTTCTTTATTAATTTACAGGGTGATTTGTGAAATTGACGATAAATTTTAATTGGCTATAGTGTTTACACGGCTCATTTGATTTCTCTAATTTTTTCATGGTACAGTACACCACTATCGAGCAATCGACTGGTTATTAGCTAAACTACAATTTCATAAATCACCCTGTAAATTAATAAAGAAGATGAGTGGACCCTTTTTAGCAGCTTTTAGCATGATATCCTCCCTGAGGGACTCTACACATGGTAGAAGTATGTAAAGTTTTTCATGACTCACCCTGTATATAATCAGCTTGCGCAGCCGCCATTTGGAATTTTCAAAATTTAAGAATACCAACTTTTTCAGAAACATTTCCTTTATATTTTCTTACATTATCAACTTGATTTTGTAATTTTTATTACACTTGCCGCTTAAATAATCAAAATTTTAAATTGTTCAACAATTTTTTCAAAATTAAGGGTTGAAAAACAATTTTTTGAAATCTACTGTTATCATTATCATCATTTCCTACAATTTCAATGTTTACAATTTTTTTGTGCTAAAAAGACTCCAATTTCGTTGTGCTTACAAGCTGCGTCGCAAGCTCCAACAGAAAAATTTGATGTTAGGTAGATTTTTCGACTTTACTTCCTCGGACTATATTGTGATAACTTTTTATATTGTTACGGTCTAAAATTTATTCCACACAGAAATATCTGCGTTCTTTTCATTTAACAAAATTATGAGGCAATTTCTACGTTCCAACTACGTATTTATGCTATGTCCATTGAGATGGGGTTGTTATTGGCTTTAAAAGAGGATTTCGAGTGTTAAATTCAGAACTGGATTTTGTACACGATGTAAACGGTTGAATGAATCTACTAAAATTTAACTGATTTTAGGGGTTGAATGTATAAAATAATTTGAAGCTGAGAACAGGATGTTGATATGTATACGCTGAGGGATGATTTTGTTTAAAAAATTTTCGATGAACGCTCTATTTTATTCTTAATTTTCTGTCCTAACTTTTGGAGAGAGCTTTTGGAGTAATTATAGAAAAAAAAACTGTATAAATCACCTCAGACAGATTTTTATTTCTACTAAATCCAATGTCCGCCTATATTTTATTGCGGTTTTAGGGTCTCTAACCTGAAATCGTGCTATCAATATGATAAAAATATATTATAGTCTCGTAACTTTCACGGTTTCCAAAATTTGCTTTGCTGGTGCCATTTAAAATGATCAGCCTGTATAGGTCGCTTCATATGAGACACTTTGTGGTCAGAATATGATATTAAGGTTGATCTTCACTTATTTGGTCTTATCTCTAATTTCATAATTTTTATTTTATTTTCTTTCTGTTTGTATGTAAATAACCAAAATATCTCAATGTTGTATATAAAATTAAAATTTTGGAATTCATTACAGTCGTAAAATTTTTAATCAAACCCATAATGACGGTCAGTTTCATATTTAATTTGAATTTTTCTCCTACGTTCATTGTTTAAGGGACAATCACAAGTTTTATGTCAAAGTCCTCTCGATTATTTTTAATTAGCTCCCGGCATTCGTCAACGCTATGTATCAAGTATCACTTGAACTATACGTATTACGTGAGTGGGGGAGAGATGGATAATCAGATGATTTGTAGTCCTGTTGAAGAAGCCATAAGGATATACACCGTTGTATGTGTTTATAATGAGTTTTCTTTAAAATACTAAACTTGGTTATTACATAAATTCAAGTTTATAGTCTATTTGAAAATGATTAATAGCACAGAGTCTACGGCAACAGTTAAAAAAGTTTGACTCGTAACAATAATTATTTCTCAGATTTCAGGAATTATAGTAGATTTTTCAGTATATCCATCATGGAGCTTAGATAAGGAGATCGAACTTATATGGAAAAATTGACAAAACCTGTCATCAAAATCGTATATCTAAGCAGTTTGTTTTTTCACCGCGGCGTCGCCACTGCAAATCCAACACCATCCAAAAACAGTAACCTTAGTTTTTATAAATGACAGTAGTCAAATTGTAAACATTGCTTATGATAGTGAATAATTAAAACTCAAAAAGTAAGAACTAGAAAGATTAAAATTGTTAAAAATTGAAAATGGACTGTTAATGGAATGGAATTGTTAAAAATTATTGCAATAGTGGTTGGTAGTGAAGCTGGTTTAAAATGAAAACGTGAATTGAATTTAAGAATACCAGAGTGTTTTCAGTTACCAAAGGTGATTAAAAATATTCAAAGTAGGAAAGAATATTTATTATGATAAGATTCAAATTATATAATAATGATTTTATGGGCAATCTCCAGATGGATAGGATAGGTATATAATAAAAATTTTCAAAAAATATTTTGCTTTAAACTATTAAAATTCCCACAAACTATTGTTATTAATGCTATTTTAATGCCCCACGTTGGGCGCCAATTATATTGAATTAACTTTAGTCAATATTGTTAGTTTAAGTTTTAGTATTTTATGTGCCCCAGCTACTAACTCCTTTCTTTTCTGAAAATATTTAAAATATATATAAATGAAATAAATCAAAATTATAAATATGTAATTAGCAATATAGAGACAATTCAATTTTTATTTTCATCAGATTAAAGAAAATTAGACCAATTGACAAGGAGCTTCATGGTAAGAAAAGTTAAACATTGTGGAGAGAAGAAGAAAAACGAGGGAAGTAAATTTTAATTAATTGAAATTTGAATTAATCTTGAATTATTTGATTCAGGAACAATTTCACAGAAATTATAAAGACCATGTAATGTAATTATATTTTTTGTATCAATATAATTCCATAAAAAAGATCTTTCTGGACAATTTTATTAAGAAAATAGGGAAACACTTTTGAACCTCAACCTGAAAGGAGTTAGTAGCTGGGGCACATAAAATACTAAAATTAAAACCAATAATATTGACTAACGTTAATTCAATCCTAATTGGCGCCCAACGTGGAGCATTAATAACAACAGTTTGTGGGGATTTTAATAGTTTAACTTGTGAGAAGTCTAGAAAAAGCATAATTGCACACAAAATACTTTTTTTAAATTAATAGTGTGCATGAACTAATGTCATTAGTAAGTTGTATCCGTTGATTAAAAATATATTGTATTTTTTTTGTTACTAAACAGATTCAATATTGTGCATTGAGATTTTGAAGCATTGGGCTTCATCCTACAACTGTTGAACTATTTTTGTTACTCATGCACTGTTATTTTGAGATTATTATGAGTGATCATAGCAATGTCATATACATATTACAATATTTACTTAATTACAGTTACCTGTAAATAATTGTCATATCAGTACAGCGTGATCTATAGACGTCAAAAAATAATAGTTCAATACTATTAAACGCTTTACAAAATTAGAAAAATTAATTTCCAAAGAGCAGACCGTCCACTAAGAAGCAACAACTACTTCTCGGGCTATATGCCCCGACAGACATTGAATTACACTTCTAAAGTAAACGGGGTTGGTATATCTGTTAAGATAGAACCAACCATTCTGTATTGGTGTGGTATCAACGTAGTCTCTAGTCCAGGATTATGCTCTCAGAGCTTCTGGACGAATAGCATCTATCTTGTGCTGATGAGGCGCAATACGCCGAAACCGGTCCACAAGTGATGTTATTCCTTCTAATCGCAAACCAGAATGGTTGGTTCTATCTTAACAGATATACCAAACCCGTTTACTTTAGAAGTGTAATTCAATGTCTGTCGGGGCATATAGCTCGAGAAGTAGTTGTTCCTTCTTAGTGGACGGTCTGCTCTTTGGAAATTAATTTTTCTAATTTGGTAAAGCGTTTAATAGTATTGAACTATTATTTTTTGACGTCTATATTACAATATGTATGTTTGCAAATTTAAATGTTCTGGTGCTAAATAACCTCACAAAATTTTTCATTTCTGTTTCCTAACCTCACTTACCTCACATACTGTCAAATGAGCTAGCAACCAATAATAAACTCAAAGTGTATGCAAGGCTTATGATAGGCTGTTATTGTTCTGCAGTCAGATGTTTTTGGTAGTGCATTTAAACTGGCGCCCTCTACCATGTCCGGATATTGAAATACATGGAGTCCGATATCCTTATATATTCTCCATGATATCCATTCTGAACAACACTAGGTCCAAACAAAAATCAATAGCAACATGAAATGTAAAATGTGGTTAAGTAACTACAACTTCCAAGAGGATGTTGTCAGTGGTGCGAATGTGTTTGCTTCTTTTATTTTTGTTTTTGATAAAATTTTCAAATTATTAATAGATATGGCGTCTCCGACATATTATTTACTATTTTAAATGTAATCCAAATTCACCGGCCTTTTAACGCCACCATAAAAAAAATTTTGCCGACAAAAGTGGAAACACAAACTAATGAACCCTTCTTAAAAATTTCATCATACGACCATGGTAAATGGACATTTTCACACAAAAATTGACCACATTTGAAAATTAAATCGTCTATGATACGTGGTGATCCACACCTAGGTTTTGCCCCTACCAAAAGTCACACAACGCGGCTTAAGAAGTTTTCACTTCAATAAATCGCAATTTAAACAATACACAGTATACACAAATTAAACTTTTCACCTTTGTGTTATCCTTGTATAATTCTTACCAATATTCTTGCTCGAGGAGAATTTCTATTCACTATACACACAAAATTAAGTGACTACATCAATTATTGGAACGAATGTGTTTTCAATTTCAGATACAGAAAGTAAAAGTTGCAGGTTTAACTTTTGCCGCTGTAAAGTGACAGTTGTACTGTATAGGTGTCAGATTTACATATATTTCATAAACTCATTTTTTCCGTGCTTTTCTATCTTTTGCTAAATTTGCTTCTCTCCATGTCTTGCCTCTATGTTGTAATATGTTACTCATCACTGTATTCCGTGTCTGTCTCGGACTGCCTCTCTTCCTTTTAATCTGCGATTTCGCTTCGTATACACGTTTCACTTGTCTGTTGTTATTCATTCGTTGTATATGTCCCCACCAACTTAATCGTCGCTGCTCTATAAATTGTACTATAGGATCTATCCCTAAATCTTCTCTTATTCGTGTGTTTCTAATTCTGTCTTTCCTAGTAACTCTTGTATCTTACTTTTTTGTACATTTGAAAAATTCCACGATTCGCATCCATACCTTAGTACTGGTCTATATATGGTTTTTAATACTTTGATATGAAATATCCTTTCTATTGATGAATCTTTGATTCATGGCATAGTATATAGTTTTATTGTTTTTCTTATTCTTTCGTTGATTTCACCTTCTTGTTATCCAGATCGTTTTACTGCTACTCCAAGGTATTTGAATTCTTCCTCTTTTTCAATTTTTAAATTGTCTATTTTGTATTCTCCTAATATCTATATTTTTGTTTTAGTAGTAGTAGTAGTAGTTTTTAGTAGTACACACTTTAC
Organism: Lochmaea crataegi; assembly: GCA_947563755.1. NCBI lineage: Eukaryota > Metazoa > Arthropoda > Insecta > Coleoptera > Chrysomelidae > Lochmaea > Lochmaea crataegi. The sequence goes on from OX387426.1 coordinate 11,478,515, forward strand.
TTAATGTCTACTAATTTATTTACACTCGGTATAATAGTTCTAATTTATTTTTACCGCTTGAATATTACACTATTTATCTTCACTATTTCATTCACTGTCCGATTACTGAGAACTTCTGTGAACTAACTCTTTACTGTCCGTTTCACTAATTGTCAACTCACTCAAAAACCCGCGTATATATAGTCTTTATCAACTCTCGAGAATTCTACAGTTTTCTACGCTCGTCGTATGCGTAAACAAAACCTTATTCCAGAATGTTCTCGAAAGGGGCGCAGCCACCAAAATTTACAGTCGAGAGACAGTGAGTTGGTGATCTCGCTTTTCTTGATTATATTGTCCAACATTGAAAAGGATTGGGCATAGTCCTCCACATTGTCTTAATCCCATCTCTGTTTTGAATCCCTATGATTTTGCGTTATTTCTAATTACATAATTAATATTTGTTCTATATAATTCTTATCATTTTGTTGTGTACTCCTCTTTCTTTTAGGCCGCTCCATACTTTTACTCTTGGTACTATGTCGAAAGCTTTTTCAAGGTTTATGAACGCTAGATATAGTTTTTTGTTTTGCAAATGACGTTTTTCTGTTAATTGCTTTATCTTGAAAATACGATCCTGTTGCTCCTCCCAGCGATTTTTTATAGGTACATAAATTATATTGTCAATCTAACAAGTAAATGAATCTCGCCTGTTTCCCCTACAGACGCAAATAAACTCTACTCAAAACAATAGCGACTAGATTGTTTGGTTGGTTTTAATTAATTCAATGAAGGCTAGGCTGAACAAGAATGTTATTATTTTTGACATGTGACAGCGCAGTTGTTTGCGACCGGTCTCTGTGTTAGTGCCTTTCGAGTTCGATATAATACGAATATAGGTATATAAAAGCTGGTTCTTCTAACGGAAAATGTTTTTTCTTAAGTGTTGATGGTATTATTACATGGCCTTGTCTCCGTTCAAGTATCCTTATCAGTATGGGCACCATGGAAATGTGTTTATTTACGCTGTTTTTTTTCTATATCGATCAATTAATAGTACTCTTCGAACTATTTAAGTTTTTTTTTTCATTACAAAATAGTCAAAAGGATTTCAACAATTAACTATTAAATCCCATAAAGTACAAGTTTTAAAGTAAATGAACGACGATGAACTTGTTTAATGAACTCAACCACAACTCAGCACATGTCATTGTATATTTATTAAATATAATATCCTCCCATTTAATAAGCATTTAAAATATAAAATATACCTACTATACATATAGTATAGTATTCCTCTTGAATAAAATTTACCTAAAACGTTTCAAGACCTCCGTTGACCTCAAGGTGTTATATGGGAACGGAATTTGCCGAGCGCTGACGATCTTCGCGGCGTGAGAGAAACACGCCCGAAGTTTATGTGTGATGGGTCAAAAGCCCGGTTTAATATCGACGATGAATCGACTTACGTCGGCTGATTATTACACGCTTAGAAAAGAGATGAGTGGAGGGGTTGGCAGGCTGCGCTATATTTTGATTTAAAGGAGAGCATTTGAAGCGAAATAATGAGAATAATGAGCTGTGTTTTGACGTAATAAGTTGTTGCAAATACAAAAGATTGAAGGCTTCACTTAAATTTTAAAAAGATTTAGACTAATTATCATTTAATTTAAGTTTGTCATATTTAATATGTATAGAAATGAATAAAATATGGTTGTTTTTTAAAGAAAGCATTATTTTTATATAAAACAAGCGTGGCCCAAAAATTTTTTTGCATCTGGGGCTTTGGAAAGGAACTCCACAAATTTTGCTTTTTTTACCGATTTTAACGACTTCTGGGCAGAAATTGGGATTGGTTTTTCGCAAAATTTTGCCTACGGCGGATAGGCCTCCGGGGAGCTGGTCACATCAACTATGACCCCCCTATCAAATTAACCACGAGCCGCCACTGCAATTTCCAACCATTTTTTTTGTGGTTTCATTATGAATTATAAATTTTCCGGGTACAGCAATACTTTCCTACACTTAAAATAGTGGTATGTTTTTCCAAACTACTTTTTGCATATATTTTTGTTGATATGACAACTAAATTTTTTATCCTGAATTATCACTTTGAAGTAATAAAACCAAGTCTAAATAATGATGAAAAAAATTAAAATAACTTCGATTTACGAATAGTCGCGTTACGATATGTCATGGATTCTTTATATCAACCTTACAATTTTTGAGATACAAGAAGTGGTAGTTTAAATCGGAAAATTCTCAATTACAGAACTATATAAAGGGTGTTGCGATATTATACCAACAACGATCTACCACAGAAAACTCTTGTTAATTGACTAATTTTTATATAGAAACATGAAACCTTAAAGGGCTCAGTTACCGAGATACATGGTGTCAAAATGTTGAACCTAAACATTAAAACTTTTCATAAAACATATCGGCCTTGCATATTGAACATAAGTGGAATGGGTACTTTTAATTATTTCCAAAAAATTGCTTTTGTAAAGAGCATATTGAACAATTTTTTAAAATTTAAATTTAATTTCAAAGTTTTAACACTCTGTATATAGGTAACTAACCCGTTTAAAGGGTCACATTCTAATATCAAAATTCATCAACTAACGAGAGCTTTATGGTATCGCAATACCCTGTATGTCTTTTTCCGGCTGAAGTTCAAATTAATTACGGCTTTTAATATTTTTATGGCTTCCTGAAACGATTACCGAAAAGGTAGATTGAAGCAAATTAAAAAGTGATAATGTAATTCAAAATGAAACCAACCGTTGACATATTTACAAAACTTCAAATATAAACGATATCGAATTTCAAAAGAAATCTTTTAATATGTTTTCTATTTGTAGTTTTACCAATATTTGTTGATGTATACTTGATACTTGTAAAAATGTGTCGTGAAGGTAAATAGAAATTCAAACCACCAGAACAAAACAAAAAAAAATGGAAGTTGTTAATCCATTTTTATTTCACTGTATAAAGTAAATAAATCAAATTTGAAATTGTAACTATTCTATGTAACTCAATATTCTATTGGCATACTATTTAAAGACCAATTTAATGGAAATAATAATCAATGCTCTTTGTTTCATGAGTTAAATTAAATTTTTTTCCATTAGTCTATATTTTGTATGCAGTAAAATAGTCATTTGTTTGCTGTGTTTGGAAAAAAACAAATATACCATAAAAGCATTTTAATTTCTCTTATTTTGGCTCTTGTCCAAACTGTACGTTACATTATTTTAATAAGTACATTTATTTTTCATGCAACATTGTTGTATCAGTTGAAAGTATAGTATGTTTAAACAGCTCTTGTACAGGATAGGCTTTTATCTGTGTTTTGAAAATGTCAAAAGTCACTTGAACTTTGACGTCTCCATATATAATGAATTAAATGATATGAAACGTTGACTATTTTCAACTCAAGAACGTGTTTAATTCATAAAAAAATTAAATTTCATCTTAATTCTTAGTGTTATATTTTGCGCATTACAAATGGTTTTATACAACAAATAGTACAACTATAATAAACCTGCTGCCTTGAAGGTGATACTAGACCTCACAGCTTCACCTAGCGATAGAGTACGCAGATCAGAATGGTCTGGAAAAGAATAGGAAAAAATAGCCTATGACAAACAGTGAGTACGCTTCACTCCTTATTGCAGCCTTCCAGGGTAATAGTAGACCTTACAGCTTCACCTAGTGATAGCGGACGCAGATCAGAATGATCAGTAAAAGAATAGGGAGAAAAAACCCTAGGACAAACAGTGAAAACGCTTTACTCCATATTGCAGCTTTGCATGGTGATAGTAGACCTCACAGCTTCACCTAGCGATAGATGACACAAATCAGAATGATCAGGAAAAGAATAGGACAAACAGGGAGTACGCTTCAATTCCTATTGCAGTCTTCAAGGGTGATTGTAGACCTCACAGCTTCACCTAGTGATAGAGGACGCTGATCAGAATGATCAGTAAAATAATAGGGAGAAAAAACCCTAGGACAACCAGTGATTATGCTTCAACTCTTATTGCAGCCTTCAAGGGTGATAGTAGACTTCACAGCTTCACCTAGCGATAGAGGACGCAGATCAGAATAATCAGGAAAAGAATAGGACAAACAGTGAGTACGCTTCAATTATTATTGCAGTCTTCCAGGGTGATAGTCGACCTCACAGCTTCACCTAGTGATATAGGACGCAAATTATAATGATCAGGAAAAGAATAGGGACAAAAAACCCTAGGACAAACAGTGAGTACGCTTCAATTCCTATTGCAGCCTTCCAGGGTGATAGTAGGCCTCACAGCTTCACCTAGCGATAGATGACACAAATCAGAATGATCAGGAAAAGAATAGGACAAACAGTAAGTACGCTTCAATTCCTATTGCAGTCTTCAAGGGTGATTGTAGACCTCACAGCTTCACCTAGTGATAGAGGACGCTGATCAGAATGATCAGTAAAAGAATAGGGAGAAAAAACCCTAGGACAACCAGTGAGTATGCTTCAATTCTTATTGCAGCCTTCAAGGGTGATAGTCGACCTCACAGCTTCACCTAGTGATATAGGACGCAAATTATAATGATCAGGAAAAGAATAGGGACAAAAAACCCTAGGACAAACAGTGAGTACGCTTCAATTCCTATTGCAGCCTTCCAGGGTGATAGTAGGCCTCACAGCTTCACCTAGCGATAGATGACACAAATCAGAATGATCAGGAAAAGAATAGGACAAACAGTAAGTACGCTTCAATTCCTATTGCAGTCTTCAAGGGTGATTGTAGACCTCACAGCTTCACCTAGTGATAGAGGACGCTGATCAGAATGATCAGTAAAATAATAGGGAGAAAAAACCCTAGGACAACCAGTGATTATGCTTCAACTCTTATTGCAGCCTTCAAGGGTGATAGTAGACTTCACAGCTTCACCTAGCGATAGAGGACGCAGATCAGAATAATCAGGAAAAGAATAGGACAAACAGTGAGTACGCTTCAATTATTATTGCAGTCTTCCAGGGTGATAGTCGACCTCACAGCTTCACCTAGTGATATAGGACGCAAATTATAATGATCAGGAAAAGAATAGGGACAAAAAACCCTAGGACAAACAGTGAGTACGCTTCAATTCCTATTGCAGCCTTCCAGGGTGATAGTAGGCCTCACAGCTTCACCTAGCGATAGATGACACAAATCAGAATGATCAGGAAAAGAATAGGACAAACAGTAAGTACGCTTCAATTCCTATTGCAGACTTCAAGGGTGATTGTAGACCTCACAGCTTCACCTAGTGATAGAGGACGCTGATCAGAATGATCAGTAAAAGAATAGGGAGAAAAAACCCTAGGACAACCAGTGAGTATGCTTCAATTCTTATTGTAGCCTTCAAGGGTGATAGTCGACCTCACAGCTTCACCTAGTGATATAGGACGCAAATTATAATGATCAGGAAAAGAATAGGGACAAAAAACCCTAGGACAAACAGTGAGTACGCTTCAATTCCTATTGCAGCCTTCCAGGGTGATAGTAGGCCTCACAGCTTCACCTAGCGATAGATGACACAAATCAGAATGATCAGGAAAAGAATAGGACAAACAGTAAGTACGCTTCAATTCCTATTGCAGTCTTCAAGGGTGATTGTAGACCTCACAGCTTCACCTAGTGATAGAGGACGCTGATCAGAATGATCAGTAAAAGAATAGGGAGAAAAAACCCTAGGACAACCAGTGAGTATGCTTCAATTCTTATTGCAGTCTTCCAGGGTAATAGTAGACCTCACAGCTTCACCTAGTGATCAAGGACGCAGATCAGAATGTTCAGTAAAAGAATAGGGAGAGAAAACCCTAGGACAAACAGTGAGTACGCTTCAATTCCTATTGCAGCCTTCCAGGGTGATAGTAGACCTCACAGCTTCACCTAGCGATAGATGACACAGATCAGAATGATCAGGAGAAGAATAAGACAAACAGTGAGTACGCTTCAATTCCTATTTCAGTCTTCCAGGGTGATAGTAGACCTCATAGCTTCACCTAGTGATTAAGGACGCAGATCAGAATGTCCAGTAAAAGAACGGGGAGAAAAAACCCTAGGACAAAGTGAGTACGCTTCAATTCCTATTGCAGCCTTTCAGGGTGATAGTAGACCTCACAGCTTCACCTAGTGATAAAGGACGCTGATCAGAATGATCAGTAAAAGAATAGGGAGAAAAAACTCTAGGACAAACAGTGAGTATGCTTCAATTCTTATTGCAGCCTTCCAGGGTGATAGTAGACTTCACAGCTTCACCTAGCGATAGAGGACGCAGATTAGAATGTTCAGGAAAAGAATAGGACAAACAGTGAGTACGCTTCAATTATTATTGCAGTCTTCCAGGGTGATAGTCGACCTCACAGCTTCACCTAGTGATATAGGCAAATCATAATGATCAGGAAAAGAATAGGGACAAAAAACCCTAGGACAAATAGTGAATACATTTGACTCCTTTTTGCAGCCTTCAAGGGGCCGAATTCTAGACTGAGGAAGTAGAGTTTCCCGAGAGGAGAACACATATTTTGTCTGCATCTTTTTTTGTTTACTTCGTCTTTGCAGTGGCTCAGTCAAGAATCCAGGTCCAGATAGTAATGACATGAAAAAAACAATTCAATTTTGTTAACAACTGAGCTCTGAAAAATAATGGACAAGCGATTCTACCAATTATCCTCTCAATGAGCATACCTTTAGGTGGTATACTGATGGATCAAAAACAGCAAAAGGATCAGGAGCTGGAATTCACGGCCTTAAATTTCGATATGTTATGCCAGTAGGAAATTCGCTCAGCATCTTTGAAGCAAAAATTCACTCAATAAAAAAGCGAGCATAATTTAATTTGGATAAGAATGATCGTAGGCAGAATGTTTCGATTTTTTAAGATAGTCGTAGCAGCCAACAAGGCACTGTTCTCATATTGTATCACCTAGAAGATTGTTTGGAACTTCCTTGGCAAACTTAACGAACTAAGAGTAAACAACACAGATCCATGCTGTCTCCATGATCTAACCAGGATGCCCTTTGTAGGACTCGAACCGTTCTGCGGAATTTGCCCTAATGCATTCAGGATGGAACTGAAAAGAGAAGAAGGAAAAAAAGAAAAAGCAGAGCATCTTTGTGAAGATTTTCCGGAATTGAACCCAGGCCAGTTGCGAATCCTCATTGGTTTTCTCGACCAATACCTATGCAACATAAAGTTGATGGTGTCGAATGAATGAACCAGGAAAAAGGGGAACACCCTAGCTCTAACTGACGGTATGCGACCCTCTCTCCAAGTAAAAAGAGGAGAAATCCCTTCCTTGAAACACCTATAGATCCTGCACTCATAGAAGTAATGTTGTCAGATGATGTTTGATGAAACACCACATTCGCAAAGAAAGAAGCTTATACTTTGTGGGATCCCAACTATTTTGTTTGATCCCATCCTACACTATAGGTCATGTCCTGTCCTGTCCTGTCGTTGTCTTGTAATAATATCCCATGTTTACTAACGCTATTAATAATACTTTGAAAACCTTCAGTTTTGTCAGTGTAGATGCGATCTGACATTCTAAAAATACCAGCACCAGCATCCGCATCTCGAGAATGTCGCGTTATTTCAGAATGCATAGAATACGAGAAAAGCAAGAGCAAAAGTTATTCTAAACATTAAGAGCACATATGTGTCCAATTAAAATAAGTGCGCAGTTTGTAAACAGTCCGAGTTTACTCCCTATTATTATGAAATACTGTCCGCCAGTCGGCAGGTACACATTCCATAGAATTAATGGGAGTAGTTGTAAATTAATTACAAATCATGTGGCATTACCGACCTTTTGGATGTGTTTGTACGTTCATGTTGTTATTAGTGGATTATGTGTACGAGTGTGTGAGTTTCGTTTAATATTCACAAGTTGAAGAAACAAATAAATATAATTAGGTATAATGAAACAGGTCTGTAAATTTGATATTAATTAATATTTAGGAAAATACAGGATGACACATGAGGAACTGTATATATTTTGAGTAAAATATCTTTTGGTCTGAACAATTTTATGTATTTAGGAGCATTGATTAGAGACGGAAGATTCACAAAAGTCCTTCAGTGAAATTAATTTATTCTCGCCAGGAGGTAGTCTAAATAGAAACTAACAAATTGTATTCGATTTTGATTACACTAGGTGTGTTTTCGTCACTCAGCGTGCACGGTGATTGTTTTTTATTTGTTTGTAATTGAAAATCAGCATTTGATAAATTTCTAAACAAAAAAAAAACGTAGAGTCTAGTCATGGAACTGCCGACAGAAGTGACAACACCAATAAATGAACACTATGTACGCTTCATTGTTAATTGTGTTGCATAACCAAAAGTATTGTGTGTTGCATAAAAGCGTGGCGAATGACCAAAGTATTGTGTGTTGCATAAAAGCGTGGCGAATGACCAAAGTATTGTGTGTTGCATAAAAGCGTGACGATGACGAAGAATCCATGTTTTTTCTTCACCCACAGTTTTATTTTAGTCTATTCCAATTTAGACAAAACTAGATTTCTTTAAAAAATGACTTACATCAATAACAATAATAATAATAATAATCGGCCTTATCTCAGCAAAAACACGCAATTCTAAAAGAAAGAAAAAATTCTCATTCTTACAATTTGAATTCGCATCTCTCTCAATCCCAACATCGACGAATTCTATAACAACACCGTGACTTCTTTCACACGAGTGCTTTGAACTCCTTTTCTCTCTCGAGCTTACATAACCTCAAATCAAAAACCATTAGACCGTTACTTCGTTCTGTTTGACGAGTGTAATTTAAAAAAGAAGAAGAAAAAATCTTATATTTCACCCACCGCTTTAACAAACAAACGGTTCTTTCAAATATTTGTTCGATTTACAGTGCCGAGTGCTTCTCGTTAGTTTTATTTTTGTAAGTCCTTTAATGATATTTTCTCTACAAGCAAACGGACTAACCCTTGTGGCGCCTCAATTAGTGCTTCGAAAATAATGAAAAGAAAACTTACCGGGTAGCGAGGAGTTAACTCACCGTAATTTGCAAAAAAAATGGTTCAAAACAATCTTCCGAAACAGAGAAACGTTACAATAAATTGGAGTAAGCAATAAGAGTTAATAAAGCAAGTGTTTATAGGGGTGAATTAGTGGTCAAAACGTTAAAAAATAATCGATTTTTGTTTACATCGATTATTTTTTTTATAATCGATATTTAATTATCGATTTTTATAGTAATATTAATCGATTATATAAATTACGTGTTTAAATCGATTTTCAGAAACAGCTCGTATTTTGACAACTTTTGACAATTAGACCATTTTTCAAAATTTTGATAATAATTGACCATTTTTGATCATATTTCAAAATTTTTGACAATTTTTCATAAATTTTGACAATGATTGACCATTTTTGACCATATTTCATAAATTTTGACAATTAACTACCATTTTTGACCATTTTTCAAATTTTTTTTACAATTTTTGACCATTTTTCAAAATTTTGACAATTTTTAACCATTTTTCAAAATTTTGACATTTATTGACAGTTTTTGACCATATTTCAAATTTTTTTACAATTATTGACCATTTTTGACAACTTTTCAAAATTTTTACAATCATTGACCATTTTCGATAATTATTGACCATTTTTCAAAAATTTTGACAATTTTTGACAGTATTTCAAAATTTTTGACAATTTTTGACAGTACTTCAAAATTTTTGACAATATTTTAAAAATTTTGACAGTATTTCAATATTTTGCACAATTTTTGATAATTATTGACCATTTTTCCAAATTTTTTACAATTTTTGACAATTATTGATCATTTTTCAAAATTTTGACAATCATTGACCAGTTTTAACAATTATTGACTATTTTTCAAAATTTTGACAATTATTGACCGTTTTTCAAATTTTTTCATATAATTTAATTTGATTTTTAACCTGATAAATTGTTAATATATGAATCTCTTAGGTTTATTATTGGAATATGGAAAGCATGTACTTATAAATAATACAAAAAAAATCGCAGAAATCGAATTATTTTTATTAAAATCGATTTTTGACAAATCGATTAATTTTGAATAACGACCCTAGGCACGCGACAATACCGTGCAATCACTACAGTAGCTCATCACCTCACACACATCACCACAAAACATGCGAAATTCCTAATAACCATTATTTCGGGCATTGCTCGTTTTGGCTATTTGAAAATGACCAAAGTGCGATATTGGATTAAACTTCGGGCTTTGGTCGTTTTAGATCGCTCAATTTCAGGTTTGGCCAAAAATTTCGGCCATCGGCCGTTTTCGCCCAACATATACATCGACCACAATAAAATTTCTTTTTCAAAAAGGTCTATGGGTTTTATCGTACCAGAACCAGTTTGTGGTATCCCAAAAAGCCGCATCGAGGAAGAAGTCCGAAAATGGGAAAATTCTATCTATTAAAGCAAATTGTCTTCAATTTCAGTGTAAATATTTGTTTTCTTTTTTTTTCAGAGAGAATCAGCTCAGAGGGATGCTGACCGCGAACGTCGTCTTCGTGCCGACAGCGAGACCAGGGCGAAGCAGGCACTCCAAGAAGCTGCCCGCTGCAGGTCTAGGCTTAAACTCCTCACCTCCGAGTTCCAAAGGTAAGTCTATATTTGAAAAATACTTTAAAACCGTTTAAAAGCATAATTAAAAGAAGATAAAGTCCTTATTGGGTATTATTTGTGAAAATTGCAATGTGCTGCTTGGCTCTAAACTCCAAGATACACAAATGTGTTTAAAATTTTCACCTCCGTATTCCAAAAAGTTTTTAAACCATTTAAAATCGGAACAAAAAAAAACATATATGATTTATGTATTCCAGTTAAAAAAAGGTTTACTCTTACGCCACCAAGCTGTTGTGGTGTTAGCCACACTACACCTCAGATGTGTCGTAAATCCTCAACTGCTTTCGCCTATAGCTGGAAGTGCTTAGAATGAATAATGAGCATAAAATTGTCTTCAACATATTTGTCTTTCAAAATAAAATTGGAAAAAAATTTTGACCCCTCGGTTACAAAACCCTTACGTAACCCTGTGCGCTCCGGACGGCTGCTACCTATCAATGTTCTGTTCGGTATTATAAGCTACCATTAACCGCGACTGCGTCTTACATTCGGCCATCCTGATCCGCCCCTTGTCCTCGAGATTCCTAGAGTACTGGACCTGACGTTCGTGCGTACACCTATCTCACCTACTCGTTCGTGAGCCTGATGCCTTACGCCTATCTCGCTCTCCTGGCGAGCCTTCCAGTCACCCCCTCATTATCACATCCCATGCGGCTACATTTCGTAGATCAAATCCCACTTCCGATATACAGATTGCGAAAATCCCTTTTTTACTATGCGACTTGTACAAGTACGACAAGGAAAATATGAGCTAAAATTACGTGAAAGAGAGAGAAGACTTGTTAGCCCAGCGATCAGTCCCCTCTACCAAAAACAGTTGGGCGTGTGTTCGTCGCCCCACTATTTCAACCGCTGTTGCCAGAAGCTCAGATTAATTTGTAAAAATGATATTTTTGTCACGTTATCGTTAACTTTTTTTCGAGCTCATGCACTATTAGGTAAAATTAAACACTTTCATCCGGCAACAGTGTTTGTACCTTTGTACCTTTAGAACGGATTTTTAGTTTAATTTTTCAAGAAGTTCATATTTTATGTTTAGAATAAGTACCTATTTATTTTATTTTTTCAATTCAATTTATTAATGGAATCGATCTTTAGTTTTTTATACCCAATTACTTTATTATTTTTATCTCAAGAATAAATGTTTTATTTTCAAGTTACAATGGCTAAAATAATATTCTGTTGTAGTTAGAAATTAATTGTCAGCTTGGTCAGAAACGATCAAGTTGACAAAAATTAATTTTAAGATGTACAGGTTACGTAATAACGAGTGTATTTTTTTTATTTCTAACAACCTCACTCCTTCCATGTTGGGAAACTACTGAACACAGTGAACCTACTCACAGAGAGGGGAGTCAGTCTCTGCTGCAGCGTTGCCAGTTTAGAATGTTTGGTACTTTCTAAGTAATATATAACTTTTTTGCATTTGACTTTTAACACCGGATAACGGTGTATTTAGTGGGAGAAAATCGAGATTGGTAATATTATTGACTTTTGAAAAATAAGTGAGATCAACACAAATAAGAATAAAATAATGGAGTTCAAGAAAAAATTTGGACAAATTACAATCTGCAATAAATAAAATCCGTACACTGCTTTCGATTTAACAATTATTGGTATTTAACATTGTTGCCGCTTGAAATGCCATTGAAAATTTTAAAACAACGATAGACAAAAATTAGAAATAATTTTCACAGATAAGTACATTTGACAACACAACAGTTAAAATAAATAGGAGGGGACTGAATACACGCCCAACTGTTTTGGTAGAGGGGACGACTGATCGCTGGGCTAACAAGTCGTCTTTCTCTTTCACGTAGTTTTGCTCATATTTTCCTTGTCGTACTTGTATAAGTCGCATAGTAAGAAAGGGATTTTCGCAATCTGTATATAAGCTAAATATTCTGAATATTGAAAAAGCGAAACCATCGGGACTCGAACCCGGCACCCCTCGGTTAGAAAACTCTTACTTTTCAATTAAATAGAATTTTTAACACTAATGATTAAGCAAATTTGTCATATACAGGATCTTTTTAATAATTTTATTAAAATAAACCCATCGTTTACAATTAAAATTCAAATTAAACTTCTTGTATCCAATAACGAGCCGATGATCTAAGGATTTCCAGTACGTCGAGAAGCATATATCACATCGAAAAAAAAAGATTTTTTATTAAAAATGAATGAGTTGCCAGCTGTGTGAAAACCAGCACGGTTCGCTAAGTCCATTTATTTTCGAAACGCAATGCGCAATACACATTCCTACGGGGCAGTGGTATAGCTGAAGGATATTTCGAAAATTTCATTGTGTAAAAAGATATTTTCTGTTTTTTCGTTTATGGAATCGAATCGGATGGCGATGTTTGTTTTATCTACAACAATTGGCGTGTGTCTGAAATAATCTACTAAGGAGTTTTCAATATACAGATTGCGAAAGTCCCTTTCTTACGCTGCGACTTATACAAGTACGACAAGGAAAATATGAGCAAAACTACGTGAAAGACAGAGAAGACTTGTTAGCCCAGTCCCCTCTACCAAAACAGTTGGGCTTGTATTCAGTCTCCTATTTATTTTAACTGTTGTGTTGCCAAATGTACTTATCTGTAAAAATTATTCCTAATTTTTGTCTCGAAATTATTAACTATGTTCAAAATTGTTGTTCGTGGAGGAAATGGGCGATTTTCAAATGCCACAATAAACAAAAAGTTTCGTATTTTAATGTGGGCATTGTAAAATGTTTTATTTTCAAATACAACGGCGTACGCTAACAACCAAGGTCTGTTGCCGGATGAAAGTGTTTACTTTTACCTAATAGTGCATGAGCTCGAAAAAAAGTTAACAATAACGAGACAAAAATATCATTTGTACAAATTAATCTGAGCTTCTGGCAACAGCGGTTGAAATAGTGAGGCGATGAACACACGCCCCCTGGTAGAGGGGACTGATCGCTGGGCTAACAAGTTTTCTCTCTTTCACGTAGTTTTGCTCATATATTCCTTGTCGTACTTGTACAAGTCGCATTGTAAGAAAGGGATTTTCGCAATCTGTATATGTCTCTCTCTACAGGCTCGTATTTCACTATCGCAAAGAAAGTTTGTTATGCTAAAGTGTTATAACACATTCATACGATACGTTGGTCGGTGATGAGTTGATTTATTTAACAGTGATGTGGGCGAGTTAGGAAAGGAGGAGTAGCCAAGTCGACTTGATGCAAGGGATTGCTATATCGACACGCCAAGAACCCTGAAATGTACTGTAGTAGTAAGCTGGAAAATTTTTCTTCCTAGAAAGTTAATTATATTTCAGCATGTCATTTGTGGATACTCTACTCTATGGGGTAGAATCTGAGGTTTCGATATCTGGGACCCTCTGCTAACTAGAGAGAACTTTGAAATTTTCGAACTTCTCCAATTTTTTGCGGAATACCACTATTAACAAAATTGAAGTACTTTCCTATAATTTTTGATTCAATGGCAAAGTGCAGGTTTTCACGCGTTCTTATTATCTTTCATTACAAACGTTTGATGCACAGTGGTTTCTTAGAGAAGTCTGTAAAAAATGAATATTCTTTTGGTTTTCATAAGGGGACGGTATTTCTTCAACTTTTAGTTAAAGCAACTAGTCCAGGAGTCAGTGAATCTTTTTAGTACTTATTCTCCCAGTCAGCAAGCAACGATAGAATTGCTCAGTGAGTAATTCTAAGCAAAATTTACAGGATATCCAAAAACTCTCCTGCCAAACACAAACCACATATTCTAGATGTGATTTTATGTCCATCCAACCTAATTTACCTTTATCTAAAAATTCTTCCCAAGGGAACTAACGCTCTTTTTGAAACCCCCAAAGCCTTGCCAGACAGGCGCGCTCAATTTTAGAACCAACTAAGCCTCTTGGACTATACCATAAGCTAAGCTAGTCAGAATCTGCTACAGAGCCATGTGATTACTTGTATCGTCAATAAAATCACTAATTTCTTTAACAAAGTCTGCTTCTGTTTCTTTTCCATTTTCAACTTTTTTCTAGTGTCTTTTCCCTCAGGATACTTTGTTTTATGACAATCTAATTATTTGTTATTAATAAACAATTTGAATCTAACTTGAAATACTGATTGAATTCTTAACTTGAGGGTCTTACACTAGCACTATGTCAATATACACTTCACACTTACACTTAATCAACTCTTTATAGTGGTTCTTTCTCTTGAGTCGTCTCATCTGATTGGCGTTTTCGAGGAAGTGGATGGCATCACGTATTTCAAGAGTTTTTCTTTGAGACACTTGGTAGGCTGTCTAGCAGTGTCTACCTAAAAGTTACTATTTCGGCAGTAAAAAGGCCGAAACTCACTTAACCGTACAGCACTTGACAAGCATCTTCACAGCACCGTCGAGTAGTCAACTTGACGGTTGTGTATGGGTTCACTTAACGCATCGACACGGGATCAGCACCGCTGCGATACCCGACTATAGGCTTCACTTTATATTGTCAGAGATATTGTATTGGCACGCCGTACGCAAAATATTCTCTCTGAGAAATGTGTTGTGGTTGAGGCGTTGACGTGCCTTGTCGGTGCTGTGCTGATGTTGTTAAGTAGGCGCGCTTACATTTAAATGCACATAAGAAATAAAATATGCTGGTGATGATCAGACGCTGATCCTATGAGATGCTGATAAGTAAGTTTCGACCTCAAAGGTGCATTGACCGTGCTTTTGCGAAAGCTTTGTGTAGTATGTATGCAGCTTCCTCTGGTACTAACCCTGCCTGGTCATTAAATTTACTAAGACATGACATTAGTAGAATTTAGGGGAATAGAAAAATAATAACCATAACTATAATAATGTCAAAGAATTGTGGTGTGTGAACTTTTTAAATCTCCACGAAAAAACGTACCGTAGTTTGTTGACATATTTCTTGTAAACTGCTTTTCTACGCCAGTGTTACGAAGATAAAAACGCTTATTTCCATCCGGTCACTATCTTTGGTACGTGATTCCAATTTGAAATCCTGCTGCCCATTCAGTATATTTAATATAATCGATTTTTTTTTCGCATCCAGCTGCGTTATTCGATCCAAGCAATTAATTAGCTATTACAAAACGCATTACTCTTAGATTCATTTGCGATAATTGTGTAAATAACAGTGTTACAATTGTTCGTAGAAATTCTATTAATAATAATTCACTTATTACTGGGAATAGAGTGGGGATTATTGTTGCCTTTCCGTGTTTTTTTTTGGATCTTCATGATCTGCTTATGATTACCGTTAAGTGAGTTATTTGTAGACCGCCCGTAGTGAGACAATAAAAGATTCACTTAAAGTTGGGTGCCAAAAATATGATACACTAAAAAACGATATTTTTATGGGCTCCAAATAAGATCAAATCATATTCACTTTTCAGGGTTGACTTTATGAACGTGGGTTCTTATGAACCTAGAGTAAATTGCAGAGAATAGTCTAATCGGATAACATGATTTAGAGCTATTGTGATAATAATACCTTGTAAGTAAAGACCATGGGCGCCACAAAGTTTTCTCAAAAACTTTGAAAATACCTACAAAGACTCTAGGTAGTAGCTATTTTTAAGTTTACTTGGTTACTGTAGGTGGGTAGTTGAAGTCAAAAATAAAACACAGTCTCAATGATTACTAAGTCTAATGACAATCTGTGAGATGAATAGTTATACAAAAAAAACAATAAATATCTTGACTGCTTTTAGTTGGTGTTAGTTATGGTTAGTGTTGATTTAATAATGGAAAAGATTATAGCTGAGATCCCTCGATGGATGGTGGGTAACCTGTTGGTGATTTTTAGGTCAGATGAACCTCCAGGTAAGCTTTATATAGGTCTTCAGCTAAGTTTAGATAAATCTTCCGGTAAATTGTAGATATCTTTGGGTAAGTTTCAGGGAAACTGTGAATTGAGCTTCACAGATCCCTCTGAGACACTCAGAAACACTAAGAGGTATACACTTCAGGCAAGCCTCGTATAACCATCAGACAGGCTTTGTAGAAACCTCTTAGAAACCGCAGAGATAAGAATTATTGTTTAAACCATTTATTTAACTCCATTTATTGTTTTCAAATTATAATACTTCAATATCTCTGCGGCTTCAAAGGAATTTTATTTCGCCTCTTTCTTAGCGATAGATTCAGAGAGACCAAACCGCAACCCGCGTTTACACTTTCCTCTCTCAGGCTTAGCGAAGACCCGCTCGTTCTCGTGTCTCATGTAAAAATCAACAATTCCCTGGATATGTCTACTATACCACTCTCCCGTTAATGTAAGAAACAATAATTACTGTTTCAGTAGACAAACCTACTGAGGTATATTGACCTGCTTCTCATACCAAATAACAATTCCAAACAATGTTTGATTTTAAACTGATAATTCTTTTAATAAATAATTGTTTTTAGAACCAAGTAATAATCAGAATTTTAAATAACAACATAATATATTACACGACCGGTTTCACAAATAACAGTTTCTTCTTCAGGAGTTGATTATATAAACTTTTGTGGCTCCAAGTCTTATTTCCGAAAACAGTCTTTAAAACAAGACGATCTTCCTCCCAACTTTTGTATCTTTTTAGTCTTATCTATTGTGCCTTGTATGTATGTATATTTTTGGGGGGTGAGCATTCACTAAGATCTGAAAGATATATTGAACCTCGTCTTCTTCTCAGTACCTGAAGAAAATCTCAGAAACCAGCAATTGCTTTAGTCCTCTTCCATCCAAAAGTCTCCCAGGTGTTGTGCCTTGCAATCTGTAGTTTCGTGCATTAAGCAAATGTGTGAATGGAGGTTTCTTCTTTTTCCATTCCACATAATCTAAATTCTTCATTTTTCAATAGTTTGAGGAGACGATGCAGTAACCAGTCAAAACTCATATGGACTGGATGGACTGATTGATTAGTTCGACACGTCTATTCAGAGGCACCTCAGCATTTCGGCTTTTTGTGCTTTTGGTTGTACTGTTTATGTGAAGAAATCAGTAATCCTTATCAGGATCAACAGTCTTTTCACTAGATCCTTCTTGGAGGAATCCTTTTTTGGTCGCTCTAGTCCTAGGAGTCTATATTTCCAATGGAACAGTTCTTCACATTCAAAGATAATGTTTGAGGCTGTTTTCTCTTCTTCCATACACAACCGACAAATATCTCCCATCTTCTTGCAGCCAGTCGTTTGGGATACTGTTATTGTCTGGAAGTTTCGAATAATGAAATTTCTACATTAAAATGTAATTGAAAATAGTTAAGTACTTGGGTTGGGAAATAACCGAGTCAACTCAGGTATAATACTATTTTCTCCAATAAATCTAAATACGGTGGACCATTTAAGTTTTCCTCAATGAAAAAGGGACCAATTATGTTGTCGCCTATCCTATTTAGTGGATATTGGTTGTGGGATTCACGCATCCAACGAGAATTGTTACGTGACCACTATCTATAATTATGCCGATTTACGCTTCCATTAATAAAAAAAGTCGCAAAACATTTGGATCGTTTAGATTTTAAGACTTTTCCATCATTATGTCTGCAAACTCTTCACGTCTATCGAAATCATCATCTGACAACTCTTGAACTAATCTTATTTTGAATAGATGGAATTTATTTTCACGTAACATGTTCCTGAAGATAATTGAGGCGTTCCATACTTAAAACTCACTCTGTATATGCCAACTGTATGCATGTGTTTCGTTAGGGTACAGTGACTTGTGGGTAATCCCATCCCTTATCTGGCCCCTACTGGTGTTTAATATTTCGTTAGTCAGCGACTAACCTCAGGGAGGGTTTCTTGACCAGGAATTTGCTTTGGCACGTGCATCCATTACGTCCGATGTTTTGTTTGATTTTCCATTTACTGGTTCAGGACCAGTAAAAGCAGTTTCAGCTTTGCTAGGGTGTCTGCCGTTTCATTGCCCACAATACTTTTGTGCACCGGGATCTATTTAAGTGTCACTCCATCTATAACTCTAGTATTATGGATTCTTTTGCCTGCCATGAAGCTGCGTATAAAAATGTTTCTCCACGATCATCACAGAATTTGCCAATTCTGGAATTCTCTCTCTTGAGATTGAAGAAATATTCTGCAACACCTCTGCCCCTATGCAATTTAAATGTATTTACATTCTCTCTCTAGTGATAGAATAATATTCTCACACTGGTTAGCAATAATATCATTAGCCTTGACGCAGTTGATTGTCATCGTAGTGTCAAAACTTGAGTAAGTGTCAAAATTATTGCTGTCACATTGAGTGTTTACCTAATATAATTGTGATTGAGTTCTGTAATATAAATTATCTTTTGTTCATTTTCATTGGAAATCTTTGATCGTGGAGAAAGTATGGTCTGCTACTCGGTTAGAATGAAAATTCGTTATGCTCGTGGTTCCTCACGCTCGCCTTCGGCTCGTGCTCGGAAATTTCCACTCGCATCGAATTTTCATTCTAACCTTGTTACAGAATATACTATTCCATATTTCACAAACCTATCCTTGAATATTAAAATTTAAAATTGATAAAAAAAACTACACCTTTAACGTCTTACGCATTTTTTATAACGGTTTCAACTTCGTTTTCACTTTTGCCACTCAGAAAATTCGCACAAAAACAACTCCCAAACGAGATAATCGATTTCAGTTAGAAGGAGCAAGGATCAAGTGTAGTGTGTAAAAAAAACGGTTTCGTTTGAATGAAATATTTTGCGGGGAAATCGACAGTAAACTAACGTTATCCTGTCACTGTAGAGATGATTTACTGAAAATTGCAGTCGTAAAATTTCTGTTGTAACGGATATTACTATTTTTTTTTGAAAGTTATGATGCTGCCATATATTAAAGATAAATTTCAAAATTTAGAAATCTATGAGATTAATTTTTTTAATAAAAATACATAATTATACGCAGTAAGTATTTCAAAATTGATTTGAGGTCGCAACTTTGTTGGGATGAACGCGATCATTTTCTTCCATAGCATTTTAAAATGACAGTTACATGTCAAAATTTCAACAAAAATGAGGTAATTAAGAGATGCTGGATAAGTAGCAATGTATACAGCAATGCTATAATTGGTAATTTCAATGATTTTTATAGTAATAACTGAAACAATTGAGAATTTAGATGATAATAATGACAACGACGAAGATGATGTTGGTGAAAACATTCGGATCAATAATAGTCTAGTTAATTCTTGTAATTGGATTTAGAATAAAACGCTTTATTACCAGAAAGTTATAGAAAAATTAGTAACAATAATTTAAACATTTAGAAGAATTTGAAAAACTGGATCAAATTCTACCTTTTTAGAAAGAGGGCAAATTTTACATTGCCTACAATACCCTTGTGCCCAGGGACCCACTTAGAGTTACTCTATTATGGTTTGCCAGGGTTGAGTGTTTTTGTAGCCAGTCTAGATCTGATCTGGGGACATGCTAAAGATTTCAGTGCTGCCTGACTATCTAAGAGTATGAGGATCTTTTGGCCTCTATACCCCCTTTCGATGTTCATTTGCAAACACGTGTCGATAGCGTAGATTTCTGCCTGGAATACAGATACAAACTTCCCCAACGATGCGTGGACATTGCACCTGGGTCTGGCACCATGGATCCAGCTCTTGTTCCTATGTCAGTTTTAGATCCGTCTGAGTACCACACCAACGTTCCTTCCCGACTGCATGCTTCCAACCCATCCCAGTTTAGCTGGATATGGTATGGTTGGTTGTCGTTAATTGTAGCCAATATGTTGTCACTTCTCATTTCAAGAAGCGAGTTCGTGATAACATCTGTGATTTTGGAATGACTATGGGAGTTGGATCCTTCGTGTCAATTCCCATTGCATTCAAGCCTGTTAGTAATCGTCAGTAATTATTTTGAAGCTTGCTTCTTATTGCACGACATAGGACTTTTGAGAAGGCCAGTGAGCTCGTGTGAAACGTGTGATGTTACGAAAAAACGTTCGTCACGCGATGACTCATTAGAAAGAGAGAGAGAGAGAGAGAGAGACGCATTGAAATAACGCGCGATACTATAAAACCAACGCTGCGTTAAAATTTTGAAAAATGGTCAAAAAATTTTGAAAAAATGGTCAATAATTATAAAAAACTGTCAAAAATGGTCAATAATTGTTAAAAATTGTCAAAATTTTTGAAAAATGATCAAAAATGGTCAATAATTTTCAGAAACTGTCAAAAATGGTCAATAATTGTTGAAATTTTGAAAAATGGTCAAAAATTGTCAAAATTTTGAAAAAATGGTCAATAACTATAAAAAACTGTCAAAAATGGTCAATAATTGTTAAAAATTGTCAAAATTTTTGAAGAATTGTCTAAAATGGTCAATAATTGTTAGAACCTATCGAAAATGCTCAAAAATTGTCCAAAATGGTCAATAATTGTTAAAATTTGAAAAAATGGTCTAAAATGGTCAAAATTTTTGAAAATTTGTTAAAAATGATCAATAATTGTCAAAACTGTCAAAATTGGTCAATAATTGTCGGTCAATAATTGTTAAAAATTGTCAAAATTTTTCAAAAATGGTCAATTATTTGTCAGAATCTGTCAAAAATGGTCAAAAATGGTCAAAAATGGTCAAAAATGGTCAAAAATGGTCAAAAATGGTCAAAAATGGTCAAAAATGGTCAAAAATGGTCAAAAATGGTCAAAAATGGTCAAAAATATTCAAAAATTGTCAAAAACTAAAATATTTTAAAAAATTGTCAAAAACTAAAATATTTTAAAAAATGGTCAATAATTGTCAAAATTTTTGCAGGTTGTCAAAAATGGACAATAATTATCAGAAACTGTTAAAAATGGTCAATAATTGTTGAAAATTGTCAAAAATGGTCAATAATTGTCAGAACCTGTCAAAAATGCTCAAAAATTGTCAAAAATGGTCAATAATAGTTAAAATTTGAAAAAATAGTCTAAAACGGTCAACATTTTTGAAAAATTGTCAAAAATGATCAATAGTTGTTAAAACTGACAAAATTGGTCAATAATTGTCAAAAATGGTCAATAATTGTCAGAAAATGTGAATAATTGCCTAAAATTGTCAAAATTTTTGAAAAAAGCAAGCATCTGTCGACGACCGCTCACCTTTTTTTTAGTAGATATGATGGAAAATTGAAAGAATTTTTGTAGATGTAAGAACAGGTTATAGGTTGGGATTGGTAAATTTTTTTCATCAAAAGAAAAATTGTGCAAAATAGAAAAAATTTTAAAGCGGAAATAGAGATATACGTACATTATGGCCTTTCTTTTCAAATGCAGTCTTAAATTACAAGTGTAAAATTACTTTCGAACAATTATACAAAAAGTTTCGTGAAGGAAAGCTCTAGGAAAGATTTTAGAAGCGGAAAACTTTCTATAAATGAATGTGTCTTCAAGTTGTGAATGAGATATTTTATGAACTTCCTTTATGAAACTTTTCGTAATGATATTTTTCTTTACAAGCATTATAACACAATCTAGGAAAGAGCTGGGAAATCTTCTAGTTCATAAAAAACTTTACTTTAATTTATTGTTTCGTCTTATTTTCATAGATATGAATAAATCCGTGTTTTCCCTTCATTTTTACCAAAATACCTATTTGCGAAAATTACTTTTCAATCCAATACACAAGAATTCTTGAATTTTCCAGAAAAATACGCCATCCCAATACGATATGATCGAACCTTTATTAACAAAACTCCTCGCAATCTATGAATTATTTACTCACGATAAAATTTTAGAGAATTTTTCCTTGTCTGCATCATCCGACTTGGAATGTTTTGTTTTGAATTAAAATGAGTTTTGGTACGATTAAATAGAAGTATATTTTTGCTCTACCCCAAAAAAAGGAAATTGAAATAATGAAAAACTCTGCTGTAGATGGCTGGAAAATGGAATTTATCTGCCATTGAAACATTGTCATTCGGTTGTTTAAGTTTAGATTAGAAGTAAAATAAAAAGAAACAGCTTAGGAGTCTTATTGGAAACAGTTTGATGGTTGTATTTTATTTTTATAATTTCTGTTGGAGTGTAATGAATCAATCAATCAAACGAAAGCATTAATTCACATAAAAGACATAAAAAATTAACTGACCTACTCAAAACAATGGCTTCATCAGTTATGATTGGTCTTACTATGACTCTACATCCACCTCAGGATCTTTGGATTACAACCCTTATCCTGCCAAGTTCTTTCACACTATTAGAGCCATTTTTGCTTAGGGAGTTATCTCTTTTTAGTGTTAGTTCCACAGGAGTCTACTATCTAGGGTCAGACTTTGATTAGATAGTTTACTTCTTCTCTCCATTCAACTTCACTTCAACCACTGAGACCTAAAAGATCTATTGTGCCCCCTCACTTCTACTCAGTTCCTGAGGAAAGTCTCAGAGACTAGTAGCTCCTTTAGTCCTATTTCCAGGAGGAATTTTAGGATATCTGAAGGCTTTACCTTAGGTAAATGTCGTCCCTCTACTATCCAGTAATCTCTTAGGTGTTATGCCCTAGGATTCTGAATTGCTGTGCAATTCGCTGTGCAATTTCTTCTTCCATGCCACATAATCTAGATTCTTCTTCCTCCACTATTTTGAGCTTTTTCAGGTGTCCATTCAGGCGACTTATGCATTCATTTGATCTCAACAGGTTGTAGTCACCCAGAAGAATCTTTGTTCTACTAGATGTTTCCAATGGTCAGATCTTCTCTTTTTCTCGCCGTTGCCTATTTCTTCCAATAATACATTGGAGCTGATACCGCAAAAGGGTTCCCGCCCCCTAAAGGATGTTTCAGACCCCATCTTTGCTAGGTCATCTGCTACACCTAGTCCATTGAGTTTGCCTAGGCCTTCCCACACCATTTTGGGACTGATTACAGAAGAGCTTGACTATCCGACATTATGATAATCCTTTGCCTTCCATATCCTTTATCTATATTGAGCTGGGCACACTTAGCGTGAATTTCCGCTTGAAAGATACTTGGGGTTTCTCCCAAGCCTTCACAGTGTTTGGTTCGTGGCCCGTACATTCCCATCCCATTTCCTTCTATTGCTTTTGAGTCGTCATGTCATGGCACATTCTTGGCAAGATATTCCAAAGACAGTCAAACCAAGCAGGATTTTATCTACCGTCAGACTCTACATTAACGGGAATATTACTCCTCCTGCGACAAAACATAGTCCTTGTAACGTTGTTGCTTCTTGTAGTAGACAATCCTTTTCATCACCGCTGCGTTGGAGGAACCAACCATCATTTGTGTCATCAGGAGCAGCATTACAGTTAATACGTTTAAAAAAAGAACTATTACGGGTGATTACCATTACCATTTTTCCAAATTTCTGGCAATTTTTGACCATATTTCAAAATTTTTAACAATTTTTCAAAAATTTTAACATATTTGGCAATTAGAGAGAGAGACGCACGATACTCTCTCTATCTCCCTGTCTCTCTTTCGACCGTTTGGGAGGGATTCCCAAACGTTCGAAAGAGAGACAGAGCGTGAGAGAGAGGCGTGCCGCTGTGTAGCCTACGAAAGAGAGAAGAAGAAGGCGGCTGAGGAAGAGAGGGGAGATAGTTAGCGCAGCAGGCGGCCGAGAAAGAGACTAAGAATGAGTTATCGCGTGACGAACGCTTTTTCGTAACATCACACGTTTCACGAGTTCACTAGCCATCTCAAAAGTCCTATGTCGTGCAATAAGAAGCAAGCTTCAATTTAAATTTCATTAGATTAGTGGATTATTCAGAAATCTGGCAACACTGTTGCGTGACGAACGCTTTTTTCGTAACGTTACACGTTTTACGAGTTCACTAGCCATCTCAAAAGTCCTATGTCGTGCAATAAGAAGCAAGCTTCAATAATCGTTCAAATTAGAGCGAAAATACTGGCTATTTTCAAAACTGGATGTCTACTTAAAAAAAAATTCATTAAAATTTAACGTTCGATATATTTCGAGATTCTCCCAGAATTCTTCTTAAATATTTCCGAGATGTTTACTGAAAATATACATTTAAAAAGATTCTCTCTTAATGGATTAACAACGTTACGAATGCGTGCCTGGATGGAAACCGAGGGAGATATTTTCGAAAGTGGAAATGGAAAAGAAGATACCCTCACATATCATTTTATTCGAGCGGAAATATTTGTTATTTCCTTTCGAATAAGATATTAATGTAATATCGGTGAGCCTTAAAAGATTTGCTTTTGACAGGTTATTATGGAATATTATCAGTTGGTTTTTGTGATGTATACTGTATATAGTATGTCTAGTAAATAGTGATAACTGTTCTGATTCGAGGAAGATAAGATACTGCTTGAAATGAAAACAACAACAAACTCCGAAAACGTCAATATTATTGTGAATGGACCATCCTTATCGCTTAAAAATCACATACTGTCAAATTACAATGCACAAATGTCACCTTTATTTCTAGACTTTTTCTTTCCTAACCACTTTGTAAGCATGTTTTTAGAAAACATGAAATTAATTTTCGATTTTCATTCCATATGCTTTCTTCAACAAAAACAAAAAATATGACAACATCGCTTACCATTTTACGCAAAATATTCGTCCTCGTTCATTCTAATGATTCAATTAATCATTCGCGACTTTGCCGGAAAGTTACTATCGTTTTGGAGGTTATGGTAGTTTCTACATATTGTATTGATATTTGTCAAACTGTCAAAAGTGGAATGTTTATTCCCGCACTTAACTTTTTATTTTTATTTTGTTTTTAGGACCCAGTGACGGCCTATTTTATATAATTTTCTAAAGTAAAATCAATTTATATTTTCCAAATTAGGCTTGAAAAATGAAAATATTGTTATTTTGTGGGTATTATAAAGGGGCTAACCAAGAACCATTTTTACCATGAAAATATTTTGGTCAGATCAAGTGAACCAATCCTCACCTAACTAATCGTTTTCATTTTTGAAGTAGTAATTAGTAATTTTGAGTAGAAATATCTGTTCAAAATAGCACGCCAGTGGCGTAGAAAAATCAACTCCTCTTTCATACTTATTACTTGTTTTAAAACGATTTTGGTTCGAATTGATTCGAATTTAAGCCACAAAACTGAATTTTTGGAGTAAGGTCTCAATGTTTGTATGTATATTGGGGTGACATTCACTAAGACCTAAAAGATCTATTGTGCCCCTTACTTCTACTTAGTTCCTGAGGAAAGTCTCAGAGCCTAGTAGCTCCTTCAGTCCTTTTTCCCGGAGGAATTTCAGGATATCTGCAGGCTCTAACTTCTTCTATCCAGTAATCTGCTAGGATTCTGAATTGCTGTGCAATTCTCAAGTACGTGGATGGAGGTTTCTTCTTCCATGCCGCAGAATCTATATTCTTCTTCCTCCACTATTTTGAGCTTTTTTAGGTGCCCATTCAGACGACAATGTCGCGTTAAGGTACTGTGCCAATCGAGCGACTGCAACGACTACAACCGTGCGGCTGGAGACGCGCGACTCTGACGACTTTCCGTCGTTCACCAGTTTACGTTGAAGGAAATGATCGCGTTGTCAACTGCGCGGCTTCAGCGTCACGACAGAAGCGTCTGCAACGACTCTGGCGGCGCGTCTGCCAAAATATCAGTCTAGCCGCGAGAGTTGTCGCGACAGGTTGGTGCAAATAACCACGTGTTTTCTGTTTTGTGGAATTTTCAGTTGAAAAATGGACGACTCTATTAATTGAGCTTGTAGGACATCATCCCAGCTTGTATGATCATAAGCACAAGTACAAAAATCAAAGTGTCAAAGAAAATATGTGGAAAGAAATTGCTGGCATTTTAAAGCTTGCCTTAGTATTACCCCTAGTTTCTCTTCTGGGCTTATTGGGTGTCTAACTAGTCCACATGATTGCTTTTTTTCGGTAATTTTCAATCAGACCTAACACAAAATTGAACTGGTTGATGCTCAGTCTTTAAAAATTTCGAAATTTGGTGTCTTCTTGTGAAAGGTGTCTCCGAACTAACATATTCTCATAACCTCCTTCTCCTTGGGCGCAGAAAATATCGTGAGGACCACATCGTACAGAATCCGCAACTAGTGGAAATAAAAGTTCTTCTTCTTATTCTTCTTCGTTTTCCAAAGAGAACCAAGAAACCACTGCTTTCTCCATGATAGCCGACTACAAACTGATTTCGCGTCTATAAAATACATAATTTTAAAAGTTGAAGCGACCGCAATCGCTGCCGCTGCAGCCGTACTTCAAAAGTCGCACGTCTCCAGCCGCGCGGCCTTAGTCGTTGCAGTCGCTTTATTGGCACAGTACCTTTAGGATCCCTTTTAAAACCCTTAGTGCAGTTTTACTTTGACTTATGCTTTAATTTGATCTCAACAGGTTGTAGTTACCCAGAAGAATCTTTGATTGTCTAACTCCCACTAGATCTTTTCGGCTTTGCTATACTATCCAATACCAAAATTGTCCAAAATTTCGAAAGGTCTAATCAAAGAAACCCGCAGACACACAAGTGGCTATTTCACAGAGATCATACTATTTGAAGTCACAAGCAATAGAAGCGCGCTTATAGCCGCTTGAAATTATTTGAATTTGAGAAAATTGATGAAACGTCCAAATGTAAATTTTAACGGTTTAGTTAAAGGAAAATGTTCTAGTGGAGTTTTTTTGATGCTTGCTTCTTATTGCACGACATAGGACTTTTGGGAAGGCTAGTGAACTCGTGAAACGTGTAATGTTACGAAAAAGCGTTCGTCACGCAACAGTGTTGCCAAATGTCTGAATAATCCACTAATCCAATGAAATTTAAATTGAAGCTTGCTTCTTATTGCACTCATTCTTCGTCTCTTTCTCGGCCGGCCGCTGTGCTAACTCTCTCCCCTCTCTTCCTCAGCCGCCTTCATCTTCTCTCTTTCGTAGGCTACACAGCGGCACGCCACTCTCTTGCTCTTTCTCCCTCTCTCATACACGCCGGCACGAGGGATTCCCAAACGGTCGGAAGAGAGACACACAGAGAGAGAGAGAGAGTATCGCGCGTCTCTCTCTAATTGCCAAACATGTTGAAATTTTTGAAAAATTGTCAAAAATTTTGAAATATGGTCAAAAATTGTCAACAACTGTAAAAATTTTGAAAAAATGGTTAATAATTGCCAAATATTTTCAAAAATTATCAAAAATTTGGAAAAATTGTCAATAATTGTCAAAAATTGTAAAAAACTGTCACAATTTTGAAAAAATGGTCAATAATTATAAAAGACTGTCAAAAATGGTCAATAATTGTTAAAAATTGTCAAATTTTTTGAAAAATGGTCAAAATTTTTGAAAAATTGTCAAAAATGGTCAATCATTGTGAGAATCTGTCAAAAATTATCAAAAATGGTCAAAAATAGTCAATAATTGTTAATATTTTGCAAATATTACTATCATTGTCAAAATTTTTGAAAGTTGTCAAAAATAGTCAATAATTGTTAAAATTTTGAAAAATGGTCAAAAATTGTTAAAATTTTGAAAAAATTGTCAATAATTGTTAAAATTTGGAAATATGGTCTAAAATGGTCAACATTTTTGAAAAATTGTCAAAAATAGTCAATAATTGTTAAAATTTTGAAAAATGATCAAAAATTGTTAAATATTTTGAAAAATTTACATTAATTGTTAAATATTTTGAAAAATTTACATCACCTGTCAAAATTTTTTGAAAGTTGTCAAAAATGGTCAATAATTGTTAAAATTTTGAAAAATGGTCAAAAATTGTAAAAATTTTGAAAAAATGGTCAACAATAGTCAACTTTTTTGAAAAATAGTCAAAATTTTCGAATAATTGTCTAAAAGGGTGAAAAATTGTCTAAAAGGGTCAAAAATTGTCAAAATTCTGAAAAAATGGTCAATAATAATAAAAAACTCAAAAATGGTCAATAATTGTTAAAAATTGTCAAAATATTTGAAAAATCGTCAAAAATGCTCAAAAAATGTCAAAAATGGTCAATAATTGTTAAAATTTGGAAAAATGGTCTAAAATGGTCAAAATTTTTGAAAAATTGTCAAAAATGATCAACAATTGTCGAAACTGTCAAAATTGGTCAATAATTGTTGAAATTTGAAAAAATGGTCAATAATTGTCAAAAATGGTCAAAAATTTACGAAAAATGGTCAGAAATGGTTATTCAATTGTGCATAAGAAGAAAGCGTCGGCGGTCCGACTACCGCTCACCTTTTATTTGATAATTTGTGTAATAATAATTACTGTTAGCGGATTTCTTCGATTTTATCCTGGATCATTCGTGATATCAGGGACTAGGAAGGACCATTGTGATAAGCACAAAAATTGGAAAGCTTTTTTCTAATTTAATTGATTTCGTATCTCCAACGGTTTAAAAGTTACCCATATAATCCCAAAGAAATACTGTATGGTTTGGAAATTTCGATATCTGCTGGTTGCATTTCTGGTTTCAGACCATGCGGAACTTTTCATGAAGAATAACTTTTTTTTGTAAAATTAATGGGCTAAAAGTTATCCATATGTACACTGTATATTCACCTTATAGCACATATTTGTTATTCAAACATTTTGCTAAATTCCCTATTGTCTTCGTTTTTGCTTTACTACAATTTGTTTTATTAACCTCGTCTTCTAATATATATAATGGCTTGACACCCCATGTGAGGTTACGCCGCGTATGCTTTCTAGATCCGCTTAATTGGGGTGGATCAGTCCCCGTTGTACGTTTAAATTCTTTCACTTATATCCCTCCATAATTTCCTATTTTTTGCTTTTTCTTTCCAGTTTGCTACTCCTGCTCCATCGAGGTCCGCCTCTTCCTCATTTTGCCACTTTGACCTGGGTCTACCGCGTCTCCTCCTTCCTTCTGGGTTCCACTGCAAGATATTGTAGTTACTGATTAAGTAACTATTCTTCTAATCTGTTCGTAAAACTTCAACCTTCTTTTTTTCATATCAGAATCTTCTATTTTTTTTTATTACTACAAAGTCTATATAGGTATCGTTGTTAGTGTTAATCCTGCCTAATATTTTTCTAATTTTTCCTCCTCCTTTTCCTTTCCCTATTTTTTAATATTTTCCAAGTCAGTTTTTCTATTGAAAATTAATGTTTCAGATGCATAAAGGTTTTATTTGCAAATTTCTCTAGAGCTGATTCTTGTAAAATTTGAACTCGATATTCTACAAACAAATTTATTTGCAAAAAAATCTTTCTCTCTTGCAAACAGAACATCTTAATCTGCCTCCAACAAATCATTGTTTGCCCGTCCATTTCCCCTTATAATAAATGGAAGAAGCTACTTCCCGATTTTCTTTGTGTACACTCCGCTTATAACAGAAGACACACACACGGTTTTCTTTTGAATCGAATTAAATAAACAAATGCCCCTATTGGTTGACCGTTCCAGAATAAATAGGTACTTCTATTGTCAAGATTAAATTAAATGTCCTCCGGGTAAAACCAGAGGGTTTTCTCCTCTTTAAGAATAAAAAAAACGGGAAAGATTAATAGTGGTCAAAAGAAGAAGAATGTATCGCTATATAAAAGTTGAATAGACGTTTCGGGGGAGTTATAACGGTTTCGGCAAATTGGTATAAAGAAATATTGGATTGGTGCTGAACGGTTCTAAGTTACGTCACAGATTTAATTTAAGGATTTTTTTTCTCAACAGGATATTTTAGGGCGCAAAACTGAGCAAAATGCCAAATACAACTTAGATAAAGGGTTTGAGAAAAAATTTATGGCAATAGAAAGGATACCTTTAACAACAAATCTGATATCAATCTATTAACATAACCTTAGACTAAACTACCTAAATATTAAGGAAATTGTTGATGAAGTCAGTAAAAAAGGTACAGCAAGAAAACTGTCTCTAGTTTACTAAAGTTCAAGTCTTTGCAGATGATCCAGTTATAACAGTCAAGATCAGAAAAGTTTCTATCAAGCTCCAAACATTGTGAAGAGTTAGAGCGAGAAAAAGCTTCCAACAAAAGCAAAGCAAAGAGGAGGAAGTTAGAGATCAAGAAGCTGATACTCTCACTTTAAAGGGTCCTTAATGTGGTCGAGAGTTGAGTTTTATATTTTGCATATAGAGCAAGAAAAAAACAATAGATAACTTTCAAACACTATTGTTTTTCAAAGAATTCTCCACGAAGTGATCCAATTCCAATTCTGGAAGGAGTTATTCCACTCGCTTGTTGATACATTCAAAATAGAGTTTTTGAAGGCGTTGACTGTACCTTCTGGAGACTGGAACCTTTGACCACGCAGTTCATTCTTATTTTTTGGAGAAGTTAAAAAGCCATTAGGACTTGGGTAGAATGATCCAACAATTCAATGTTTACTTGCTTTAAAAACTCAATGGTTTTTCGAGCTGGGTGTGAACTTGTATTGTCTTGGTGGAGGATCATTCATCGTTGGGGGTTGGTTTTTCGAAACTCAGCAATTTCTTCCGGTAAACAAATCAGCAGTAACAGTTCTTTGATCTTGCAGGGGAATTGTTGCTACATGATCTGCTTTTCAGACAAATGTCACCATCATCTTCTTGGAAACACTTCGAGAACGGATAACTTTTGTCGTTTTTGGTTCATCTTGGAACACTCAGACAACCGATTGACGTTTATTTTCGGGTTCATAAGAGTAAATCCAGGATCCATCACCATTGACAATACTGCATATATTTTTTAAGTTTCCTGCGTTAAACCGGTTTAGAGTTTTTTTACGAATCGGTCTGAAACTTTGGCGTAAATTTAACCAAACATGACAGTTAATTTTAACATTTGATATTTGTTGACAGGCGCCAACTATGTTGTTATATGGAAAGGTATCCAAATTTGACTACATTCTCCTGAAATGTTAGCTACACATTGTTCTGCAATTAGTTGTATTAAAACACTCTCTTCAATTTTCCAGGAATGAGAAAGGGAAAAAAATTAACTGGTGGGTCCATCAAAGTTTGCTAACAAGTTTTCCAATTCTAGTAAAACCGACTCGGAATCAATTTAATCCAATTAAATTATGTACTAATAAGAAACTAATGGTAAATTTACTATAAATTATTTTCCTTTCACTATCCTAATCTAATACCCAAAACGAGATGGCACGTAGTGGCTTTCCGGCCTGCAACAGTTCGAAACAAAAACGGTTTATCCTCAGTCGTCTACTAGACCGAGCCTCTTCGGTAGGTATCCGAAGGGCAAATATTTGATTGTTTGCTTTAAAGTCGCTTATCTTATTAGGGCCTCAAGTCTACCGGTTAAACGGAAACATCTCGACTAGAGATTTTGATTTTGTTTGTCTAATGCTTCTACCCCGACGCGGTACGGCGTCTTGTTTTTTTTGGACTTGTTTTACCAAGCTAAGTAAATATCAGGGAGAATTTAATAAACGACAATTATCAATGTTTGTTAATATCATTAAAATGATTAAGTACATTTATTGAAGAGATCTTTCACTGTTTTAAATGTGAAAAAGATTGGTGATTCGCAGTTGTTTTAATTCACCATACAACCCGGATTTGACTCCAACTATATTTACTGACAACCTGGATCTGCTTAAAGCTATCAGCAATCCAACAACTAGGTCTAGACTGGTAAAAAAACTGCAAAGAATCCTTTAACAGGCTGGCAAGAGACAACAAAGTGTCTCTAATATGGGTGTATGAGGGGATTGCAGGTAATGAAATGGCGGACCAGTTAGCTAAAGAATGCTGTAAAGGAGACTTCTTAGGTCCGGAACCATTTTGTGGAATCACAAAAGATTGCATAAGAGGAGAAATCGGGAACTGGCTAGATAGGGAACATCAACTGAAATGGAGGTTGATACGAGGCACCTCCATACAAATATTTTACTGAACAAGGTAGACAAGGAACTCTCAACCAGGCTATTGAAACTGGGTAAGAGACATTTGAAGACAGT
The DNA here is from genome assembly GCA_947563755.1 of Lochmaea crataegi. Lineage (NCBI taxonomy): Eukaryota > Metazoa > Arthropoda > Insecta > Coleoptera > Chrysomelidae > Lochmaea > Lochmaea crataegi. The sequence goes on from OX387426.1 coordinate 11,511,020, forward strand.
TACTGACCTGGTGACTGAACACTGCACCCTGAGGAAACAGCTGCACCAACGGGGCAAAGTTAGTGTGCAGAAAATGTGAACTTGATAACAAAACACCTACTCACATAATCTGCTTCTGCGAGAACTTACAAGTACTTAGACGGAAGCACTTTGGAGAGGAATTAATACAACCCTTACAACTATTGAAAATCCCTCCAGTCAAACTAGTGGCCTTTATAGAAAACACGAAGCTTCTGGAGTGGAAGTAGATAACATGGGAAATGGTACAAAGATTCAGTTCAAGCACCTGGGCTGTGGAGAACAACCCAAACGAAGAATGAATTAATTAATGAAGATGAGGTTGACAAAAGATCATCTTCATACAAAGAGCTCACTGAACAAGGTAAATAAAGGTCTCTCAACCAGGCTTTTGAAACTGGGTAAGAGACATTTGAAGACAGTTACCTACCTGATCATTGGACACTGTACCCTGAGGAAACATCTACACAAAATGGGAAAAGACGTCTACTCACACACTCTGCTTCTGTGACGGCTTACAAGGACTCAAAGAAGCACTTTGGAGAGGAAATGATGCAACTATTAAAACTACTCAAAATCACCCCAGTCAAAATAGTGGCCTATACAGAAGACTGGAATAATATGGGAAACGGTACAAAGATTTAGTTCAAGTGGCTGCAGAACTCAAACGTATGAATGTCTTCTTATTAAAATAAACTGCTCGGTCAACGTAAAAACATTCAGAATGGACTTCATCATCAACTGTGTCAACAAAACCCACTACGAAGTGTATTACATTTTTTAAAAATGTTGCTAGATTTTTTTCCATTTTTCAAATTTAATAATCTCGCTGGAACTTGTACATACAAACGCAATTTGTTTAAATCTCTTCACACCTCACGCTGCTTCTTTTCTTTCATTTTATTTTTACAACGTTGATTGATAGAGGAAATGCTCCAGAAATTTCCACATGACGAAGACGAATTGTTCTGTCATATATATCATGTTTAGCGTACGGCAATAACAAGCAATCTATGTAAATGCGGAAGACTGTGTTCTTTGCAGAGATGGCACATACCAAGTTTAAATAGTTATTTGTACAGTGTGTGTTTTATACAAATTTTACATTTCACAAACAAGTATTCTTGTCGAAAATCTCTGCACTACTTATAGATCCGTAATCGAGTAAAATTTTTAAAATGTTGGCTGGAGTCCACGGTGCTAAATCCGAATCTAGGACTATTCACCGCAAAGCAATTCACCACCAATTGCAACTCACCGACTCCATTTCAATGACTAGAAATTCATCGTTTCTGGAGTGACTGCTCCTCGCCGACATGTCGGAGCCTGTAACGACTCGACACCGGTATGTCGCTGAATGTGAAAGCATTCTCATTTAATTATATGAGATTACGCGTCCGCCGGCATCGTTGTCGTGTCGGTGTCGTGCCGGTAGATGTGAAAACGCCCTTAGCGTGCTCCCAAATCAGATCCAAGCTGGTTTGGGACTGCGCCTTCAAAAACTCTTAACCCTGACAAACCAAAATAGGGTCACATTCAAGTGGAAAATGATTCAAGGCAGGTTTTCTTTCAATAGTCAGTGTTCAATGTACAATCTTTAGAAAGAAAAAAATTAATTCTGGTGTGATTCGAACCATCACACCTACAATTGCTACCTATATAAGTTAATGTGATGTATTAGCAAACGAGGCCAAGCAACCTCTCTCTTTCTGGCTACGTCGTGTCTTTATTATCTCTCGTGTAATGAAACGCGCCGAAACGTGACGCTCAAATCGTCATCTAAGGAATAAGAAGTGTTATTAAATAACTGGTTACTTTCCAACATATAAAAGCCCATCTCTTTGCTTCGTGTGGGGCACTATCCTACGATCGACACTAACAAGCAAAATAAGTCGAGGGGGGTGTTTAAATTGACATAACTTCTGTTTGGCAACTGCAATCATCTCTGTACCAACTTCTTTAACTCTTGTATTGTCACAGACATATTATCTAATTTCCATTTCTACTCATCTACGTTTCCACAACTCCTCCCTCATCATTATATATTTAATATTATGGAAATTAGACAATGAAAGGTTTAACTTGTATCGGTTATATAACTGGTGCATCAAGGTATGTACACGTAGATTTATGTTTTGTATGGAATTGGGATAAACTATTGGATTTGACAGTTTTAATCACCGTATAATTGTTAAGTCGTAGAAAAAATTTAGTGTACAACACGTGTGTAAAATGCTTTTTATCCGCGTAATCTATGAATTTTTTAAATATTTCTTTATTGGTAAAAGGGGCGTTTGACGTAACGATATGTCATTTGTCATTGTATTACCAGTTCCAGTTGATGTACTATTTTTATTAGATTAGCAAAAGAATTTGAGAGTAAGCAAGAAAAAAGAGATGGACAAAAGTTCCTTAATTGTCAGACATATTTCGGTTTCCCCAAAAATTGCACATTGATTTGTTACAATTCCGTCTCTGTGACCGGACACGTCTTTTTATTCCAGCTGACTGACACTTTTCCATTTCAATTTAAATAAATAAATTCCCATATTAAACGAGTTTACCATTTAATAATAGTCCGATATTATTGCCGGTGGATTATATTGATTTTTCTTCACTTAAATGTTTTAGTCTAGTCTATAAGCTTAAAATGGTGTTAATTCTACATACTGATATTAAAATTATGTGGTTTAGCTCATTCGATCCGGAATAATGTCTAGATCATTGTGCCAAATAATTAAATTAGCCCATAGAAAATTCCAAAAGTTATAAACAATTAAACACCTTCAAAAAATAGTGTTTGGTTTGTTGCTTATTGTTCGTAAATTATAAATATTTTCGAAATTTGAAAAAAAGATCCTTAAAGAGGAGGAAATTTAGTAAAAAAAAGTTCCAACTCCCGGAACTGTATCTCCGTTATTTATAATTTTAATTTAACGCTGAAAATAGCCCTCCGCGCGTCATTGTTAGGTTGCGCGCACGGCCTCGAAAGCGAGTACGTCACTTGAGAATTTTTGTAAGTACTTAAAGTTAATTGAAACATCTAAAAAAATTATAGTATAATCTAAACACTTTAAAGAATTGATTCCCGTTGGAATTTTTCATAAAAACAAATGTTTCAATATGCTAGACGATTGTTAATTAAAAAATTTTTTTCAAACTTCCTTCATCGTTCTAAACTAAAAAAAATGTTTAAATAATTGCCGTAAAATTATTTCGCTTCGTGGAGCCCTTCCTATATACATACTTTAACTCATAAGTCAATTGGTTTAATGTTTAATGAGTGTATTTTGTTTGCAAATAACAAACGTGAATTTACTTTTTTGTAACAGTACAATGGAACACTTAGAGTGTTAATTTTACAGTTAAAATGTTGATTCAACGCACAGGAGACGGACTCTCGTCGAAACGGTTCATTAAATCTGTAAGTTATTTCACGTAGAATCTATCTATACTTAACTTTTGGCTGCTACAACGCGGTTCACCCTGTATATAGACCGACGAACAAAACAACACACTGTAAAGTAAACATATATCGAACTTTTTAGTTTATCTTTCGATCGAACGTTTTCTAACGTTTTTAAAAACAATCAGCAACGAAACCCGAATTGATATCGTTTCCAGAATCCTCTGTCTGAAATTTCATCCGAGCGATTGCTGTTTCTGATGGAATATATTCATCCAAAAAGGAAAGTGTTATTCCGACGAATCTTAACTGAAGCCACTTCGGCTGCTTCTGGCAGAACTGTCAGTTATTTTCGAATCCATACCCAATTTGTGAAACAATATATATTCCTACAGGGCTGTAGTGAAATTGTTTTTAAAACGGGACTCATCAAAACGAAAGAATAAGGATACAGAATAGTAAATTATTGTGAAAAGGATGAAGTAGAAAATAAAAAAAATAGATCATTCCAGAACCTACATCCTCTCAATGTGTGTGGAAATAATGATCTCCCAAGTACAAGCTTCAAGCATAGAACAAGAAACGTTCATTCTTTATAATGAGAGATATCTAGCAGCGACATCTACAGACTAAGTAAAGATATACTGAACTGAATTAATTTAAAAAAAATACTTAATACATACACATACTATCTATCTATAAAACCAAATCTTTGTTGCGGTCTTGACAAACATCACCTCTGTAAATTCCCTGGGGCGAACCCTACAGGGCCGCCGTATCGATAACATCCGAGGAGAAAATTTGATAAGATCTGTGCGAGAGAGAGAAGCATTTATTGATTTTGTGTGAAAATTTATGGAAAGGAGAATTTCGTAATCATTAAATCAGTAAATGATTGACGTTGTCTCTGATATTGTTTTGTTATTTTTTCAATTTAAAATGTCATGTAGTAAAAATCAGACTCGACAGGATTATAACAATGAAAACGAGAAAAATTCAGATTCAATAGATGAGGGGATACTTAGAAGAAAACATTGTGGGAATGGGTCTAGAAAGAGTAAGAATAGTTCAAATGGGTCTGGGAATGGAGCAGGAATTGTTCTATGATGAGGAATAGTGGTGGAAATGGATTTATGATGAGTGAGGATAATGTGATGAGTAAAAATGGTATGAATGGGTCTAGGATAAGAAATGGTGGTGGAAATGGATCTAAGATATGTAAAAAGTGTGAAAATGGGTCTGGGATGAGTTAGAGTGATGGAAATGAATCAAGGATCAGTAAGAATGGTCAAAATGGGTCTATAATAAGTAATAATGAATAAAATTAGTTTAATATTAGCAAGATGAGTATAAGAAATTGCATGGATTGGTTTGCAAATAAAATGTCAGATGTTTCCAAATTTGTTCATTTAAAAATTGAAACAATCGTCCCTATGATTGAAAACCCGAATCATTGTACAGCAAAAGCTTGTCATATATGTAATAAGCAGTTTGCAATAAAGGACGTGATTGTCAAAGATCACGATCATTTTACAGTGGAATTTAGGGGATTTGCACATGAGGCATGCAATACAAATTTTGAAAAAAAATCGTTATACCTGCTATATTCCACAATTTGAGTGGGTATGATGGCCATTCCATGATGAGTGATGGAAATGGATCTAGGATTAGTAAGAACGAATCTAGAACGAGAAATAATAGTGGAAATGGATCTACTTCGATGTTCTATGATTAGGAAGAATGTTGGAAATGGATCTGAAATAAGTTAGATTGGTGGAAATGGGATTAGGATTAGCAAGACTGATGGAAATAGATGTAGGATGAGTAAGAATGATTAAAATGAGTCTAGAATGAGCAAAAATGGATCTAGGATGAGGAATCATGGTGGAAATTGGTCTAGGATGCGTAGGAGTTGTTCTATGGTTAGAAGGAAAGTTGGAAATGGATCTGAAATAAGTTAGATTGGTGGAAATGGGTTTAGGATTGGTAAGACAGATGGAAATAGATGTAGGATAAGTAAGAATGATTAAGATAGTCTAGAATGAGCAACAATGGATCTAGGATGAGGAATAATGGTGGAAATTAGTCTAGGATGCGTAGGAATTGTTCTATGATAAGCAAGAATGTTGGAAAAGGATCTGAAATAAGTTAGATTGGTGGAAATGAATTTAGAATTGGTAAGACTTATAGAAAGAGATCTAGGATGAGTAAGAATGATTAAGATGAGTCTAGAATGAGCAAGAATAGATCTAGGATGAGGAATAGTGGTGGAAATTAGTCTAGGATGCGTAGGAATTGTTCTATGATGAGAAAGAATGTTGGACATGGATCTAGAATGAGTAAAATGGTGGAAATGGGTCTAAGATGAGCTAGAATTGTGGGTCTAGGTTGATCAAGAACGGGGTGAATGGATCTAAGGTGAGTAAGAATTATGGAAATGTGTCTAAGATAAGCATTATGCTAATAGATGGGTACTGAATAAAAAAAGGAGTTTATTAATCAGCTGAAGATTCAGAACCGAAAGAGTTATTTCAAGGGAAGTTCGAATGATTGATTGCACAAAATAATAACATATGATCCTTTTCAACTCCATAGTAATTCCCGGTAGTTGTTATGAAAAGAGAAACTTCTTATTTTGAAAAAAATAACAATCTATACGATTATTACAAATCTCTCAAAAAATAATGACTAATTTCGGTTAATTAACTTCGCCCTTTTGAAAATCCCTAGGCCCGAATCGGCATTACTGAAATCCAAATGGTAAAATTAAACCCGTTTTGTGTATAGTCATCGTATCTCTTTGACCAAACCTATACACCGTAAAATACCTTCAGACATGAACAAACTGAATAAAATAACATTCCTCCAATAAACCCCGATATATAAATACATGACAGTCGGTGATCACATCTGCATCGCGCGCGCCCCCAGCAGATTAACCTTCCCTTCGGGGAGAAAAACGCCACTCCTCCGCCAAGAGATGGAAAGAGGATTATAAACCCCGTTTTCGACAAAACAATGCATGTTTATTTTTCCCCTCTCTAATTGGGGAGATCTGACGGAATCATATTATGAGCTGTAAACTTTTTTCTATACAGATACGGATCACAATTTATTTCTGAACTGTTTTATAATAAAGGCATTTCATGTAATAAAGTAGGCATTATATATTGCTGATAAGGAAAAATGCTTCTTCAATATATTTCTATCTTTTAAAGGGGGGGATAGAGGCCAAAAGTTCCCTATACTCTTAGATAGTCAGGCTGCTCTGAAATCTTTAGCATGTCCCCAGATCAGATCTAGACTGATCTGGGACTGTTTACAAAAACTCTTAACCCTGGCAAATCATAATGAAGTAACTCTTAAGTGGGTCCCGGGGCACAAGAGTATTAGCGAAGCGAAACAGAGCTAGGGTCTGAAACTGCATCACTGGTCGTGATCCAGTATTTGGAAAATCGAAAACTGCTGCACGTGGTTGCACATCTTGGTGGATTCATATTAAACATCAGACGTACTGGAGCCACGTGCCAAAACAGGAACAGAGCAAACTCCTGGTCAAAAAATCACCGGAGAAACCTCCATTTACATACTTACGGAATACACAACAATACACACCATTAACTAGGAGACTACTGGATAGAAGAGGGTCACTTAAATAAACTGAAGCCTACGGAAATCCAGAAATTCCTTCGGAAAATAGGTTTAAAGGATCTACTAGTCTTCGAGACTCTCTTAAGAAATAAAGAAAACGATTATACGGTTTTCATATTTTTATACGTTTTTGTATGTTCAGTCTACTGTAAAACTTGAATAAAAATATTGGTACCTAATTTAAATTCACTCTGTAAATTAATCCCCTCTATAAGAATGGCGAAGTGGTTGCGCTACGTTAGACGACAACAAAGAAAATCAACTCCGGTCTTTGGAATCAAGGAGTGGGTGAGGAACATGGATGAAGGATGAAAGTAAGAGCACTCGAATCGTGGACTCTCGAATTACTTACTAGATAGAAGCAGCCACTTTCGCAGGGCCGTGATTGCTTTTTTTATATATGGTAGGTATTGGTATCATTAAGAAAAGATTGATTAAAGTTTCCTGTAAAAGCGTGTTACCAATAGATATCGAAGAATAAATATATTATTCTAGCGCTTTACAACAAAGTTTTGAAAAATATTGTGACCGTTCAACCAAGAAGAAACAACTACTTCCTGGGCTATATGCCCCGACAGTTGCAACTTTGTTGTAAAGCGTTAGAATAATATATTTATTCTTCAATATTTAAAAGATTGATTATACAAATGTGTACGTAGTACATTGTAAATAATGACGGAATTTGTTAAAATTTTAGTAAATCTCGACTTTCTGAGCAAAAAGTATCATGAGCCCGTCGCGATCTTAAGACTGTTTCCGAAATACAGTGGCGGGTATGGGTTATATTAGATGTAGGGATGTCGCCGATATCGCACTCCTAACATTTCCTTTACTAAGGCTAATGTGTTGGTGTGGTATCGACGTAGTCTCTAGTCCAGGATTATGCTCTCAGAGCTCTTGGACGAGTGGCATCTACCTTGTGCTGATGAGGCGAAACCGGTCCACAAGTGATGTTATTCCTTCTGATCGCAAACCAGAATGGTTGGTTCTATCTTAACAGATATACCAACCCCGTTTACTTTAGAAGTGTAATTCAATGTCTGTCGGGGCATATAGCCCGAGAAGTAGTTGTTGCTTCTTAGTGGACGGTCTGCTCTTTGGAAATTAATTTTTCTAATTTTGTAAAGCGTTTAATAGTATTGAACTATTATTTTTTGACGTCTATAGATCACGCTTTACTTATATGACAATTATTTACAGTTAACTGTAATTAAGTAAATAACTATTGTATTAAAAATTGTATTTGACTTTTTTCCTCTAAGCCATGCAGGCTATAAGAAAAAGTCATTAAGATGTTCGAAAAACGTTTCGTTTTTACAAAACCATTGAGAAGTTCTTTAACGTGTTGTTATCAACGCCTTATAGTGTAATCAGACTTTATACATTATAGTTGGGAAGCAAATAGCTTAATAGAGTGTTGTAGATATAAATGATTCAACTGTTGGAATTTGTGTTGCGTTTAAAGTGTCTCTGATATTGTTTGAAGTGGTAAAAACTTCTTAAAAAATATTTTTCTAGCACAGATTTTAGAGTGAAAACGGTGAAAGTCTTTTTGTCAACATAGTTGACACCGAATTAAGAATGTAACGTGACAATATTTACTCTCTTTTTCAATAAACGACAGCATGTTGAACACTCCTTTCAGGAATTGTATACCACGACAAGAAATGAGGGTGTCAGATGGTAAAGGGATTTATGTGTATAAAAGGGAAAATGCGAGAGTTATTTGCTCATTTGATTAGCTTATTCACTATATTTATTTAACTGTTATAGAAGTCTGCGCTATTTGCATTATTTATACGAGGGTTATTTGGAAAGTATTTTAACATTCTAAAGCCGGGTGCAGGTACATAAACTCGTTTTTCCAGCAAAACTACTCATGAGAAAATTTTTAGGTACAAAAAGAAATTTTTCCTTAAATGAAAAGATAAATTAAAGACCGAATATATGAATGAACATCAATAATATTTATCTTTATTAACACAATTAAATGATTTGAATTAACAGTTATTAAATACACGATTGTTATGAATTGGTTGGTTTGGTGTACTGATTTCAAAGTTTTCTTCTCTGATATTCACACATGTGGAATATTCATTTTGATCCTTCTTATTCGAGGCTCGTAAGGAACTAATAAGATTTTCGTGATGTTTAGGGTCACTTAGGAGGTAGGGTTTAATAGAAGATAATGATGAGTGTCCCGTTATCTTTATAAGCTGTTGGTCACTTATTCCTGCTTGGGCTAACTGGGAAACTGTACTAGCAGGGTTAGAATGATTGGTAATTTTATTATTTGTGGTGTCGAGTCCAATTTTAGTTGCAGAATTTTTGGAAATCGTATTAATACCTAGTGGAACATTTTTGTACCAACTTTTAGAATTTGTATTTTTCCAAAAGGGATTTGGAGTTAAAAAAAGTCTTGCACATGTCATGTTTTCATTTCTGTTTTGTAGCAGCAATGCAATGGGACAAATACCTTTATCCATTTCATTTTTTGTTATCCATTTCCTGTCTGCCAATTTTTTCGACCCACCTTGTGCCGTCTATGAAAATATTGAATTGTATTCAAATCTCCCTGTTGGAGTTCCGTCTTCATTTTTTTCTTCTTTAAAATGGTAAATTTCGCAGTTTACAGCTTCTCTTCCTCTCCAAGCTAATTCATAAGAAGCTATATGAAAGATTCTTTTTTGTAATCCCTCAGGTATATTGACATATCATCGTCAGAATGACAGAAGTTATAATACTATCCTAGGTTGGCACTCGACCATAAGATGCGCTTTGACAAACCCCGCCCATCGACACCGAGAGCTCATCTGATGTTACTGTTTCTTACTGTTAACATCATAAAAATTCCAGAGGCGTAGTAAATTTATATATTTTCTGTTTTGTGTTGATTTGATTTTACTTCAAAGTGTTACGATGGACTAGTAAAAAAAGTAAAATTCATAATAAAGTTTTAAGTGGCCAAAGCCGAGAGCTAGTTAGTAATTTAATAAAATTTATGAAGGAAGAAGCAGCAATATATGATATTACAAATATTAAAGCTAAGGAATTATTAGTGCTATGGGGATATCCTGGATATCTTTTTTCCCATTTAAGATTAGTTATGTGCAATGATATAGTAAACCAAGGAAAACTATATATGCTGATCTTTACAATTGTTACTTATGTTGTTATGTTATGCTCTCTAAAATTCCTCCAAAATGGTGCATATCACTTGAAAGAAAATTACTAGAGGATAAAAATATTAATCCAGAAATAATATCAGATATACTTAATTTGTTTGTTGTGCCTATGTAGTAATCAGAACTATTTTACTTTTGACAATAAGGTATAAATTCAAAATGAAGGTTTACCAATGGGAAGCCCTATATCACCAATGTAGGCCAACATTTTGACAGTTTAGAAAGAAAAATCTTTGAATATAACATTTCAAAAAATATCTTATTTTGGTATAGGTATGTAGATGACATATTAGCTTGTTTTGTAGGTAGTGAACGACAATTAGATATACTTTTTAATCATATTGACAATTTACATCCAAAAATTAAATTTACATTAGAAGAAGAAGAATAAAATAACCAAATGAATTTTCATGATTTAAAAATTGAAAGAGTCAATAATATACTTGATTTTTCAATTTACAGAAAACCAACACACATACTGATGTGACTATACCATATAATTCAAATCATCCCATGTCACATAAATTAGCAGCATATAATTCAATGATACATAGAGCATTTTCAGTTCCTATGCACAAATATAATTTTGATAGAGAAACTAATACATCCATAGCATGTAATAAATAAATCAATTAATAAAACAATAATGAAAAAGTGATTGCAGTTTTTCTGGACCTTGCAAAGTCGTTCGACGTACCTCATCGACAGCTCATTGATGTCCTCGAGCACTATGGTGTCAGAGGTGTTGTGTTGGATGTTTTTGAAAATTACCCGGGGAAAAGAAATCAAATGGTAAAAATCAGAAAAGAGTGTAGTGACCCTTTAAACATTAAAATTGGAATACCACAGGGTACAGTCCTTGGTCCATTGCTTTTTATTATATATGTATATTAACTCCTTATTGAAATTGTAAATGGAGTCTCCACTTCGTATGCAGATGACACAGTCTTAGTTTTTAAAGCAAAAAGTTGGCAAACTGTCAAAGATAAAGTTATTAAGGGTTTTAAAAAGGTCAAATATTGGCTTTAGAATAGCAAATTAACTTTAAACACCGATAAAACATTTTACTTAACATTTTCAATAAATTATGCAAAAATACCAAAATTTAATTGTATCAAAATAAATGACTCTGATATTATTTGGTAAACTAACATCATGAAATATATTTTCTCAGAATTTTACCTCAAAAACTGCTTTTGCAAATTTATAAGTCTTTATTGGAGTCACTCTTGAGATATATGGTAACATTGTTTTGGTATTTGACAATGCCCTAAACCAATTAAATGTCATACAGAATTATATTCTGCGGATAATTTTTTTTAAAGATGGGCTCTATTCAACCAGAAAATACTTTAAATGTTTGATGTTTGTACTACCTAAGTGATTGTATCGTTTATTATAAACTTAAAACAAAAAACTTCTTAAATCATCCGTACATATAGTGGCTTAACACTCCCGTAGGAGTAGCGCCGCTCTTACGAGCTTTCTAGATCCTTTTGTAAGGGTGGATCAGACCACATTTCCTTTTTCATATTTTTTCTACTATTTGTAGCCATTGCTTCCTGTCCTGAGTTTGCTCTTCCCAGTGTTTAACTCCCATTGTCTTGAGATCACCGACTACCTCCTGCAACCAATTTATCCTGGGTCTTCCCCTTCTGCTCTTACTACAAGGCTTCCACTCTACCACTGAGTATGTTATGTGTCCCAACCATTTTATTCTTTGCTCCTTAATTTTTTTTTACTATGTCTTTTTTTATCTCTTGATATAGTTCCATGTTTGTTCTTCTGTTTCGGTTTGTTCTTCCGTACCAAACAATAAATAATACAAGTCATATGATCTTGGAACCTTTTAGTAGATATGATGCTAACCAAATGTTTGCTACCATTTTGGCTCCAAAAATTTTCAATTCTATACCAAATTCAACAAAAACAGTAACCAAATATAAGACATTTGTCAATCTGTGTAAGAAATACATATATAAAATAAAGAGTACTTAGATGGACTCTTATAGTATGTAGTAGCAAATAATGTTATTTTTTATTCAATTTCGGATATTATTTATTGCAAGGCGATTTTATTTAAAATGTATTTATAGCAATTGCACATACAAGTGTCAAATCACTTAGGTGAGTTATACTCAACAAGTTAATACAGTTAATTCAATATCCTGGGTGTATTGTGGCTATGTGTTGAATTGTATTTATTTTATTTTATTTTTTTCTCTAAATACTGGTTGCCTACCTAGTAGATACGAAATTGAAAATGTATATTCCAAAATTAGTGTAGTAATATAGATTAACTTGTATTAAATTAAATTAAAAAAAGAGAAAAAAGTGGCATTACAACTAATTTTTCCTGAAAAAACTAAAAAAATACAAAATTACAAAACCATCACATATGCTGGTAATATTTCTAATAATATTTCAAAGATAATATTTTTAGAAACAAATATAATAATTTCTTTTAAAACAGATAGCAATATAAGTAAAAAATTGTTAAATGTAAAAACAAAAATATCCCCATTAAAAAATCTGGGATATATAAACTTAAAAGTCCAGAATATAATGCTGTCTATTGGACTGATTCAAAAAAATTTATGAATTTTTATTTTCTTAATTATATCGAAAATATTGTTGGGAAATGACAAAAAAAAATATTGTTAACGTTTAAGCTCTTAATATTAATATTAAGAGGTGCCTCATCGCAAATTTCGATTTTCCATTTAAATAACATGGGAACAATATTCTCTTGCACTTTGGAATTTTATAGTTCACGTTGGTGACAACACTTCGGAATGACCAAGGTATGAACTTGTAGAAAATTGAACGCTCTACAAAAAAGGTCTTATACAATTTTTTTACATATTCATTCCTTCAAAAGTTATTCGAGGTCAAAGTTGTACTAAGGACAAATTTTAACATTTTTCCAATTTTTTCACACAACCATCAACTTTATGAGCAAATTTTATGGGACATATTTTGGATTTCTATAACTTATCTTTATATAAGTTTTTGATATTTTTTACAGGTCCTGAGTTATTTGCATTAAACTGAAAATATTTTAACCTAAAAATTATAACTTGAACTTTCGAAGGAATCAATATATCAAAAAATTTGTAAGAGAGGTTAATAATGAACAACTTTACTACCTCAACAAAAGTCAATAAAGTTAGATTTAGAGGCTAGTAGTGAAAAAAAAATATTGCAAGTCTCATAATGTGTCCGAATAATTATTTTCCCGTTTTTAGTGCACCAGATTTTTTTTAAAGTAGTAGTTTGACTTAAAAATATTATTTATGTATATTATATACAAATATTGATAAAATTATTAATTTCATCACTAAGTGTAATCAAACCTTAAGTTAAAACTGTATGAAAATTTATTATGTCGTAGCACCAAAATAAATATTTCTTACATTGGGTCGGGTGAATAAAAACAAGTGAACGCTTTTACCCGTCAATTCGAAAGTTAATACTTGTTAATCCCTTACAAACTAATTCTGGCCACTAAGTATTTGCTTGAAACTTGACAAATAAAGGCATTTACTTATTTTTATTCACCCTGCGCATTATTATTTAAAAAAACTTGCCAAACTTGCCAAACCTTCGGTGGTGGCCACATTCAACAATTTAATATTAAGCGGCGGTACGGAAAGTTTCGAGTACACAGTTTATTTGTAAAAATGATTTACCTTATAAAATACAGCTTCCACACACAATCGTAATGCACTAAATTTTCACAATACTTTTCGGTTTATCGGTTATCGGAAGAAAGTTGAGAAAAGAGCCACGAACGGAATGAATCAGCGCGAATGATTGATTGAGAGCGAATGATTGATTGAGAGCGAATGATTGAGAGCTCTTCTATCAAAATTCGCTAATTTATACTTAAAATTATAGTTACATTTTTCGGCCGTAGTCGCGGTGAGGGAATTAAACATGAAATTTATCTACTTTCAACAAAAAAGTTGTACCTATACTGAACGGCTTCGGTTTTGATTAAAATGGTGTATATACCGGACGTCCCTTCAGTTGAAAAATTTAAATATCGGAAATGAATAAATTGTGTATGGTAGAATTTAGATTTGCGTAACTCGGACTTATACTAAAATATACAGTGCTTTGAGAAACCGAACGGTTACGGCAGTTGCCCTTCGAAATCATCTGCAAGAAGTGAGAAATGTAAACAGTTAGGAGACGACTTCACGCTGCTGGTTTATCTTCTCGAACTAGAGCTACTGGACCGCCGCTTTCTCGTGCAGACCGGATTGCTAGGTTGAATTTGGCACGAGAACACTTGGCTTGGACAATAGCGGATTTGGAGTAGCGTATTGTTTTCTGATGAATCTCGATTCTGTCTCACAGGCTCAGATAGACGTATAAGAGTGTGGCGACGACCAGGCGAGAGATATGCTCAAGCGTGTATTGCTGAGCGACTTCCATTTGGTGGAGGATCAGTTATGGCATGGGGAGGCATATCTTTTGACGCCTCCAACGGAGTTGGTCTTTATCGAGAATGGGACGTTGACTGCGCATAGGTACCTAACAAAGGTTCTAGAAGACCATGTTTTATCGTTCATGGTTATTCTTGGAGACGACGCATCCTTTATGCATGATAATGCACGGCCTCACACTGCTCGGAGAGTTACTTCGTATGTCGACGAGGTTGTTTGGCCAGCCCTCACTCCAGATCTAAATCCAGTAGAACATGTTTTTGATGAAATAGGGAGACATTTACGTAGACATGTGCCGGTCCCCAGAAATTCTAGAGAGCTTTGCGATATACTAGTGCAGGAATGGGACAATCTTCTATAGAATGTGATCCAAAATCTGATCCAAAGCATGCCTCGTCGTTTGCAGAAAAATCCGAAAAAAATGAATATCTTCAAATTACTGGCTGACTCTAATTTTATGCTCGGCAGTGTATTTGGTTCATTTGGCAACAATTTACAAAGAGAGCTTTTTTGTAGGGAATTGGGGAGTAGTTTTGGTGAATGCCTTGAGGAGATCTGTAATAATCAAAAAATTACTTGGTTCGTGTTTTTTGTGTGTAAATAAGTGCTTAAAGGATTGTATGCAGTTCTCCAGGGTATCACTTGCTGTTTCTGGTATCCTGCTTTCAGCGAAAATTATATTCAAAGTTAACAAATTTTAATACACATAAAATTACATCCAGTAAGAGCTTTTACCTATAACACTAAAAACCCAACGAAAATCATCTGATTTCCTCCACCGGCGGCCACATTGATATAATAACAAAAATTCCACGTAAACTTGGTGAGTGAAAATTATTATTCAAAACACGAAATATAAGAGCTATCTTCCGGATTGTAGATAGCAAATTCCACTCAAAGGTTATTATAGAAATTTTGTATAAAGTTAATAAGGGGCTTGCGAATTACCGTCAAGGGTGGGAAGAATAAGGAGAGCGGAGAAAAGACGCTGGGGTTTAGAGAAGTGAAATCTTAAGACGTTTATAGAAAGGGAGACCAAACGACTCCACTGACGCCAAGAGGGTACAGTGTAGAGATGGCAAATCTTTTGTAACTACATTATAACACTTTAAAAAATTTCCTCTGTTCTAAACCGGCTTTGTACGTGAAACATCAGGTGCATTAAGAAGGCTAACAAATTCCCTTGAAATCAGCCAATTAAAATCTCCTATTTTTCTACCTCTATCCACTTCATAACGTCTTTCAATATTCAATAGTTAGTTGACAGTCGATGAGTCTTTAAGTTTTTTTCCCATAGGTATTTGGTATCTGTTGCAAGAGTCCCTTTAAGTTTTTGTCGATTATAAATCTTCCATAATTGGAAAATCACAAACCTACCGGTTCGTTAATTATCGTTTAGTCTCCGTATAAATATTGGGATAAGCTTTACGCTGGATAAAGGAAGTATTTTTGACCCATCAATCACTTTCCATAACAGCGGCAAAATTAAGGTAAATCGTCCATGTGGACTATGTTTAACAGCTGTCTTGATGCTAATTTGAACCAATTAGGAAATGTTATCGTCCGGTTGAAACGTTGTACAAGTTAATTACCAAACTAGAAGGGATATGAGTGATCGGGCCAGCAACCAAACACTCCGAGATCTTGAGAAAAACCCCCAAGTATTCTTCAAGCGGAAAGTCACTCCATAGGAAAGTGTTCCCAGTTCAATTGTCAATTATCAAGCAGCCATTAAAGCAACTGTTTCTAAACTCTTTTCTCTTTTATTTTTAAGGAGTATAAATTTTTGTTCACTACTCAACTGCACCAACCTAATGTTAACCTCAATCCTTATTTTGAATACCTGCAGCATCCACTTGTCCTGCATATCTGCAGATGTCCTCTAGTGATGCTAGTTTTCAGTTTTTAAAAGACATTTTTTTAAGTAACAGTTCCATCTCTATATTAACCCTGAGGAAGTAAATGTCAGTATGGAATTGGGGATGAAAAGCTCAAGTGGATATGGTCCGGGTTGCAGGAAGAAGCAAGTTTTATGAACAGATGCGTTCAATATGTGTGTGTAATTTATTGATTATGATACGGAGAAAAATGCCCGTACTTTGCAGAATACCAAACGAAGGCGTACACTTATATTGAGTTTGGGTAAAATTATTAGGGTTTTTCTGGTGTCGATTGCTTTCCTGAAAAATTCAAATCGCTATGGGGATTCAAACAAGAGAAAATTAGTTTATGAAGATTCAGCAGAATTTAGGTCCTCTATTTCAATAGAATTACAATTTTATCCTTAAACTTGACTAGATCCGAATGAACATTTGAAACTTAACAGTAGTCCTTTCGAATCTAATGGGTCCTCAAGGATTTTAGAAAACAAGCCAGTCGATTGCGAACACGGGGACTATGGTTTTATGCAACACCCCTTATATTAACCATTAATAAGTAGATCAATAACTATTGATGATTAAGAGATGAGTTGAATCTAAACTTAGGTATACAGACGTGATGACGTCGAAGATAGATATTGACAGTCACGCGGGAGTCATCAGTCATCAATATGTTAGCTTGACGTAATGTCTGCAGTATGTCAAGTATTGACACGTGAGCTAGAGGGTTGTCTCTAGCTAGAGTAGTCATAATATATAGTTATAGTGTTATACAATGCGCATGCTTATATGCACCAATCACCGACGTTCAACCAAACTACAAATATACTTATGGATTGTATGATAACTAAATGAAAAACTGAAAGTTTGTACGCAGAAGACACAACATAAGCTTACGATATGCAGCCAGACTAGCAGCAAATCCAGATAATCCGACGTACTCTCAAACCTTCCCTTATAATTTTCATAATATATTCAATGACCACCCTAGTCTCCCATTATCATTCAATATAAGAATCAGTGAGTTTAACAAAAAATTTCCCAGTGTAGCATAAATTAATTACAGTTACCCCCCATCTTGGACTATTGAGATTCCTAAGTGCAAACTTTTTTTTAAGTGGGGGAATCTTCAAGAAGACTTCTGGGAAGGAGACCCAGATTGTGTTGGGTTCTATACATGATCAGCATGATGGTAGGCAGTCGTTACATTAACTGTCACCAGCACCCCGAACATGGTAGCGTCCCACTAAACCTACCACTTCTTCTCACACATGACCTCGGTACCGCCTTTTTGGGCATATCTTCGTGGGTTTCTATTATTCCCATGAAACTCCCATGTCCCGTCAGGAATTGTGTAAAAACGTAACCAGTTCTTCTAAACTTGCACTCTGTCTTACGTCAGGTATCAGACGCTTTGTCCACTGTGCGTTTTTGTTT
The DNA here is from genome assembly GCA_947563755.1 of Lochmaea crataegi. Taxonomy (NCBI): domain Eukaryota; kingdom Metazoa; phylum Arthropoda; class Insecta; order Coleoptera; family Chrysomelidae; genus Lochmaea; species Lochmaea crataegi. The sequence continues at coordinate 11,529,051 of OX387426.1, forward strand.
TCATCATGCCACTCTTTCTGCAATTTCTCCGTAGTTATCATCCGTTCTTCTATTTTCGACTTTTTGGTCAGATTTACTTGTTTGTGTATTTTGGCTCTTTCTTCCACCATAAGGTGAATGGGTATGGCCTCGGCTATGACCTGTAGAGCCACAGTGGAGAACGTTCTGTAGGCACAACAAAACCCTCAACAACATTTTCCGTTGGACGCGTAGTAGCCTGTTTCTTTCAGATTTAAATCTGAGAACACCATGCCATATAGGGGATCCGTATAGGAGTATGGAGTTCACAAAACCAGACAGGACGAGGTGTTTTGTTGTGGATGGGCCACCAAGTTTAGTGAGCGCTGTTGCTCTAGCTTCTGTTTTGGTACACGTTTCTCTAACGTGTGCTGTGAACCTCAGTCTCTCGTCTAGGTACTTTAATTTTTTACACGGCTCGATAACAGTATTGTCTATTTGGAACCTCATCAGCTTTCGGTCACTCGGTCCCTTGATTATTATGGCCTCCCTTTTTTCCTTGGCAATTGCCATTTTGTTTTCTGTTATCCAGTTTTCAACTTTACTGATGGCGCTGTTTCTGTTTCCAACATCCATTAGTTTCCAGAGATCGTTTCCCTGGATTTGGAGCACCAGGTCATCTGCAAAAACAATGCTTTTTACACCTGTTTTATGAACAATGTCCAAAATATCATTATAAAATATGTTCCACAGAGTAGGTCCGAGAACCGACCCCTGTGGGACACCTGTCCTCGTTTTCATGACTTGGTCCTTGGTAACGATTATTTCTCTATTTTTAAAATAGTCTGCAACGATATTTATTAGTTATAGTGGCATGTCCATTTTTTGGAGTTTTTTTATAATTATTTGCCAGGAGGCAGAATTAAAAGCGTTTCTTATATCTATTGCGATCAAAGCTATCCACCTTTTTGTACTCTTTTCTGCCTAGTTTTTTATGTTTTCTATAGCTTGTATAGTCGACTTTCCTTGTCTGGATCCGTACTGCCAGTCAGATAGCAGTGATCTTCCTTCTAGTTCGTTCTCTATACGGTTTTTTAGTATTCTCTCGTATAGTTTACCGACTGTGTTCAAGAGGCAGATTGGTTAAAATTTTGAAAAAATTGTCAATAATTATAATAAAATTTCAAAAATGGTCAATAATTGTCAAAATTTTTGAAAAATTGTCAATAATGGTCAAAATTTTTGAAAAATTGTCAAAAATGGTCAATAATTATAAAAAACTGTTGAAAATTCTCAAAATTTTTAAAAAATGGTAAAATTTTTTGAAAAATTGTCAAAAATGGTGAAAATTTTTGAAAAATTGTCAAAAATGATCAATAATTGTCAAAACTGTCAAAATTGGTCAATAATTGTCAAAAATGGTCAATAACTGTCAAAATTTTTGAAAAATGGTAAAATTTTTGAAAAATGGTAAAATTTTTTGAAAAATTGTCAGAAATGATCAATAATTGTCAAAACTGTCAAAATTGGTCAATAATTGTCAAAAATGGTCAATAGTTGTTAAAAATTGAAAAAATGGTCAATAATTGTTAAAATTTGAAAAAATGGTCAATAACTGTCAAAATATTTGAAAAATGGTAAAAATTTTTGAAAAATTGTCAAAAATGATCAATAATTGTCAAAACTGTCAAAATTGGTCAATAATTGTTAAAATTTGAAAAAAATGGTCAATAATTGTCAAAATTTTTGAAAAATGGTCAAAATTTTCGAGAAATTCTCAAAATATTGAAAAAATGGTCAATAATTATAAAACTGTCAAAAATGGTCAATAATTGTCAAAACTGTCAAAATTGGTCAATAATTGTCAAAAATGGTCAATAACTGTCAAAATTTTTGAAAAATGGTAAAATTTTTTGAAAAATTGTCAAAAATGATCAATAATTGTCAAAACTATCAAAATTGGTCAATAATTGTCAAAAATGGTCAATAATTGTTAAAATTTGAAAAAATGGTCAATAATTGTCAAAATTTTTGAAAAATGGTGAAAATTTTTGAAAAATTGTCAAAAATGATCAATAATTGTCAAAACTGTCAAAATTGGTCAATAATTGTCAAAAATGGTCAATAATTGTCAAAATTTTTGAAAAATTGTCAAAAATGGTCAATAATTGTCAGAAACTGTCAAAAATGGTCAATAATTGTTAAAATTTGAAAAAATGGTCAAAGATTGTCAGAAATTTTGAAAAAATGGTCAATAATTGTTAAAAATTGTCAAAATAGTCAAATATTGTCAAAAATTTTGGAAAAATGGTCAATAATTATAAAAAATTGTCAAAATTTTGAAAAAATGGTCAATAAAATATAAAATAAAACTTAGTAGAACGTAACTGGGCCTAATGTAATTCTGGACATCGCATTCTATTGCGCGTATTTTTATTGATGGTTTTCCCAACCTCGCATTCTATTGTGCATAAGAAGCAAGCTTCTGTCGGCGGTCCGACGACCGCTCCCTTTTTTTTTCAATTAGCACCAGTTTAGCAATTTTTTGGTTAGTTGGAAATGTTTGTTCTTTGATTAGTCCGTTAAAAATGTTGATAAATACTTCTGGAATTGTTTTCCCTATTATCTTCAGGATGTCAGGGGTGATATTATCTGGTCCAGGTGCTTTACCATTTTTAATCCCTTCAAGTGCTGTGATGAACTCTTCCTTTGTAATTTTGGGACCATCTTTGAGTTCTTTTTTGCATTCAACCGTAGAGCTTTGGGGGAACAGTTTTTCCGCAACCTGCCATTTTTTTCAGCACTAAGTTGGTATGGAGTGGAGGAAAATCAGTAGCCTCGAACGCTTTATGGGCGTCACCTTCTATTAGCAGCGTCATTTGTGGATCTCTATAAGCATTTCCATCCCTCTCCTTAGCTCTTGCCTTTTTCAGAGCCAATTTGAACTTTGGGCATCCCATACTTCCTAACCTATGAGCTTCATTGCAAAGTACGCACTCCTCGTTCTCTTTGCACTCCCCACCTTCATGTTCTTAGTACTCCCAGCACCTCCCTATCGACCAATCTACAGCAAAATGAATCAGCAAAAAAGTCGACTATGGGCGTGGAACTTATTTAATTTAGGGATGAAACTGATTGTAAATATTTATATATAAAATACGGTCAAATAAAATTATGAAAATTCAATAGAGAACACGATTTTGATGATGATTTATTTTGGACATTTGCCTTTATAACGAATGTCCTTCCCTTCAAGTAATAATAGAAATCCCTTCCGGTTGGCAAAACTTACGGTTGAAAGAATGAGAAGAAACATTTTGTAGATGAAGGAATGCGGAAACTACTTTCCACAAAATGCGTGTACTTACCAAAATGAGAACTGCGTGGTAATGATGTATGGGGAATAAGGGGAAGGAAAATGCCGTTTTTGCGCTAGATTTATTTCCTTATATATTCGTATACACCACAACACAACGGAGGAGATGTTATGGTTTTGTTACGGTCAACTTCTCTTCTAGATTCTTAAATTGGTGTGTTGCCTGACCGAAACTATTAGTAAAATAATTACTTCTATTAAGTCGTTTCTTTAACGATATAGTTTCCACATAAATACATTTCTCAAAGTGTGGGTCGCAGTTCCCTGGATTTTCGCAGTGAGGTGGTAAAGGGGTCGCCGGGAATTTCCGAAATAAGAATACACTATACTCCGGATCTCTGTTGTTTCTACGGTGAACAAGGACTATAACTTTCTAACAACTCGAAGGACCATCTTATTAAAAGAACATTAATTTAAAGTAATAGTCCAGTTTGATAAGCAAAGGCGTCTGCCGCCATTATCCTAAGAGGGAAGCATGGAAATGAAAACTTCATAATCTGCCTTTTTCACTTCTTTTACTGCGTATAGACTTTGTGTTTTTTACATTACACCTTTTATATTGGCGTCACAATTAAGAACTTACATCGTTCTTTCACTACTAGTTATACATATTAAATTTTACTTGGACTTTGCCCAAATCGTCTTAGGATAACAGTCGGACGAAAAGTGTCGCGCTAGCGTTCTGCGCGCACATCTAGCCGTTAAGACTAAACTCATGCCGTGATTGGCGTAGATAATTCATGTGATCTAAGCGGAGGGGAACCGGTGGGTATACAGGTACGGCTAGGCGTCATATGAAAATTGATCAAATTGATTTACTTTCAGAGGATTTTATTGAATCCGAACATACGGTAACAATCTTCTGCGCACACTGATAAAAAACACGTAGTTGTATCAAAATGAGGTTTTAACAAGTCTACACTAACTATAAAACATAATTTATTATTTTCCCTGTATTATAGCCAGTGTTTTTCAAATTTTGTGCTCCAATAATAATATACAAGACAGCTTTAGTCATGCAGAGCTTTTTATCAAGATTATATTTGTGTGAAATGTAAGAATATATTCGGGACACTCTGTTTATTACTTATCTATTATTGTACCAATATTTGACTGTTACATACTGTCAAATCCATTGAATCTCATCGTAAAAAGTGGACGTTTCCTTTTACGACAAATATATTCATTCACACGTGCATCATGAAGATTTTTATTTATTTATTTATTCATACACCATTCAACTAACAAAAAACATTTTTCGTAATAATATGAATAAAAGGTTTTTATTCATCATGTAGTATTTTCACGTAACTTCGATATATTAAAAATAACATCGTTACACTTAAGATACAATATCCGTTATGGCATGTAATTAAGCCTGTTTTTATTAGGCATTCTCTTTTTCCTTCCATCTCGTGGTACTTTTTAATTAGAATGTTGACTTCGTTTTATATTCTAGACGGTAAATTAATTTAAATAAAAATAATTATCCACATAGTTATTGCTTTTCATCTACTGACGTATTATTATAATAGTTTTGAATAATTACTTACTAAAGATGGGGCAATTTTCATAATTTATTTACGTAAAAGTATGCATTTCTTTAGCTTAGTCCCGTTTCACAACGGGCCGTATGGATAGTCGCTCGCCGGAGATTTATCCCGGCGAACGCTCTTTTTTTTTCGGGTCGGGATGGGAAACTTATGTTCGAATGGGTCCAGGACCCAAACAGTGTTGGATTCATCCCCAAGGGGATGCCTACCCACCTCAAACTCGCCGTTTCCCTAGGGATGTGAGATTAATGGAAAAGAATCGATTAAATAAAAATCGATTTTTCTGTATTCGTATTCCGATAATAAACCTAAGAGATTCATTCATTAACAATTTATCAGATTAAAAATCAAATAAAATTATATGAAAATTGTCAAAAATTTTGAAATATGGTCAAAAATGTTCAATAATTGTCAAAAATTGTCAAATATTGTCAATTATTGTCAAAAACTGTTAAAAATTGACAAGTTTTATCAAAAATGGTCAATAATTGTCAATAATTGTTAAAATTTTGAAAAATGGTCGATAATTGTCAAAAACTTTGAAAAATGGACTAAATTTTCAAAAATGGTCAATAATTGTCAAAATTGGACAATTATTGCCAATATTTGTCAAAAATTTTTAAAATTTTGAAAAATGGTCGATAATTGTCAAAAACTATCAAAAATGGTCAAAAATTTTGAAAAATTGTCAAAAGTGGCCAATAATTGTCAAAAACTGCCAAAATGGACAATTATTGTTAAAAATTGTCAAAGTTTTGAAAAATAGTTGATAATTGTCAAAAATTGTTTAAGTTTTTGAAAAATTGTCAAAAATTCTGAAATATGGTCAAAAATGGTCATTAATTGTCAAAAATGGTCAAAAATTTGGAAAAATGGTCCATAACTGTCAACAATTGTCAATAATTATCAAAAATGGACTAAAATTTTGAAAAATTGTCAAAAATGGTCTAAAATTTTGAAAAATTGTCAATTATTGTTAAAAACTGTTAAAAATAGACAATTATTGACAAAAACTGTCAAAAATGGTTAAAAATTGTCATCATTTTGAAAAATGGTCAAGAATTATCAAAAATTTGGAAAAATGGTCACTAATTTTGAAAAATAGTCAAAATGGTCAATAATTGTCAAATATGGTAAATAATTGTAAAAATTTTGAGAAATGGTCAATAATCGACAAAAATTTTGAAAAATAGTAAATAAATAATACGAGCCGTTTCCGAAAATCGATTTAAACATGTAATTTATAAAATCGATTTACTAAAAATCGATTAATATTACTACAAAAATCGATTATAAGAAAATAATAATCGATTTATATAAAAATCGATTATTTTTTGACATCCCTACGTTACCCCCTCCGCGGAATCACTACCCTAGCATACTTCGAGACGGGCGGCGGTCCCTCGCACACTCTCCGTTCACAACCTCGCCCTAAATATCACTCCTCCCTCTCATGCCATATCGAGTCCTTCTCTTCCCCTAACCATGCTCTCTACTACGCCTTTCACCTCAATCCATTCCTCCTCCCTCCTCAACATTATCTCCACCATTTTCTCCCATTACACCGCCTTCCCTAGTTTCCTCTCCAACTTCTTCAGCACCTCCTCGTTCCTCCAGCATCTAAACACATGCCCCACATCATCCTCCACTTCACACCTGTCGCACTCTCTAGTCTCTCTTTTCCCAATCTTGTGGAGGTACTTCCTACTCTCGACCAGTGAACACCTGTGTCAAGAAGTAGTTCACCTCCCCGAAGTTCCGGTCCATCCAATCTCTCCTATTCCCAATCGCTCCTTTTAGCGCGCCCTCTTAATACTCCCACCTTCTCTCCATTTCCTCCTCTGTCCTGTACCCCTGAACCACCCTCAGCAGTATCCCTCTGTGCGCCAGCAGTAGTGGTCTATCCCTCGCATTCACCCCCGCTCTTTCACCCCACACCTCCGCACTGTACAGCATACTCTGTTCTACCGTCCTACCAATTACCCTCCTCTTCCACTCTCCCGGCCCTTTCACATTACACATCAATCTCCCCAGCTGGTGGGATACCATAAAAAACGAAGGATCAGAAATTATGCTTTTTTATATCTTTATTGCATAACTTCAAATTTAACACAATAACACTTACTTCACTAAATAGAGGTAAATCTTAAAATTAATGAACCCTATTTTAAATTACACCCTATACCGGAGCGTAGAGATCCGATCCCTATGACTACATCTTTGTAACTCTCTTCTTTCTTACAATTTAAAACTAAACACAGAGACAAAAACAACTGCTAAACACTTGTTCTGAATTTCTGAACATTCTTTCTCACACATAATATATTGCATAAAGTATATTCTCATGTCCAAAATATCATAAGTGGTGTCTGGACAATTTCGAAAGTAGGGGGTGGAGCGATCGTTAAGTAACCCCGTTGACACACATATTACTGACTCAATACAGGGTGCGTCATATCATTTTTATCATTTTATTTTATGAAATGCAACTCCAGCCATGCTGCCCTCACTTTACCCTTATCTGCCGCTTTTAACATATGAGTTTTGAAGGATAATTGACTATCCAACCACACCCCTAGGTATTTCACATACTCCTCTATACGAATTCTCCTTCCCTCCACCATCACCCCCGCTTCCCTCGTCTTGCTCCGTCCCTTCACTAGAAACCCCACCGTCTTATCTTCCGCCACTTCCAGTCCGCACCGCTCTATCTTCCTACACATTCTCTCCGCCTCTCCTTTTGCCGTACATATCAGACACACATCGTCCGCATACACCGTAATCTCACATCCCTCTTCACATACTATCCCACAAACCTCATCAAACACACACTTCCAGAGCGCCAGTCCAAGAACCGAGCGCTGGGGCACTTTAGCTTCCGTCTCATACCTCCTCCCTGTAGAGTCTACTATCGCACGCCCCGTCAGGTAGTCCTCTACCACTCCAAGCCTCAGCAACGCGCTCAACTCCGCCTGTTTGCTGACACTTTTGAGCGCGTTCCCGACGTCGATGAACACGGGTAGAGCTAATCTCTTGTTCCTCCAGTTGCCCTCCCTAGCCCTAGCTTGGTCCATTATCATGCCCAGCGCCGAGATGCATGATTTCCCCTTCGCAAACCCGTGCTGGTTTACTTTAAAAACCCCATTCCTACTAACTTCCTTCTCAATCCTATCCTTTATTATCCCCTCCATCAATTTACCTATACCACACAGCAGGCTGATGAGCCTGTAGTCTCCTGCCCGCTTCTCCTCTCTACCCTCCTTCTTCAGCAGTATCCCTGGCCACCTTCCATCCTTCCGGAAACTCTTCCTCCCTCAACACCCTGTTGAATAGCTCCCTGAAGTACTCCCCATTGTCATCCAACAGCCTCTTCTTCATATCACCCCGCAGGCCATCTATCCCTGGGGATTTCCTTTCTTTAATATTTCTCCCTCCTCCTCTACATCCCACTTCTCTACCGGCCTTATCCCCCTCATTTTCCCTACCCCCTTAGTATCCTGGACTTCTCGAATCCTGTCCCCCCACTCCTTCTTCTCCCCCTGTGAACAATTTCCCTATAATCTCCTTCTCCCAATCTTCCTCTAGCACCTCGTTCCTATTTCCACCCATCCTCTTCACCGCTATCTCATACGCCCTTCCCCATGGATTGTTTTCCAATTCCCCCAGTAAGTCTTCCCATTTCCCTCTTTTTTTCCTCTCCACCAAACGCTCTGGCGACTCGCTGGTCGATCTCTCTCCGCTCTCCTCTCTGGCGCATCGCCGAACGACTAAAGCATGCGCAATTAATTTTTTTGTAGTGTAACAAATTATGGGTTAAAAAGTGCTCTTGTTGGTTATTCTTCGGGCATTTAGATTGTAGAGATACGAAAATAAATAAAATTTTTATATTTAATAGTATTTTATATTGACGGCTACCCCCTATAAATATGTTAGAAATGGACTAAAAGATTTTGCGACCGAATTCGAACTTTGAGATGAAGCGGAGGTCCTTTTTTATTACTTTCTGTCTGAAACCGTGCCATAAAAAAAGAATTGTTTCAAATTCGGACAAAGAGACTTTCATAAGAGCCAAGTTCCCGTGTTAGTGGTGCTTTACTACATGTGAAAAAGCCTGGAAAAGAGTTATTTAAGGCTATAAAGAATAGAGTCGAGTGGTCGTTTAGGTCCCTAATAATACCAGAAGTGAAAATGACAATAGTAAATATATATCATCTACAAAATATACGGGTTTTTCTTTTACGTCTAAAAATACGATCTAGACTTGTGTGTTTCTTATATTAAATATAGCACAAAATTTTGTATTATTAATAAGTAAGTGTGTAAATACCTTTCAATGATACTTCAAATCCGGCTCGAAGGACCATGTACAATAATGAGTTATAATGCACTTTTCTAAAATAATCAATTTTATGGGATATTCATCATATTGCACCATAAAAAACGATACATTAAATGCGTTTCCTTGTACATTTTTATTCGAAATCTACATAAAAATAGAATCGTCAGTAGATTACCGACAGCTTTAGTTGCTATATCATTAAATTTAAGTGTAAAGTTTGATTTATAATCGGCAACGTGATAAAACTTTCAAATGGTACAATAAAAGGTTTCGTTTTTCGTTGACGATAGGGATAATCACTCTGACTCACCCCCTCGACGTTATACATAGTATCTCGTGACAATCTGGAATACGATTACAGAAAATTTACGGTTTTCCAGCAATCGATTTTATAAGGAAAATGATCTTGAACTTGACTTCTTGAATGGAAGATTTGAAAATGATATCTTCACTCACAACCACTACAAATTTAAATCCAAATTTTGGATAGCAGATAACAAACAGCCCTTCGTGAGGATAATGATAAACAGTTGAGGTTTGAAACTTTTTATTTCGTTGCTCCCAGTTCCGCAGATTATGTACCTTTTGTACCCAGTCAAATATTTTAATTTCTTTCAATAGGAGTAATTTTAGTTTTGTCCCAATTTTCGTTAAAAACTTTATATGCTGAAAGCAAGAAGGTATGTTAAGGTAGTTTCTCATCATAATACTGAACCTCAGCTACAGCTCTTTCAAAAAGTACAGTCTAAGTGGATGATTCGCTATATTGAAGATTCTTACGAAAATATCTAAATGCTATCGCAACCAGGAAATATGATCTCATACGTATATGTATATCGGAGTCAAAATGGACGCAAGTACAGTAAAATTCAAAAACAAAAATATTATAATATCGTTACACGATGACTCGGAAGTTGAACGAGATTATGAAAATGAAAAGTTTACCATTTAAGGTCAGTATTGACATTAATTGAAAATAATCAAAAATCAAAGGAAGAACTCTACTCAAACCACGAAGTCATTCTCAAAATCAAGAACCAACGTTTCAAAATCAAGTCCGATAGTTGGAAGTTGGTTAAGAATTGATCCCAGGTATGGTCTGCCAGTCGTAAAAGGTGACTAAAAGATCGGACTCAAGCCAAGGTGGAGGTATCGTGCCGATAGCTGAGTGGCTGCAGGGTCGAATATGCAGTCTCAAACGATCCCCTGGGGGCAACAGGTGGCACTCCCTTGTATCCACATGCGGGGCTCTGTCGCGGTGGACCAGCTTTCCAAAGCTTCTCGAGGGGTTCATATGGATCAGAGGAAAAAAAACAAAATTAGTAAGGACGGAGGCGAACTCGCCCAATCAAGATCAAAAGGCAAAACTGCCTAGTACTAAGGCTTCTCAGCAAGCACCAAAACCGAAAAATAAGGTTCTTGTATCTTCCCTAGAGGATGTAGAACTACTTACGGATGAGGAAGTAAAATCCGCTCATCTAGGAGGCGCTTCTAGAACAGAGATCAAAACAAAATTAGAAAGTGGTCTCGACTACATAGCTGCTAAGAGGCTAGTCATAAGGGAAAACTTTCTTAAAACCCAAAAACCGCAAAAGGCTTCAAAGAAGGTTACGACAAGGGGAATAGGAAGAGAGGCTAAAAAAAGCACGAAAGAGGCTGGAAAAAGTACAAATAAGGATGTCACAAGCACTTCCACGGAACGCCCCCGCTCTAACAGCATAACCAGCTGAGGAAGAAACCAAGGCAAGAAGGTGTTTCCTTCAAAGCTGCTCTAGCCTCAGTAAAGGTTGCGGTGGTAGACGATGGGTTTCCCATGAGTAAATTGAGTCCTGAAAGGCTAACCATAGTCCGAGGCCCATGATGAAATCCCCCCTGAGGGACTACAAGTGCGTTTTGCAAAATGCACGCACAAACCAGGCTATCTGGTTATGACGTGTGTAGATAGCACTAGTGCAGACTGGCTGAGAGATGCCGTCCCAACCATAAAACCCTGGGAAGTGGCAGCCCTCAGGGTATTGGAAGGGGAGGACCTTCCAGAGTCAATATCCTGCACCACCTACATCCCGGATGACAGAGGACAAAGGCCAAAAACGGAAAAAATCCTGCGAAGGCTCAAGGTTGCAAATCACGGGCTCAACACCAATCTATGGACGGTGTTGGGAAAAACTCCATTAGAAAAAGGCCAAACATGGGTTTTTTCGATGGACAGCAAGTCCCTGGAGGAACTCAAAAAGATAAATATGTCCCCCTACTACAACCTAGGGAGAATAAAATTCAGGGTCAAAGGGAGAAATAGCCCAAAACAGGACAACAGCTCTGTAAAGGATGTAGCTTCCACTCCGGAGATCGCAGAGGTCCAAGAGGAAGAAGCCAGGTCAATCAATAATAGATTGACCAGAGGGCAAGCACCCATTAGTAGGCTACACGGTAAGGTGTATAACGAGCTATACAATGAGTTGGAAATCGACCCCATAATGGGAATGCCATCGGACGAGAATATTCCCAAGTATAGCTTCGGGAAAAACTTCAAAACAGTCATAACAGGCAGAGAGGCATAGAAGGAAGGACCTCCAATTAACGCAGAAATGGCTTGCTACACAGATGGCTCAAAAACCGAGAAAGGTGTAGGAGCAGGAATATATATAGCCAAGCCAAAGATAAGAGTCTCACTGAGCTTAGGTAAACATGTGACGATATTCCAGGCAGAAGTTGCAGAAATACAGCACTGTGCAGGGCAGCTATTGTGGCAAGAGTTTGAGGAAAAGACCATTTCCATATACTCCGACAGCCAAGCGGGTACCAGGCCACTCAGATCACAAGGGCACGGGAAGAGGTAGACTCACTAGCCCGAGAAGGGGCACGTTGTGCTCCCGTTGGCCCAGTACCTTTCTGTGGCATGGCGAAGGCGCTGTAAAAAACAAATAGCAGCACTTGGATAAAAACTCAGTCTCGAGAATGAATAAGGCGCCAAAAATGAGGTAGGCCAAAAAGTTCATCAAGGAACCCTCGCCAGTATCTACTGAGCCAGAATAGGAAAACAATCAGGATCCTGGGTGGGCCCCTGACAGGGCATTGTAGACTTAACAAACACATGAATAACATCGGATTGGCAGAAACAATCATATGTATGTTTTGCCAAGAAGATGAGGAAACCCCAATACACATACTGTGCTACTGCGAAGGCCTGACTAGGATGAGGTTTTCAACTATAGGAGAGGAAAAACCACAACCCTCCCAATATATGGAGGACCTGAGGTATGCCATCCGTCTAGTAATAAGAACGGGTCTAGACAAGGAACTCTAGAATAACAGGAGGGCATACACAATGGATCTGCAAAGGTCGTAGTGGAGAGGCTCTTAGAAGCACTTAAACCCCATATTTATCTATCTATCTATCTATACAGGGTAACGAAGACACCGATACCTCATCTCTGGAATCAGTCAGCAACAGTCGTACTCCAAAATTAGAGCTGATACCTCATCAAGACTACAAAGTAACTGTTAAGAATTTTGTTATGGATAAGTGGAAATATAAAAAATTGTGACAAATGTGAAAGCAACTCCTTACCTACCGACTTCAAGAGCTGAACAAATTAAAGCTACCCGACTAAGGATTGGATACATAGTCCTAACGCACAAATTCCTAATAAGTAAAGAAGACCCGCCTTAATGTGCCCAATGTAATGAAAATATGTCCATCAAACATGTTATTCTAGAATGTCACCAGTTTGCAAACCAGCGAAGACAACATAGGATCCCCAACACCTTACAGTTAGCTCTCAGAGACTAAATGAACGATTCCTAAAGTTTTTTAAAAGCCATTAACATATGTACAATTTGTAATTTTACTGTTACCCTCTACTATGTCAATTCCCTTGTAACCACTGAAATGCCAATAACCCTAGTGGTTGACGCAGAATATGTTAAATTAAAAAAAAAAGAAAGAACAATATCATCAAGTTATCATTTTCTTCAATCTTCCAATTATGAGTAAATCTTCTATAGTTCCTATAAAATTTAATATGAATATTAAATCAATCACCAACCGTAGAGAAAACGAGAATGATTCTGTTATCTGTAACTATAACATTTTATAAAAGATACAAATCTCCATCCCATTCTCTATTTTGTTTCGTAAAACGAAACTAACAGTAGCAGTAGTTCCATAAATCAGGAATTCCATTCCGAGTTCTAACATCATGCATCAATGCCCAATTTTATCAAACGTTTAAATATAAGCCTAGCTGCTTATCTACCACCACCAACGGTGTTGGTGGAAATTCCTTTGAACTTGTTGAAAACGCTAAAATACAACTCCGTATTATAATTACTTATCGATTTTTATTTCGTACACTGAAAAAAGAAAGAAACGTATTCAATATTTTCAGGTAAAAGAAAATCATTTATTGAACATATTCGCTACAAAGATTGGATTTGATGAGGTGGCTAATCGGCCTATTCCACTGCGACCTTTTCAGATATATTGTGGTCCTCTGAATCTAGATTACATTCTCCAGCCCGAGTCTTTTTAAGTAGCCAATCAGCCTCGAGACTGAGTTTCTTGCCGGTGGCAATCTCACTGTCATAGGATGTGCCCTGCAGTTTCCTCTTCTAGGTGACAGAATCTGCACATAGCTTCGTCTGTCAACCCCATTGGCTCTGCGTGCCTGTTAAGCTTACATTGCCCCGTCAACACACCCACTATATTTGTTTATTAGGTCTGCCGTGAAAGTTGGCGAATGTCCTCTAATGAACTATTTCGCCTGTCTCTGCCCTGGTGAGGTTACCCATCATTCTAGAGATTTATGTGCCAGCCTCTTCCCTGTGACCATATTTAGTGCCGACTTTGAAACGCCGCTGAAGGATTCCGGTCCAATGAATGGCATTGATGAGCCTTGTCTGGCCGTTTCATCCGCCAGTTCGTCGTCCTTATGACACTCGTGCCCTGGTACCCAGGCTTCCATGACCTTGCAGTGGTCTCCAAGTGCGTTTAAGGCACCTATGCAATCCCATACTAGCTTAGAATAGATTTAAACTATTAATTTTAACATCAAAAGTTGATGTACATCTTATACTAAAGTGTTACCAAAAAGATAAGCTAAATTAAGATACTTTAATCTAATATTGCTCATGGAGGTTCTTTGACCTTTATGGAATCGAGAGCCTTTAGTGCAGCTTGATTGTCGGTGAAGATGGCAACTGAACGGTATGTCCTTTCCTGCCTTTTAATTTCTTCAACGGTAAATCGCCGTCACTTCCGCTTGGAAAGTTGTGACGTTCTTAGATAGGCTTATTGGAATAGCTATCCTTTGTTTTAGCCCTACAATTCCAGCTCCTACACCTACTTTTGTCTCGGAGCCGACCGTATACCAGGTTCACTACATAAGTCAGATAGTTCAAAAACTGGAGGATAGAAGGTATAGAAAAAATCAGAGCTACCACTGGCCAACTCAAGTCAGTTACTAAGGGCGTTAGTTCTCTACAGCTAGGCTTCTTATAATCCATTACTGCAATATTTATCCTGATGAATAAAACAAGATTATTTTTAAAGGACTTTCCGGACTCAAGTAGGTATTTCCGACTTTGTCTGTGATAGGAATTACTGTAAAACTTTAAATTCTTCTCTCTTTTCTACGTGTACGCATTAGATGTCTATGTCATGGCGAGATTTTATCCACCTTTTCATTTCCCCCATGACTGGTATCCAGGCTACCGTGACCTTGGAACGGTATCCGAGTGTGTTTAAAGCAATTATGCGATCCCATACTAGCTTAAGTGTCGTTTACACTGGTTAGTTGCTTGTACCAGTAACTTGTAAGAAAGCAGTTAACCCACTGTGAACAGATCATACAAGTACGTACTTGTTCAACGAGGACAGGAAAGTGAATAGCCAGCCCATCCCAGGTGATGAAGCACGGCTATGGCGACGATTCCATCTTCCCCTTATTAATGTGGACCTGCTAGCCTTTCAAGACCTGGCACACACGCCGACCGCTGATCAGTTCCGGTAAAATGCCGGTGAGCAGCCGTACACTGTCACTGCATCGCCGGGAAGTAGAGGTGTACGTAACTAAATACACGCTTGCACACGCACCGATTGTTTACCGACCATTCCAGTCGACTGCTTGGTGAAACTGTAGGTACTACGTTTTAAAATAGGTTTGGTAGTACGTGCTAATTACGATTGCAATGGATGATTTGATTGATAATGATGTCCTTATTTCGTTAGTGGAAGCAAGACCTGTTTTGTGGGATAAAACTTAGTTCTTCAGAAAGAGTGTAGAATGTTCCTGTGTGTTTTCTGCTCTGATTGATGGGATGAATCCAGCAATTGCGCCTAATCCTACGGCGCTTGATACGTTGATACAATAACCACATAGCATGCTGAAAAATAGTCAAAAATTGTTAAATATTTTAAAAAATAGTCAAAAATAGTCAATAATTGTTAAAATTTTGAAAAATGGTCAAAAATTGTTAAATATTTTGAAAAATGTACAATAATTGTCAAAATTTTTGAAAAATGGTTAAAAATGGTCAATAATTGTCAGAACCTGTCATAAATGGTCGATAATTGTTAAAATTTTGAAAAATGGTCAAAAATTTCGAAAAAATGGTCAATAATTATAAAAAACTGTCAAAAATGGTCAATAATTTTTAAAAATTGTCAAAATTTTTGAAAAATGGTCAAAAATGGTCAATAATTGTCCTAACCTGTCAAAAATGGTCAAAAATTGTTAAAATTTTGGAAAAATGGTCTAAAATGGTCAAAATTTTAGAAAAATTGTCAAAAATGATCATTAATTGCCAAACTGTCAAAATCAGTCAATAATTGTCAAAATTTGAAAAATGGTCAAAAATTGTCAAAAATTTTGAAAATATGGTCAATAGTTGTCAAAATTTTGAAAAAATGGTAAAAAATGGTCAATAATTGTCAAAATTTTGAAATAATGGTCAAAAATTGTCAAAAATGGTCAATAATTGTCAGAAACTGTCAAAAATGGTCGATAATTGTTAAAATTTTGAAAAATGGTCAAAAATTGTCAAAAATATTGAAATAATGGTCAATGATTGTCAAAATTTTCAAAATATTTGAAAAATGGTCAAAAAATGGTCAAAAGTGGTCAATAATTGTCAGAAACTGTCAAAAATGGTCGATAATTGTTAAAATTTTGAAAAATGGTCAAAAATTGTCAAAATTTCGAAAAAATGGTCAAAAAGTATAAAAAACTGTCAAAAAAGGTCAATAATTGTTAAAAATTATCAAAATTTTTGAAAAATGGTTAAAAATGGTCAATAATTGTTAGAACCTGTCAAAAATGGTCAATAATTGTTAAAATTTGGAAAAATGGTCCAAAATGGTCAAAATTTTTGAAAAATTGTCAAAAATGATCAATAATTGTCAAACTGTCAAAATTGGTCAATAATTGTCAAAATTTGAAAAATGGTCAAAAATTGTCAAAAATATTGGAAAAATGGTCAATGATTGTCAAAATTTTGAAATAATTGTCAAAATTTCGAAAAAATGGTCAATAATTATAAAAAACTATCAAAAATTGTTGAAAATTGTCAAAATTTTTGAAAAATTGTCAAAAAAGCGTTACGAATCCGTCTTAGATTCTAACAATCTAAAATAATGATTGTAATACACTTGCTTTCTCTCTCTGCCATTTCCCTCTCCCTTCCATATCTCACTTTTCCTCTCTTTTTCCCATCTATTTCTGTCTATTTCCTATCTCTCTCTTTCTCTCTTTCCTATCTCTTTCTCATCTTTCTATTTCCTATATCTCTCTCTATCTCCCTCTATCTATCTCTCTTCAAAATCTGTCTCTCCCATCTTTCTCCCCCCCTCTCTCTCTCATCTTTCTTTCACTCTCTCCCATCTCTCTCTCCCTTCTTTCTCTCTTTCCCATCTCTCTCTTCTATCTTTTTTCTTTCTCTCCCATCTCTCCTGCTTCTATCTCTCTCTCTTTTTCCTATCTCTTTCCCATCTTTCTCTCTCTCTCTCTCATATCTCTCTCTCTTTAATATCTTTGTCTCTCCCATCTCTCTCTCTCTTTTCTATCTCCTTCCTATCTCTCCCAACTCTCTCTTTCCTATTTCATTTCCATATCTCTATCTCCTATCTTTCTCTCTCTCTCTCTATCCCATCTCTTTTCGATGTTTCACATCTGCCAGGCGTCCCGTGACGGCTCACACATTTTTTTCAATAACCTCGTGACACGACAACAAAGCAACTGATTGTTTGACCGGTAAAAATCCAGTCTTCTAGCACCTGCTACAAATAAAATATCAGCCGATTTTATACTGGTGTGTGTGCAAATAGCCTTAGGTATTCATCCCTTTGCCTGGACCTAGCTGTTAATGCGAAATAGAACATTCCACCTCCTGTCTTTCCGATAGGACATCTCTCCAATTTACGTTCACATTTTCCCTTCCCTTCATTTGTTTTGTGGGGGGCGTCTGGGAAGTCTGTCTCTATATCCTTTAAGGATTAGATCCGGTGGCTATGTTCCTTTGTCACTCATTGTTTGTCGCGTGCTTTTTTTGTCGTTATTAGCTTCCTATGGATTGTTCTTTAATTGGTCGTTCTCCAACGCATTGGTGAATCGCCGTAACTTCCGGTTGGGAAGTTATGACTTCCTTAGATATGCTTTTATGGGAATAACTATCCTTTGTTTAAGCCCTATAATTCAGACTCCTTGTGGGCATTGAGAAGAGAGACGCTTGAACTTACTCGCCCTATTATAAAATTTGCGAAAATCAACAGCATCTGCCTGTAACGTCAACAAAGATGCTATAACAAACAGTAATTCGTCGCCTCAAATAAATGACTCCATTTACCGTAATAACTAGTCACTTAATAAGAAAATAAAGCATAGTGCGAAGGGAAAACTCAAGAGTAAAGTTCAGCAGCAGATGTAACTAATGTCCTAACGAAGGGAGTTACTTTTGAGAGGGGTGTAGTCACAAAACTTACGCCGGTCTTGAATGGAGAAGTGTTTTGAAGAAATTTTCAAATCGTCAGATGATATATACGTGCCCGACACTTGATTACTTAGTTATAGTTTGGCAAATTCACCTGAAAGTGTGAGATTCCCACTGCATGCACGTACCGTAGAGTGAGAACGCAAAGTTGATTTATTTCTAGTATTCTGGTGGAACAAGGAGCTCACCAAACTAAAATCGAGAACTCGCAAACTGTTTAACAGTGCGAAAAGAACAGGAGAGTGGAAAGAATATTATTCCACTCTGACTGCTTACAACAAACAGATCAGGAAGACAAAAAGGGAGTCCTGGAGGAAATTCTGTGGTGAGGTGGAAACAACCTCAGAAACTGCTCGACTCCAGAAAATCCTTGCCAAAGATCTGATCAATCCCGTAGGCAATATTTTAAAACCTAAGTAGCGACACCCTGCAGATTCTACTGCAGGCACATCTACCATACTCTGTAGAGGCACAAGAGTATTGCAATAAGGGATAATAAGGGATAGGATTGAGGAGGAAGATGGTAGGAATGGGGGTTTTAGGGTAAACCAGCACGGGTTCACGAAGGGGAAATCTTGCATCTCGGCACTGAGCAAGGTGATGGGTTTGGTGGAAAGAGCTAGGGAGGGCAGATGGAGGAAGAAGAAATTGGCCCTACTCGTGTTCTTCGACGTCGGGAACGCGTTCAACAGTGTCAGCAAACGGGCAGTGTTGAGCGCGTTGCTGAGACTTGGAGTGGAGCAGGGGTTGGTTAACCTGGTGGAGGACTACCTGACGGGGCGTGTGATTGTAGACTCCAGAGGGAGGAGGTATGAGATGGAGGCTGGAGTGCCTCAGGGTTCGGTTCTTGGACCGACGCTCTGGAAGTGTGTGTTTAATGAGGTTTGTGGGATAGTATGTGAAGAGGGTTGTGAGATTACGGTGTATGCGGATGATGTGTGTCTGGTATGTACGGAAAAGGGAGAGGCGGAGATAGAAAGAAAGGCTGAGAGAATGTGCAGGAAGATTGTGGAGAAGATAGAGCGGTGCGGACTGGAAGTGGCGGAAGATAAGACGGTGGGGTTGCTAGTGAAGGGACGGAGCAGGACAAGGGAAGTGGGGGTGATGGTTAAGGGAACAGCCTTTCACATTATCTTCGAATATGAAGCACTGTTTCATTGGAGGTATAGACTCCTAGGACTAGAATGTCCAAGTGAGGATTTCTCCAAGTAGGACCTAGTGAAAAGCCTAAAAAGGGCTACTGGTCTCTTGACATAAACGGTATAACCAAGAGCACAAAAAGCCTAAAGGCTGAGGTGCCGAGGTCTCTAGGCCTTTGATTGGTGGTGCCGAACCAATCAATCAATCTAGTATTCTAGAAATTTGGTTTTGAAATTGTTAAGGCATTCTTTTCAACGAAATAGCGTCAATTGTGGGGTGAGAGTTATCAACGGGCACTGTATATTTTTGGTACAATTTATATTAACGAAAAAATATCTTTGGAATACATTTTGTTTTAGTTTGGCGGTCTATAATCACTTTCTCCGGAAATAAGAAACGTTCAATTTCAACAAAAAAGCCACAAACACATCCTGACTGAATCTTCATCACGGAAACTAATCGACTTCTGCTTCTTTACACGCTAGTTTCTCGACTTTTTTATCGGAGCACCGAAGTGCTTCGGTCTCTTAAACCTCCCACTTTTCTTACAAACGCCATCAATCTTGAAATGTGCTGGCTGTAGCCGGTTCTGTATTAAAAGATTCGCAAAACCTCCGTAAAAACATCGTACAATTTCCTTCCGACAAGGACAAGATTGATTAATGAGGATCGATTTTATGTAATACTAAATTTTCAATTAGTTTAGAGGTATCTATAAGTATAGTATAGTATATTTTGCAAAAAAAAAGAAAGGTAAAATATACACTATGTGGTACGTAAAAATTCTAGTAGTTAAAATGAACAACTTATTTCCGAGTCGATTTCCTCAAAAAATAAAAAAAACATAATATTTTCTTGCCTTTACCATTTCATCAGAATATCCTTGAAATATTCACAGCTATTTAATTCTCTAAAGACGTCTGTAAATTTTGAATGAGCCGGTATTATGATATATCGATTAACTTCTCAGGCATTTCATCCTTGGAGGAAAATTCCTGAATTCGAAATCACTCCACCCTCTCTTACGACTCTCACGGCAGGATTCCGTTTTGTAATAATCTGAAAAGGAATTCCAAACACGAGCGCCGACGCAAGGATTTTCACAAAGGAAACACAAAGGAAAAGTCGCTGTAATCATCTTTTATATAAAATAAATGATTATTATATTGATTTAAATACTCAATAAGTCTCTGGTCTAACAAGGAAAAAGGATTTTTTTATTGGGGCCTCATTTTACATATTTGGTCCGTAAGAGCTGTACTATTTCCCTGAGGAATTTTAGGATATCTGCAGGCTTTAGTTTAAGTAAGTGTCCTTCTATCCTAGGTGTTATGCACTAGGATTCAGTGCAATCCACAAGTATGAGGATGGAGATTTTTTCTTCCATTTCTCAAAATCTACATTCTTCTCGCTCCACTGTTTGATTAAGGTGCCCATTCAATCGACAGTATCCTCTCAGGACACCTGTTAAAACTCTGAGTGCAGTTTTACTATAGCTCAGGCATTCATTTGTTCTCACCTGGTTGTAGTCACCCAAAAGTATCTTTGATTGTCTAAGCCCTATTAGATCTTTCCAATGGTCAGATCTTCTTTGCCTATTTCTTCCAATATTCAATTGGAGCTGATATCGCAAAAGGGTGTTTCAGTCCCCCTCTTTGCTAGTTCATCTGCTAATTCATTTCCTTCTATTCCAGTGTGTCCTGGAATCCACAGTAAGGTGAAGATGCTGTCCTTGCTTAGTTCATTCAGCTTCCCTAGGCATCATCCCATTTTGGAACTGGTTACACAGTGCTTTAATGGCTTCTTGACTATCCGCCATGATGATAATCCTTTCCCTTCTATACAGGTTCGGCAAATATTAATCTTCCATATGTAGAGACTCATATAGGAGCAACAGCATATTTCCTTTTCTTGAAACACTCACTGTTCCAGACATTGTCTTTCTGCTATTCTATAGCTTCCCCACTTCCACTCACAGTATGACTATATGGAAGATAATTATTTCCCGAATCTGTATATTGGACTAGGCACACTTTCCTATGGCGTGAATTTCCGCTTGAAAGATACTTGGAGTGTTATGCTGGTGGGTCCAATTCTAAACTGAATTGCCTTCATTTGGTCAGATCTATTGTGACTAGCTATATCTTTGCTCGGAACTACCTTTGTTTTTACAGTTTCGTCAGCATCTCCATATCCTTTAATATCGGTGTGTCAGATGACACCCAAAGAAATTCTGTGGTCTTATCTCTGGATTGAAGTTGGGATGATGTTAGTTCGATTTTCACACTCAGTGAATCTGTGATTATCAGAATATCCTTAGTACTATTTTAGTAATTGGACTGCACAACTTTTTCGATGGAAGAACTGCAGATTTCTGGTAGTCGGAGGCCGTGCTTTAAGTTGCTTAAGACTACTGCTCCTACATCAGTTAATGTATTGGAAGCATCTGTATATATTGTCTGATATTTTTGGTATCAGTTAATTATCTCCAAAAAGCACTTTACCAAATTCTTCTTCAACTTTTCCATGCTTCTTTGAAGCACAATCTGTCACTGCTTTAATTTTGGAGCAATTTTTTAATGTCAGTAGTCGCTGTGGGTCAAATAAGGTAAAGAAAGTGGATGAGGAAGCAACTCATCAACTTGTGACACAGTGTTGCCATGTGTCTTGCAATTTTTCTTTAACAAAAACTATTCACATTTATTGACTCTTATTTTTCCTAGATTTATTTTTAAATGTACTTCCCTAAGATGCGCTCTTGCGATGAAAAATATTCGGCCCTTCTTTAAGCCGTCAACCAAGGTAAATATTTGAAATTTAAATGGTAAAATATATATATACGTGAGCTTTTGGGCAAGTAAATAAGGTAATTCCGGGAGAAAGAGAGTTTCTTTCTCTTCTTATTCCGTTTCGACATCAAGCCATAATAGCAGAAGTAAAAGTTGAAAGAGAAAAGCATTTTATTTGATGTTTACTTTAAACAGATTGACAAGTTTTCGTAAAAGTTTGAAATTGGAAAGGTATTGGAAACAGTTATGTAATGCCGTGTTTGCGTTCGAATACGTTCGAAGATCTTTTAAATATATTGGAAGTAAATATTGTATTTGTTCAGAGAAACAATGCATTTATTTTTTATGTAAAAACTCTCATTCCAATGAGAACACAAAAGATCTTCAACCATACAATTTGCAAACTTTCACTATGTGCTTAGACTAGTGGTACCAGTTAGATTCCTTATGGGATACCGTAAGCTCATTGCTTGTTTCAACTCAGACAGATGCTTAAGTAGTAGGAAATATCCACATCTGAGAAAACTTAGCAAACACACACTACAAATGGTGACGGAAAGTGTTGCAGAAAGAACAAAATACAGACTAAGTAGAAAGGAATCATTAAAAAAACCACCTCCTTACTTCTTGGAAATCAGAAAATCTGGGACATGCCACAATATGGTGTGATGAAAAAGTAAAACTTTTGTCGTTGCAAGAAAGAATGGGACCAAACTTGGAAAGAATGCCATTCAATGGTACACAGACGGCCCAAAAGTAATAGAAGGAACTGGGATAGGAGTGTACGGGCCAGGAACCAAACACTCTGAGAGCGGAAATTCACGCCATAAGAAAGTGTGTCCAGTTCAATATTGATAAACGATATGGAAGGCAAAGGATTATTATAATGTCGGATAGTCAAGCAGCCATTAAAGCACTGAGCTCTTGTGTAATCAGTTCCAAAATGTTGTGGGAATGCCAAGGCAAACTAAATGAACTAGGCTAAAACAATATAGTCACCATCTTACTGTGAATTCCAGGACTCACTGGATTAGAAGGAAATGAAATAGCAGACTAGCAAACACCCTTTTGGGGGCCGGAACCCTTTTGAGGTATCAGCTCCAATATAATATTGGAAGAAATAGGCATAGCCGAAAAAAAGAGAAGATCTGACCATTGGAAAGATCTAGTAGGAATGTGGTATGGAAGAAACCTCTATCCACATACTTGCGAATTGCTCAGCAATTCAGAATCCTAGGAGACAACCCCTTTTTTTTTATGGGTGGAAACCTGCTCTCAGGCACCGGGTACTTGTTTTTCTTTCCTCGGTAGTATGGGATTTCTCCCCGAGAACGAGCACAACCGCTCTCTAACACTCTGCACGCAAAGCATTAGAACAACGTTGCACCTCACAAAAAACCACCCCGATCTCCACTGCTCACTCCCTGTACTCCGGTACCTTCTATAAGGTATATCGTCAGAGTCAGGGGTCCCTCTATTCACTTCTACATCTACCTCCTCGGCTTATCCTTCCTTCTTCCTCTTCCTGCTCATGATGGCTGTGACATATCCGTATATGCAGTCCCAGTTTCGTTTTGACTCGACCATGGTGTCTATTAAATTGGCAGTTTTAAGTTCTTTCCCCAGATACGTCTCCATCTTGAACCTTTCAGCTATCCATTCTCTGACAAGCGGCGTCATCTTGCTCGCAGCAGTATCGGCACTGCTCGTTGTCCTTCTTCCCGATCTTCATCGTGTATGTACTGAAACAGCCGTGGCCCGTGGGCACCTGGCTTAAGTAGTACCCCATAACCCTGTGTTTACATTCGTTCGCCATTTGCTTATATCCTTAATTAGCGTTTTCGTCCACGCTCCCTTGCTCTGCTCTTCCCATCTCCGTCTCCATTTGTCCCGTGTTTTTTTTTGGATTTTACCCTTCTGTTCCCTACCCTCCTTATGAATCGTACTCCTTTCCTCCACTAGTAAGGTCTATCGGTGGTATTCCCGTGATTACTTTCAGGGCTACATCGGATGTCGTCCTGTACGCTGAGGCTACTAAAGGAGCTTCTAGTCACTGGGACTATCCTCGGGAACTAAGTAGAAGTAAGGGGGCACAATAGATCATTTAGGTCTCAGTGAATGTCACCCCAAGATACATATATACAAACTTAGCAAAAAGTACTTCTGCTTTTGCTTGAAGATCAAAGGTATCTATGAATCTTCTTGTTTCTATTTTGAAATTCAGTGGATGGTTAGGTTAGTTTTGTGGTAAGTGGGTCTATCCAGCCATCCACTGCGACTCGAACAAGTCTATTGTTGCTCACACCTATTCAGACGTCATGTCGGCTCTTCCTTATTATATGATGGTTCATACGACCGAAGGTCAATTGGATAACGTAGGTCATGTCTGCCGTAGTCTAAAACTTGTTTGGTAATATCCTTCGAAGGATGTATAAAGGCATTCGAAGGAACCAAGCCTGGTGAATTTTACAAAAAGTCTAAAACTCTTTTTGCAATCCAGGTATTTAATGTTTTTTTGGCAAAACAATGGCATGCTCTGGTCCGATAAAATCACCTGCGGCAAAGGAGTCTGACTTTTCATTGCCATCCAGATCAGAGACAATTTGTTGAGAATTTTTATTGAGGAGAGTTTTCTTCGGCAGTTCGATACCAACTCCGACGTTACACAGTAAGAGCTAAGTTGCTTGACTGTCCAAGAATAGTAGAACAAGTGCATAAAATGGTACTTTTTTCACGAATGGAAAAGTGAAAAAGACACTTTATGCATATGTTGCATACAATATTTTTTCTACTCACAAATAATAAAATCAAAATAGTAATTTGGAATATATTAACTAAACTCCTTTAGTAATTGTAATGATGGGGTGTGGATAGGCCTCTTTACTTGGTGGTAATGCTGGTCTTTCGGGGGGTCATCTTACTTTAATAAAACAACTACTATCTAGCCGTATAGATATAATTTAATGATTACTGATGATTAATTGATCTTCGGTTAGTCATTGGTGACTGACCACTGATCGATTTATTATTGATTTTTGAATGTGTTTTCACCTGTATATTTATACAACGTTTCAAGTTAACCCGTAAGTAAATATTAAATATTAAATGGTTATGTTTTATTTTACGTGCTGAACTTGACTTTGTACCTGTCGACCTTCCTACTCATATTTATGTAATAGTCCAATGTTCTAATGATTTATTGAAATTAGTTTCAAGGGAATTTATTTCCTATTTAAATATTATTATTATATTAGGCCAAAAGACATCACAAACTAGTGAATGCATAATGACTGAATTGGAAAATGTACACAATAATATTAAGAAAAATTAACAACTATATTATGTATTTTAGTTATATTTCGCAATTTGGGTATTGAATTCACAATTGTTTGGTTGATTCATGGATAAAGTTTCATTTAAATTGTGAATATTTGGAACAGTCAATTTCGTTTCTGCTTCATTCCCATAAAATGTTGAAGGTAGGTTAAGAAAACTCCTGACATTGTTCACATTCCCTTCGGCAACAGCAGTAGATTTCCATCCTCCATGTTGCTTTAATTGAAGAACGTCTCCACCTTAATTAACTAGAAGCGTACGTCGAAACGTGAGACCTTTACATTCTTCTGGATTCGGTAAACTTAAATATTGTGAATTTTCGAAAAAAGTAAAAAAAAGATGTAAACTTTCAAGCAATTTGCCTGGAAAAAAGTGGATATAATCAATTTTCTCTCATTTTTATCCCATTCCCAATTTCCGAAGTCTACAAAGTTTGCAATATGTTTCGGATCCTTCTATTCTTACTGGAAAGAATAATTTATCCTATAAAGGACGATATTCTTTTCCCATCTCGTCTCATATAACTCTAAATCCTAACTCGGGCTTTCTGCGAGATTTAACATCAATTTTTCTTTAAGCGAGTTACTCTAGTAACCTAAAAAAAAGCGGGCACAAATATTGAGCGGCCGTCGTAAAAAGACGCTAAAAAGTGTTTATGCGTATACTAAAAGACGTAAAGAGTCTTATAAAACAAAATAAAGTCAAATTCGGAAGTGGAAAAAGTGAAAAAAAAATACATAATAATCCCCTCGAGGCGGACCCATCATGTAAAATGTTTATTCATTTTATCTCTTTTTATCCTTAGATTAGCATACAAGGCAGGACCCAGCAGAGTGTCCTTTATTTGTTGAAAGTTTAATCCATCCTTAAACAGTGCTTTAATTTCTTCACAGCGTTGCCAGATATCAAATTAAAATGTCTTTCTACAAACACATATGTGGGTTATAGTTATATAGACACCTAATCATTATTAACGTAATTGACCTACGATTTTATCTTTATTTAACGTGCTGTGAACAAATTTTTGTCTACGACTGTTCATATTTCTATTACTGGTAAACAATGGTTTTGATGCCAAGAAGCTGTAATTTTTTCTAATTCAGGACCTCATAATGATTACATTAATAGCGAATTTCCTTTGTGTAATGTTCCTGAATTTCTATATATTTTACATATCAAGTATGTGACATAATTTTGTCTAGTTAGGTAGTCCACAATACGTCTACATTTTTTTTTCGGGTCGAGATGGGAAACTCATGTTTATGTCCAGGACCCAAACAGTGCTGGACTCATCCCCAAGTGGATGCCTACCAACCAAACCCACCTCAAATTCGCCGTTACCCCCTCCTCGGAATCACTACCCTAGCATTCTTCGAGACGGGCAGCGGTCCCTCGCACACTCTCCGCTCACACCGTCGTCCTCTCCCTCCCTATCACTCCTACCTCCTGCCTATTCTCTCCTCCTAATCATGCTCTCCACTACGCCACTTACCTCCGTCCATTCCTCCTCCCCGAATTTCCGGTCCATCCAATCTCTCCTACTCCCAATTGCTTCTTTTAGCGCGTCCTCATACTCCTCCCAAGTTCTCTCCATTTCCTCCTCCATTCATTCCTGCACTTCCAATACAATACGTCTATATGCATTTTATATTGTCAGCTGCTTTAATTGATTGTTGTTCATAAAAATGTTTCTGGTGATTCCCAAAGACGAAAGCTTATATTTTAAAAATTTTCCGCATTCCGCCAAACAATTTTGATTAAATTTTTTATTACAACCGTCGGTAAGGAAAACTTGTATAATTCTAAATAAGTTCAATAAAGCAAAATTATTAAAAACAAAAACGTTTGACCTGAATTTCGACATTCAGCAATATATTTCGAAAAATATACCATCTTCTTGACAGTTTTAGATCATTCTAAAAAGGGAACGTTCGTCCCCGAAAATTAATTTAGAAAAGCGACGAGGTCATTTTCAACCTTTCCTTCTTTTGTTTGGAACCACTAAATCTTTTCGGGTCCTCGCATTTCTGTCAGTTATTTCATTAATACTGTTTAATGTTGCCTGCCGTTCAGGCGCTAAGAATTAGTTTTTCTTTTTTTTTTAATTAAATTAAAAAAAAAAGAAGAGGATCTCGGATACAAAGTGATGGTTGAGTTTTTGAGGTGGAATAAAGTTCGCGTTTAAAATTTAAATTAATTGCCTTAATCGTGGATCAAAAATATTAGAAAATATAAATTTTTTTTTCATTTTCAGTGAGAAATTTTGATTTAATTTTTTCATTAATTATAAACAATGTAAATAAATTTTAGTTTTTCTGGTGGA
The DNA here is from genome assembly GCA_947563755.1 of Lochmaea crataegi. Taxonomy (NCBI): domain Eukaryota; kingdom Metazoa; phylum Arthropoda; class Insecta; order Coleoptera; family Chrysomelidae; genus Lochmaea; species Lochmaea crataegi. Next base: position 11,556,850 of record OX387426.1, read on the forward strand.
TAAACAAATATATTTTTAGGTAAAATTTTGTTGAAGCTAAGATTAAAAGAAAACACAAAAATTAGAGATAAAGAGAAATTGTGAAGGGGGGGTTCTATTTAAGGGTTGAAGGTGGTTTTTTGTGAATTTTTTTTTCAAAATTCAAGCTTCCTTTCCATTGCCGCACCCTGTATATGAAATTCTAATTAAATTTTACTAAAACCTTAGTTTATGAACACAAACATTACACTGGCGCACATGATTTTTGAAACAGTTTAAACAATTATTTTTATAATGCTAATACCTTCCAAATAATAGAAAAAATTTTCATAAAACCCTAAGCGCTGTGTCACACGATCAAATTAGCATCAAACTGAGTTTGATCAAACCATCAAACTGGTGACATCACTGCGAATTTGATGCCCGACACTATTTCCATCAATTTGACTTTTGACTGTCACTGTCAATTTTGAGGTTAAAAATTTGTTTTTCGAGTTTGTTTCATTTGTTAATACAATAAAACTGGAAAGTAGAGAGAAAGTTGTGTTTTCATTAGGTTTGTTCCAACTGGCATTTAGGAACCGTTCTGGAATCGTATCGTGTACTGTATATAGTGCGCAAACTCGAATTAGGGATGGACACATCAACTTTATCACCCCTTCCAGAAGGTAGTTTTTGTACCGTTACAAATATGTATAATCAGTTGGAAAGCGAAATCCAGCACTTGCGCGAACGATACCTAAAACGGTTCTATGACCAATGAAAACGATAGTTTCATCAATCTGGTTTGATATGATTAGGAGTGCTCCTAAATCCATCAAACTAGTTTGTTATACTTTGGCCCCTCAGTTTGACCTAATTTCAAACTGATGACGTCATTTTACAGTTTGATCAAACTAGTTGACAGCCAAACTTTCTCCTGACAAGTTTTGTTATATTTATGGAGAATTTATGGTGAAGTCACAAGCCAGACCATTTTCAGAAAATGTGAAAAAGGCTTATTTCATGTATTTTAGTGTTTTAATCGGAGATCAAGACAAACAGTGGGCTCCCCATGTGTCAGCTGTAACGTGTTGGTTCAGTGGATGAAAGGGAAGAGAAGTAGTATGCCTTTTGCAGTTCCAATGGTAAGGCGAGAACCCACCAACCATTTTGATGATTGCTATTTTTGTATGACAAAGACTGAAGGTTATTCCAAAAAAGAAAAGCGTAAGATCGAATATCCAAATTTGCAATCTGCCATAAGACCTGTTCCTCACAATGCAGACTTACGAGTACCGACGGCGCCTTTGGATTGGCAAGATATTGTTTTGGGAAATAATGGAGATAATAACGGTTCTTCAAGAGGCTCCGGGGAACAGTGTACCGACCCCATATTCACGCCTGGTTGCAGTACCGGAGAGCCACATTTGATTGTTCAAAAACAGTTAAATGATTTAGTACGTGATTTGGGGTTGTCAAAGCAACAGTCAGAACTTCTTGGTTCCCGTCTTACTTGCCAAAGAAACGAAAATTACAACTTTAAGAAAAAGAAATGCCGTGTTTTCCACAGTTTACAATATGGAAAATTCGTTATGTGTACTGTTATGGATGGTTTAATGCAGGAACTCGATACCAAGCGTTCTCCTTGAGAATGTTGCTTGTTGATAGACTCATCGAAATACAGTTTAAATGCTGTGTTATTACATAATGGAAATTTAATACCAGTTGCCCATTCAGTGACAATGGAAGAAACCTACCAAAAAATGCGCCTTATTTTTAATAAAAAAAAAGGTGAGCGGTCGTCGGACCGCCGACAGAAGCTTGCTTCTTATGCACAATAGAATGACCATTTTTCGAAAATTTTGACCATGTTTCAAAAAATTTTACAACTTTTGACAATTATTGACCATGTTTTCAAAAATTTTGACTATTTTTCCAAATTTTAACAAATATTGACCAATTTGACAATTTTTCAAAAAATTTTTTACCATTTTAGACCATTTTTCCAAATTTTAAGAATTATTGACCATTTTTGACAATTTTTGAGCATTTTTGATAGGTTCTGACAATTATTGACCATTTTTGACCATTTTTCAAAAATTTGGACAATTTTTAACAATTATTGACCATTTTTGACAGTTTTTTATAATTATTGACCATTTTTTCAAAATTTTGACAATTATTGACCATTTTTCAAAATTTTAACAATTATTGACCATTTTTCAAAATTTTAACAATTATTGACAACTTTTGACAGATTCTGACAATTATTGACCATTTTGGACAGTCTTTTATAATTATTGACCAATTTTTCAAAACTTTCACGCAGCGTTGATTGTATAGTATCGCGCGTTATTTCAATGCGTCTCTCTCTCTCTATCTCTGCACTGAACGTGCAGTTGCCCATTCAGTGACAATGGAAGAAACCTACGAAAAAATGCGCCTTATTTTTAATAAAAAAATAGGTGACAGAAGCTTGCTTCTTATGCGCAATAGAATGACCATTTTTCAAAAATTTTGACAACTTTTGACAATTATTGACCATTTTTTCAAAATTTTGGACGATTTTTTCAAATTTTAACAAATATTGACCATTTTTGACAATTATTGACCAATTTTGACAGTTTTGAGAATTATTGATCATTTTTGGCAATTTTTCAGAAAATTTTGACCATTTTTCCAAATTTTAACAATTATTGACCATTTCTGACAATTTTTGAGCATTTTTGACAGGTTCTGACAATTATTGACCATTTTTCAAAAATTTTGACCAGTTTTCAAAATTTTGGACAATTTTTAACAATTATTGACCATTTTTGACAGTTTTTTATAATTATTGACCATTTTTTCAAAATTTTGACAATTATTGACCATTTTTGACCATTTTTCAAAAATTTTGACCAGTTTTCAAAAATTTTGACAATTTTTAACAATTATTGACCATTTTTGACAGATTTTTATAATTATTGACCATTTTTTCAAAATTTTGACAATTTTTGACCATTTTTTAAATTTTTAACAATTATTGACCATTTTTGACAGTTTTTTATAATTATTGACCATTTTTTCAAAATTTTGACCATTTTTGACCATTTTTGACAGTTTTTTATAATTATCGACCATTTTTTCAAAATTTTGACAATTTTTGACTATTTTTTAAATTTTTAACAATTATTGACCATTTTTCAAAATTTTTACAATTATTGACCATTTTTGACGGTTTCTTGTTTTATAATTATTGACCATTTTTTCAAAATTTTGACAATTTTTGACCATTTTTTAAATTTTTAACAATTATTCACCATTTTTGACAGTTTTTTATAAGTATTGACCATTTTTTCAAAATTTTGACAATTATTGAACATTTTTGACCATTTTTCAAAAATTTTGACCAGTTTTCAAAAATTTAGACAATTTTTAACAATTTTTAACAATTATTGACCATTTTTGGCAATTTTTCAGAAAATTTTGACCATTTTAGACCATTTTTCCAAATTTTAAGAATTATTGACCATTTCTGACAATTTTTGAGCATTTTTGACAGGTTCTGACAATTATTGACCATTTTTCAAAAATTTTGACCAGTTTTCAAAATTTTGGACAATTTTTAACAATTATTGACCATTTTTGACAGTTTTTTATAATTATTGACCATTTTTTCAAAATTTTGACAATTTTTGACTATTTTTTAAATTTCTAACAATTATTGACCATTTTTGACGGTTTCTGATAATTATTGACCATTTTTGACAACTTTCAAAAAATTTGACAATTATTGACCGTTTTTTTAAATATTTAACAATTTTTTACCATTTTTGACAGCTTTTGACGACTTTTGACAGATTCTGACAATGATTGACCATTTTTGACAGTCTTTTATAATTATTGACCAATTTTACAAAATTTTGACAATTTTTGACCATTTTTTAAAACTTTCACGCGGCGTTGATTGTATAGTATCGCGCGTTATTTCAATGCGTCTCTCTCTCTCTATTTCTGCACTAAACGTACACTATAGCCTGCCTATTTCTCTCTCTCTGCACTGAACGTACACTATGGCCTGCGTGTCTCTTTCTCTCTCTCTCTTTCTCTCTCTCTCTCTAATGAGTCATTGCGTGACGAACTCTTTTTCGTAACATCACACGTTTTACGAGTTCACTAACTTTCCCAAAAGTCCTATGTCGTGCAATTAGAAGCAAGCTTCAAAAGAACAAAAGGGCCTATAATTTTACCATCTAAAATCCTACACCATACGTTAACCGACCAGCGATCCTGGTTAAAATCTTGTTGCGTGACGAACGCTTTTTCGTAACATCACACGTTTCACGAGTTCACTAACCTTCCCAAAAGTCCTATGTCGTGCAATAAGAAGCAAGCTTCAATAAACTACAACCCCTATAAGTGGCAGATATGTGGAGATTTAAAAGTTATCGCAATTTTAGTGGGACTTCAAGGATGGTTTACGAAATATTTCTGTTTTCTTTGTTTGTGGACAGTCGTGCAGTGAATGAACACTATGTGAGGCAAATTTGGCCGGAAAGGTCCGAATTTCAACCGGGTTCTCAAAATGTTAAGTATGTGCCTCTTGTGGATCCAAAAAATGTACTTTTACCTCCGCTTCACATTAAACTTGGACTAATGGAAAACTTCGTGAAGGCTATGAATAAAGAGGGTGAAGGATTTAAATTCCTAAGACAAGCCTTTCCCCAGTTAAGTACCGCCAAGTTAAAGGAGGGTATTTTTATTGGGCCACAAATTAGAAAGTTGCTGGATGATATTAATTTTATAGAAAAGCTTACCATGCACTTGGTACTCATTCGTATGTGTCGTGAGTGGGTTTTGGGCAACAATATGGATGCAAGCTAGGAACAGCTAGTTAATCAACTTTTAGATTCCTATAAATCGCTTGGCTGCCGAAATTCATTTTCTCCATTCCCATTTATCATGTTTTCCTAAGAATTTGGGAGCTGTCAGCGACTAGCAGGGTGAAAGGTTCCACCAAGACATCAGAACAATGAAAATTCGGTACCAAGGGCGATGGGATAGGTTCATTCTACTATAGTATGCTATTCAGTTTTATGTTACAGCAACAAAAAATTTTTTGTACACCAGTTTTTCGGCATGAAAAAGTTTCCTTGTTTCAACTTTTCTTTTTCATTTAGTGAGTTTATAAATGCAAATCTTCAGTTGACAAAATTATTGTGCTGAAAAACAGATCTACTGCAAAAATTTTATCGAGAATATATTTGTGTGGTTTCTAGAATGGTCGATGCGACGGTTTTCCTACAATATGGGTTCAATAAGGTGGAAATATAATGATGCTGTTCTTGCACAAAACGGCTTTGTATCCAGCAAAATATCACCGCCGCACCGAATTCTATTCTATTGTTAGGCAAGATTCGTTTTTAACAGAATTTTAGCCGTTTTATCGGTACGAGGGATTCCTGGAGGCTTTAAACAGTATATTACGAGAACTAATACCGATTTCATCTGGCTTTTTAATCTAACGTTATTCATTACACTTTTTAGGTGGTCAGATAATTAATTTTTTTGGTTACCTAAAAAGGGTATAGATGTCGCATCAATTTAAAATATGTTCAAATATGCCAAGAATTTTGAATTTGTTTGGAAATTTAAATTTCAGGGGGTGGCCATATTTAAAAACTCGTTTATCTTGACACGTTTGACAAGCTGTTGTTTGAATCTCACTGATTCTGTAATCTCTTATTACATAATTATTTAAAAGTAATAATCATCAACTAATTTTACAAAAAACAGTTCAATTTATCTTTGTTTTTCATCTTTTTACGTTTTAAAATTAAAAAAAAAGGTGAGCGGTCATCGGACCGCCGACAGAAGCTTGCTTCTTATGCACAGTAGAATGCGAGGTTGAGAAAACCATCAATAAAAATACGCGCAATAGAATGCGATGCTGGGAATTACATTAGACCCAGTACGTTCTAGTAAGTTTTATTTTGTATTTTATTGACGATTTTTTCAAAATTTTGAGAATTTTTGATAATTATTGACCATTTTTTTTTAAATTTTGACCATTTTTGACCAATTTTGACAGTTTTGACAATGATTGATCATTTTTGACAATTTTTCAAAAATGTTGACCATTTTAGACCATTTTTCCAAATTTTAACAATTATTGACCATTTTTGAGCATTTTTGACAGGTTCTGAGAATTATTGACCATTTTTGACAATTTTTCAAAATGTTGACCATTTTTAACAATTATTGACCATTTTTGGCAGTTTTTTATAGTTATTGATTATATACCTCCATCCGTTTCTATCCAATCAAATGCCATTTTGCGACCAATCAGAAGCAAATTATACTGGATATTTTTTAACATAAGTGATTATACCCCGGCCCACCTGCCACAGCCAATTTTTAATGTTGTCACATTAACGTCACATTTTTGTTTATTATAATAACTGTGTATTTAACAATACTTATAATTAATTTTATGTTGGTTTTATTGCATTGTCAATTTTTTAGGTTTCGTTTCGTTTTGCCCGTTTTTCCTAATAAAAATATAAATTATCATGTAGCTAAGTACATAAATTATTTTGAAAATCTTCCATTTTGTTGTATGTTTTCGTCTTTTTCGGTATATAATCTGACCATACACCACTCTAAGTATATATTTTGTTTTGAACATTCACCTCTTGTGATATAACTAGTGACCATTTTTGATAATTTTTCGAAAATTTTGACCATTTTTCAAAAAATTTGGCAATTTTTGACAATTATTGACAATTTTTTCAAATTTTAACAATTATTGACTATTTTTGACAATTATTGACCAATTTTGACAGTTTTGACAATTACTGATCATTTTTTACAATTTTTCAAAAATTTTGACCATTTTCCCAAATTTTAACAATTATTGACCGATTTGACAGTTTTTTATAATTATAGATCATTTTTTCAAAATTTTGACCATTTTTACAATTATTGACCATTTTTGACAATTATTGACTATTTTTTACAATTTTTCAAAAAATTTGACAATTTTCAACCATTATTGACCATTTTTGACATTTTTTTATAATTATTGACAATTTTTTCAAAATCTTAACAATTTTGACCATTTTTCAAAATTTTAACAATTATTGACCATTTTTGACAGTTTCTGACAATTATTGACCATTTTTGACAACTTTCAATAATTTTGACAATTATTGTAAATTTTCCAAAATATTTAACAATTTTCGATCATTTTTTATTTTTACAATTTTTACAATTATTGACTATTTTTGACAGTTTTTGACAATTTTTGACAGATTCTGACAATTATTGACAATTTTTTAAAAATTTTGACAATTTTTATCAATTATTGACCATTTTTGACAGTCTTTTATAATTATTGACCATTTTTGACCATTTTTCAAAATTTTAACAATTATTGAGCATATTTGACAATTTTTCAAAAATTTTGACAATCATTGACCATTATTTTTGAATATTTAACAATTTTTGACCATTTTTCAAAATTTTTCACAATTTTTGACTAGCCTTCCCAAAAGTCCTATGTCGTGCAATAAGAAGCAAGCTTCAAAAGAACTCTACCAAGTATCAACATCCGACACCGACATCTATCTTACGTCAAATTCCACGTGTATAAACGATTATTCAAAGTACACTATACGAAAAATAAACAGTTATCCAACAATCTTGATCAATTTCCTTAGGGGAAATCATCTTGCTTCAAAGTCACTGTTTACTGACTGACTACGCATCTCTACACGTCATTTACCATCTGAAGCTTTTCATAAATTACCTGTCGAATCGTGAAAACCGAACAATTATTTCTGTCATCATTTTCCCCTGCTTGATATTCTGATGCCTTTCGAAACTTCTGATAGATCATGATAAAGGACTATGTATCACGAAAAATAGTTTTTGTTCTGTGAAGACTCTAGAAAAATATCCGTAGTACGCTAATTTTTTCAATTTATTTGATTATATATTTATTATTTTATTTAAATTTTGATGTTGAATCTAGTATTATTATTTATTCTTATTTTATTTAATAAAATCGTCTAATAAACCTTCTATATTACTAAATATTACAGGGAAATATAGGAGGGACAACATTTAGAAAATATGAGGAACGACATACCTTACCCATGTCTTTTGAAAAACGTATCTACTAGTATAGTGGATTCAAAGTCAATAAAATAAAGCAATGTTGTCAGATATATTTTCTAGAAAGGCTCACTATACAAATGTTCTCCTTACTTCAGTAAACTGTTAGTTCGTGATGTTCTTAGAAAGCTAGTTTGGAAATATTTAAAAAAATATAAATTTATTAGTAAGCAATAAAATAAGTCGCTTAAAATTACTGGAAAAAGAATAATTAATTGAAAACAACTTTATGTATGTTACTATATTTAAGAAAATTTTGAATAGCTGGCAACGTAGCAACCTTGCGATGAAAAGCTAATACATCCAGTCCAGTATTTGGCATAATATAACGAAGTAACCGGACAGTTTTAACTCGGCCAACTGGGACATAAAAAACATTCGAACATCTGGCCTGACCTGGGTTAGAATATCTAAGAAATATTCACAATATTCGGATTTATAAAAAATTTATATGCACGCCATTGGGAGGCACTTGCCTTCAAAGGATTTAAAAATATGGGTCATTACATTATTAAGCCTAGAAGAACTATAAAAGCAAGGCTGGATAGGATTTAAAAAATATGAGGAAGTTCATCTATGTCTTTTAAAAAAGTACCTACTTGTAAAAGAAAAGCAGGATAATATTTAGAAAATATGAGGAACGACATACCTTACCCATGTCTCTTGAAAAACAAATCTAGTGAAAGAACGAATGAGTAGGGATTTATAAAATATGAGGAACGACGTAGCTTATCTAAGTGGAGTCAATATTTTGGACCAGGTGATGTTGTTGACTCCATTTTTACCATCCAATTTATTGAATTGCCAGCTTTGGTGTTACGTTATGTTTATTGAAGCCTGCTTCTTATTGCACGACATAGGACTTTTAGGAAGGCTAGTAAACTCGTGAAACGTGTAATGTTACGAAAAAAGCGTTCGTCACGCAACAGTGTTGCCAGATTTCTGAATAATCCGCTAATCCAATGAAATTTAAATTGAAGCGTGTGATGTTACGAAAAAGCGTTCGTCACGCGATGACTCATTAGAATAAGAGAGAGAGACGCGGGCTATACTTGAATGCCAGGGAGCATGTACACCCACGCTTATAGAAAGGTCAGTTGCTGTTTGCTAAAGGATTACCTACTACCGCCGTCTGACGGCTACAAAATAAAACTTAGTAGAACGTACTAGGCCTAATGTAATTCCCAACATCGCATTCTATTGCGCGTATTTTTATTGATGATTTTCCCAACCACGCATTCTATTGTGCATAAAAAGCAAGCTTCTGACGACCGCTCACATTTTTTCTATTCCATTTTAAATTGTTCTTTCAAAAATCTATATATAAAGAGAGAGTATGAATTATGAAAATTTTTATAATATAAGTAAACAATTTTCTTTTTATTCATATTTTGATGTTTTTTTTTTCAGAATGGAAGATACAGTTCGAGCAATGCTGGCATACAAAAAACACGCAGAACAGCTTCGACAAGAAAAGGCAGCATTAACTTTAGCTTTCGAAGTAAGTAAAATTGAAATATTTATTCATCATACGAGCCATCAAGTCTCATAGCTATTAAACGATACGTTTGTCGGTCTGTAAATGTTACATAAGGCTTACCCTGAATCGAATTTATCAACAAAAAAAACGTGGTTATAAGTAATACAGTGTATTAAAAAGGGATCGAGATGAGGTGGAAGATTTGCCTCGCTCTGTTCGGCCATCAATGTCTTCAGTTAAACTTAACATGGCTAAAATAAAAAAAAATGTGACTGAAAATAATTTGGGAGTAAACAGATTTCTTGTATATGCTGCTACAATAATTACGGATCTTTAAGGCATCACAAGTCAGTCTGATTTTATCATTCAAATCATCAAAATCAGTCCGAGGGTGTGACATAATCTAACCCCAATCATGACAAATGTGGTATTGTTAGATTTATATATAAAAGATTAATTCAAAAAAAAAGTTATATTATACCGGTTGTCCCATTAAAAAATTGTTGGAGTCACGTGACCGGAAATGAGAGGAAAAGCAAAAGTCATTGCATAATAAGTATAAGCGTAAATTTTTATACTTGTCATGTGAAGATTTTTCGAGATTACGCGATCGATGGAAAGTTTTCAATGGATTTCTCTGTATTTTGCGTCTCATTGACCAGCTCTCTTGATAATTCTTATACATAGTAGTATTAAGCCTATAAAATTTCACATAACCATTACGAACAACCATTTACGCCATCTACCGTTTTTCCCTCCACAAATTTTCCATTTTATTCCCGTATATTTTCCATGTGAAGAGGTTACCCCCAAATAACCGCATCTGAAATGCAAAGCTAATGTTCCTCTTTGTTTTGCCGTTTTCGCCCACATCTACCCCTTATTACACGAATTTCACGATTAAATATTAATACGTGTCTTCTCGTTAATTATTCAACATCCGGATTAAATCCTTGAATTTTTTAATACTCAACGGATAATTCCAAATTAAATACCCAAGTGAATTCAATCAGAGTGAGAAAAAAAGTTGACAGAATTTCATAATTTCACGCTTAAACTTTTCTACCAATGAGATGTAGGCTTCAATAAATATGTTAGTATATAATTTAATATTTTTAGATTAATACACGTAATTTTTAAAAGTGCATGATCTGTAAAATCTTATCCACTTATCTGTCAATAATTGTCATCCAATTTCTTCAAATAAAACTGTTAGGGTGCGCTTAGCATGCGCCAACTCGCGAGTGTCACTCTACCTAGCGAGTCGCCACAGATCGCGATGACTGATTCTTGAGTCAGATTTGTGCAGTCTAAAACCTCCTTTAGGTGCGAACCTATTCTGTTTATTAGCACATGAGTTTAATTATTAGGTTAGGTTAGTGAGGTCCCCCCCCACTGCGACTCGCAAGAGCCTATTGTTGCGCAAACCTATACATATTTCACCAACCAAATTCAGCTTATTAACAGAGCTGATGAGTTTTTTTTTGGTGAGTGCAATCCAAGGTTTGAAGGCGAGAGACATCAGATACCTGATTTTGGTCACGGAGGAGTAGGCATGAAGTATATGTTCTACTGTTTCATCATCTTCAAGACAAAGAGACACGTCGGATCTTCCGACAGTCCAACTATTACCATTATGATGATTCAGATGACAATGACCGGTTCGACAACGTAGGTCATGTCAGCTATAGTCCAACACTTGGTTGGAGACATTCTTCGAATGATCTACAAATGCAAATCCGGTTAAATTATGCCAGAAGTTTGAAACTCTACTTGCAGTGCAGGTATTTAATGTTTGGTTGGCAAAACTCAATGAGATGCCAATGGCAGGTCCGACAAAATTCCTTGCAATTGTGTGTACCTTTTCATTTCCATCTATACCAGAATGGTCAGGAATCCAGACCAGAGACACTTTGTTGAGTGTTCCAGTACAGGAGATTCTTCTTGAGCAGTTCGACACAGGTCGCGAGGACTGGTGCGAGCAGTCTAAACATATTTCGTTAATTTGGTCCTGTCAGATGTTTCTGGTATTGGATTTATACTGGCGCCCTTTGCCATGAATACATGGAGTCTGATCTCCTTATATAGCCTCCATGGGTTTTCACTCCGATTTTTTTTAATATTCCAAGAAAAAAGTTCATTAAATCATAATTTTGAGTGAAGGTTTTGAATTTTTATATAATTTACTTTGAAGTGTCTACAAACGAAACATACATGTGACAATAGGTTTGTTTCAACTGATATTTAGGAACCGTTCTGGAATCGTATCGAGTACTGTATAGTGCGCAAACTCGAATTAGGGATGGACACATCACCTTTCACCTCTTCCAGAAGGTAGTTTTTGTACCGCTCCAAAAACGATACTATAATCATTTGGAACGCGAAAAAAATAAATCACTTGAGCGAACGGTACCTAGAACGGTTCTATCACCAGTTGGAACGAACCTAATAGGTTTTCCAACTGGCATTTATGAACCGTTCTGGAATCGTATCGAGTACTGTATAGTGCGTACACTCGAATTAGGGATGAACACATCAACTTTATCACCCCTTCCAGAAGGTAGTTTTTGTACCGTCCCAAGAAAGATACTATAATGAGTTGGAACGCGAAAGAAACAAATCACTTAAGCGAACGATACATAGAACGGTTCTATCACCAGTTGGAACGAACCTTGTTTCAACCCCCCGGAAAGGGGTTAAAAAAAATAAATTATGTGTTTTTTTGAAATTACGTAAAAACCGTTGGAGTTACAGAAAGAAATTTAAAACAAAAATTATAGAGCTTTAAATTCTACACCAAAATGGTCCCTTTAATTTTTTTCCCAAATGACATTAGGATGGCTAAAAGTTAACGGGTGGTTTTTTAAACCTTAAAAAAGTATAACTCATAGAAAAATTGAGATATTTGCAAATTTTTTTTCCTGTAATTACTTAGTACACCGTGAACTTTCATTCCAGAGAAAAATATATATTTTTTAATTTGTTTATAACAAAGTTAACATCATTTTTCATTTCAAGATTAAATACCTCTTTCAAGTATTCAGTAAATGGAGCAGATTCCTTTCTTGTCTTCTATTGATTTCCTATTATCATTCCCATATTCCAAATATTAAGTTAATTAAAGTAAATTTTATAAAAAAAAGGTGAGCGGTCGTCGGACCGCCGACAGAAGCTTGCTTCTTATGCACAATAGAATGCGAGGTTGGGAAAACCATCAATAAAAATACGCGCAATATAATGCGATGTTGGTAATTACATTAGGCTCAATACGATCTACTAAATTTTATTTTATATTTTGTTGACCATTTTTTCAAAATTTTGACAATTTTTGATGATTATTGACCATTTTTTCAAAATTTTTGACAATTTTTGACCATTTTTTCAAAATTTTGACAATTATTGACATTTTTTCAAAATTTCTGACCATTTTTTCAAATTTTAACAATTATTGACCATTTTTGACAATTATTGACCAATTTTGACAGTTTTGACAATTATTGATCATTTTTGACAATTTTTCAAAAAATTTGACCATTTTAGACCATTTTTCCAAATTTTAACAATTATTAACCATTTTTGTCAATTTTTGAGCATTTTTGACAGGTTCTGACAATTATTGACCATTTTTGACCATTTTTCGAAAATTTTGACCATTTTTCAAAAATTGTGACAACTTTTAACAATTATTGACAGTTTTTTATAATTATTCACCATCTTTTTAAAATTTTGACAATTTTTGACCATTTTTCAAAAATTTTGACAATTTTTGACAATTTGTGACCATTTTTTCAAAAATTTTGACAATTTTTGACCATTTTTTTAAATTTGAACAATTATTGACCATTTTTGACAATTATTGACCAATTTTCACAGTTTCGACAATTATTGATCATTTTTGACAATTTTTCAAAAATGTTGACCATTTTAGACCATTTTTCCAAATTTTAACAATTATTGACAATTTTTGAGCATTTTTGACAGGTTCTGACAATTATTGATCATTTTTGACAATTTTTTAAAAATTTTGTCCATTTTTCAAAAAAATTTACAATTTTCAACAATTATTGACAGTTTTTTATAATTATTGACCATTTTTCAAAATTTTAACAATTATTGACCATTTTGGACAGTTTCTGACAATTATTGACTATTTTTCAAAAAATTTGATAATTTTCAACAATTATTGACCATTTTTGATATTTTTTTATAATTATTGAGAATTTTTTCAAAATTTTAACAATTTTTGACCATTTTTCAAAATTTTAACAATTTTTGACCATTTTTCAAAATTTTAACAATTACTGACCATTTTTGACAGTTTCTGACAATTATCGACCATTTTTGACAACTTTCAAAAATTTTGACAATTATTGTAAATTTTTCAAAATATTTAACAATTTTTGACCATTTTTAAACATTTTAACAATTTTTGACAGTTTTTGACGATTTTTGATTGGTTTTGACAATTATTGACCGTCTTTGACAATTATTGACCATTTTTGATAATTTTACAAAAATTTTAATCATTTTTCAAAAATTTTGACAATTATTGACCATTTTTTCAAAATGTTTACAAATATAGACCATTTTTAACAATTTTTGACAATTATTGACCATTTTTCCAATTTTTTTAAGAAGGCGGCTGAGGAAGAGATGGGAGAGAGTTAGCGCAGCGGGCGGCCAGGAAAGAGATGAAGAATGAGTCATCGCGTGACGAACGCTTTTTCGTAACATCACACGTTTCACGAGTTCACTAACCTTCCCAAAAGTCATATGTCGTGCAATAAGAAGCAAGCTTCAATTTAAATTTCATTGGATTGGTGGATTATTCAGAAATCTGGCAACATTCTTGCGTGACGAACGCTTTTTCGTAACATTACACCTTTCACGAGTTCACTAGCCTTCCTAAAAGGCATATGTCGTGCAATAAGAAGCCTCGTCTCAAAATTATGATTTAATGGACTTTTTTCTTGGACTATAAAGTCCATCGTTTGGCTTGCGAATCGATCACATGCGAATATATCGACTGTCAAAGAATTCGGAGATGAAAGCCTATTTTTACCTTAAATAACTGCTCAATCACTTTCGGTAATCACTTCTTCATTTGAACCAAATTTTCCAAAAATATCATTTAAAATGTAAATTTTCCCCAGTAGGGGTTGGCACATAATTATTCCATACTATACTTTTTATTTAAATTGCGGGTTTTCTTTTATCATTTCATGAAACTCATTTCCATTTTGGGATTTAAAATTTTCAGGCGAGGAACAAACTTTACGATGATAACCTCAAATAAATTAAAAAGCCCCAGCAATAGAATGTTGTTTTTTGAAGTGATTTTAAGGGAGAAAAGGCACTGAAAGTGGTTAAAATACCAAGAAAAAATATCAATCAAATTTGACGGTTATAATATATTTTTATATAGCACTATTTCAGGTAAGCGACCCTAAAACCGCAATAAACCATAGGCGGACATTGGAATTTAGGCAGGATAAAATAAATCAATTGTATCTCAATTCTCCATACTACCGAAACGCTTTAGCAGCCCTTAACTATCAACTGCACTCGCTTCGCTACGCTCGCTCATTTTCTGCCCTTGTGACAAAATATACTATTTCGGAAGTTTTGGGTTGAAATTCTGATCCTATATTTTTACGGCTTCGAAAAGTTATTGTTTTAACAAATCAACAAAAAATTTTTGGTAGAATTAGAGTCTAAAAAGTTTTATAAAGTGGATGATTAAAAATTGAGTGAGGGTTATTTAATTTTCAACGGATTATTTGAAATTGTATAAGAGTTGTTAAATTTAAGTGTCGTCGACAAACAGTTGGAATTATTACGTTCCGGCGCCACGTTATAATCTGGATATCGGTCTAGTTTTCAAAATACAATTAAATAAAGGACAAATTGTAACTCATAAAAACGGCTTTTAAATGATTTTTGGGTTAACGATCCACTGCAGAATAGAGTACGTGGTAGAATATGAAACTATTTAACCAAAAAAAAACAATAGATGTCGAAGAATAAAAATATATTATTCTAACGCTTTGACAAAGTTTTGAAAAATAATTTTTCCAAAAACAGTGACCGTTCAACGAAGAAGAAACAACTACTTCCCGGATTACATGCCCCGACAGACATTGAATTACACTTCTAAGTCAAACGGGGTTGGTAAATCTACAAGATTTAAACCAACCAACCAACAAGTTATGTTGTCCCTTCTAGTTGCAAACCAGAATGGTTGGTTTAAATCTTGTAGATTTACCAACCCCGTTTGACTTAGAAGTGTAATTCAATGTCTGTCGGGGCATGTAGCCCGGGAAGTAGTTGTTTCTTCTTCGTTGAACGGTCACTGTTTTTGGAAAAATTATTTTTCAAAACTTTGTCAAAGCGTTAGAATAATATATTTTTATTCTTCGACATCTATTGTTAAAACGCTTTACTAAATACGACAATTTTACAGGAAACTGTAATCATTCATTTTTATTTCAAGTCCACGTGGCTTGTTGTCTCATTCGAATTTTGGTTTGTGACTTAGAGGTGAGATGTCGCTATTTTCGCAACTAAAATATTTCCGTAACTGGACTATATGTATGGTTGTTGATTATAGTCACATTTCAGTCCGGGATTAACTCTCGGACGATAACATATACCTTGTACTGATGAGGCGCAATACGCCGAAACCGGTCTACAAGTTATGTTGTCCCTTCTAGTTGCAAACCAGAATGGTTGGTTTAAATCTTGTAGATTTACCAACCCCGTTTGACTTAGAAGTGTAATTCAATGTCTGTCGGGGCATGTAGCCCGGGAAGTAGTTGTTTCTTCTTCGTTGAACGGTCACTGTTTTTGGAAAAATTATTTTTCAAAACTTTGTCAAAGCGTTAGAATAATATATTTTTATTCTTCGACATCTATTGTTAAAACGCTTTACTAAATACGACAATTTTACAGGAAACTGTAATAATTTAAAAAAAAACAATTCAAATTATTAATCTTAATATATTGTAGCTCATTACAGAAAAATATTATTTTGAAAAAATGTACTTATGTCAAAAAAATATTAAAAATCAAACGGCAGTTCGGATGGTTGTCAATTTTGAAAAGAGAAAAAGAAATTCTGTCCAAATATCAGAAGTTTGTACATTTTTTAAAATGCTATTAATTGATGTGAAAACTTCTTTAACCACGTTGTGTGATTTTTGGTAGAGACAAAACTTATGGTTTTGGAGCGCCTAACCTAATGTCGGATAGTCAAGCAGCCATTAAAACACTAAGTTCTTCTGTAATCAGTTCCAAAATGGTGTGGGAATGCCTCAATGAACTAGTCACTAGTCCCCTTACTGTGGATTCCAGAAAATACTGGAATAGAAACATTACGCAAGTTATCTCAAGAATTTTCTGGACTTCCGAATGGCATGGGAGGTTTTAGCAGAGTAATGTGGGCTGTTTCCTCAGGTTTGGTTGTGGTTTGCCTTTTCGGGCATTTTGGGTCGCCACCAAAGTTCCTGCAACAAGGATTTTTTGCTTTGTCACATTTTTCGGATCTGTGGTCGTGACTACCATAGTTTGGGCAGGTGTAAAGGTTGGCTTTACATTCGGATATGGAGTGGCCTATGTTTGTACAACGTGTACAATATTTTGGCACGGGTGGAAGAGGGTTTGCGTTAGAAATTTCGCAACGATGGTTTAGGCCGTAAAGGAGGACTCCTTTGGAGAGTGCCTGGTGAAGTTGGGTTTCAGAGTAAGTGATAACTCTGATTAGGGAGGTTGGTGACTTGGTGGCTTTGGAGACAATTCTCCAGCATTTTAGGAAGTTTATTTGAAGATATTTGAGAAGATCAAAGATTTCTTCGTTGGAGATATTTTTGTCAACATTCTTGATGACGAAGGAGAAGTTTGGCTGAAGTCTTGTTTATGGAGGCAGAAGTTTGTAGATGGAGCGGTAAGCATTTCACTTTGTTGTTTCCGATGACGTTATGAATTCTGAGTTGAAGTTTTTTAGGGGAGATGTCCTTCGGAACTTTGAGGAGGGCAGTGCAGTTTGGGTTGGACTTTAAATAGCAGATTTTATCTCTGAGAATTTCGTTTCTGTTCAGAAGGATGAAAAGTTCCTTCTGAGAGCAGAGTATGGGTAGGAAGTTTCGTAAATTAAGGGTTTGAAGCGGAGGTGTTTGTGGAGAAGAAGTGTTAGTTGAAGATTTTGATGAAGAAGACCGAACGGAGGCTACTTCGTCGATTTGGCTGAGATGTTGTGCTTCGTGGACTGAGGAGGCCTGGGAAGAACGGGAAGATGATATAGATGGAGTGTTGAGTAGTCAGAGATATTTTTGTAAAGTGGTGAATTGAGACGTGGAACAGGAGATTCCATAAAGAGAAGGTATTTAGGATTTTTTGGAGCTGCTGGAGGGTGTCTCGGAAGCTTTTTTTGCAGAAGATTGGGAGGATGAAGATTTCGGTTTAAATTCCGGAATTTCAGAAATTTCCATTAGAAGGCGTGGTTTGGAGTTGTTTGAAGTTTTTGAAGTAGAGGGAAGTTGAGGATATTCCTCAAAAGTGTCGTCGTATTTAATGTGTTTGGACTTGGATTTGGGCATGGTTGGAAAGGGCGCTGGGCACTTTTTCACTGTTTGGCATCGGCGTGTGTTCTTTTTATAGCGGTTTCTGAAGA
This sequence comes from Lochmaea crataegi, assembly GCA_947563755.1. NCBI lineage: Eukaryota > Metazoa > Arthropoda > Insecta > Coleoptera > Chrysomelidae > Lochmaea > Lochmaea crataegi. Next base: position 11,575,119 of record OX387426.1, read on the forward strand.
GAAGCCGACCCCTGGCGCTGTTTTTCGCGGATTTGGTTTACTTTTTTGAATGCCTGGCCTATTTTTTAGGCCATAGCATTTAACGGTGTGAACCAGTGACCGTTAATTTAGCTACGTTCTGTTCGAAAAGTAAACTGGTACTGACCAATATACATACATACATACACCGCCTAACCGTCACCGCGTATCATAGTCGTACAATTTAATTTTTTCCAAAGGGTTAATTTAATTGCAATAAATTTCATCTAGCATTGGCGTTAAACTAAATTTCATGAAAGATTTTTGTTGGAATTTCCATATTTTGTGCGTTCAATGAAATTTTTTTGAGGGATCAATTTATTTATAAAAACTTTTATATTATGGACGTACAATAAAATTTTTAAATAAGGTTAATTTGCATTTACCATAGGCGTACGTTAAATTTTTTAAGAGGTATTCATTTATTTGTGTTTTTACTTCTGTTTAGCCTTTTTTTATTAAACTTTTACATAAAAAAACTAATATAGAGGGTAATTTAATACACTCACGATTATATTATACATACACCGCCTAATCGTCACCGCGTGTCATGGTCGTACAATTTAATTTTTTTCAAGGGTTTAATTTAATTGCAAAAAAATTCAACTAGCATTAGCGTTAAACTAAATTTCATGAAAGATCAATATTTTTGTTGAAATTTCCATATCTTGGGCGTTCAATGACATTTTTTGAGGGATCAATTTATTTGTAAAAACTTTTATTTATTATGGACGTACAATAAAATTTTTAAAGAAGGTTAATTTGCATTTACCATAGGCGTACGTTAAGTTTTTTAAGAGGTATTCATTTATTTGTGTTTTTACTTCTGTTTAGCCTTTTTTTATTAAACTTTTACATAAAAAAACTAATATAGAGGCTAATTTAATACATTCACGATTAATCTGTTCAATTATATTATAATTTCGTTGGGATTGATGCTTTTATTCAAAGTGCAATTTACCTCAATCTCTAAATCTCATTTTGTCATGCTTTCATATCCTATTAAACTGCATTTGATCGAACAGAGGATTTTAATGTTACGGAAAGATGTCGAGGCTTTCCATGGATTTCATTTCCCAATACCGTCATAAAGCTAATCGAAAATAAAGGCCAAATTATGTAAAATCATTTTTAAAATACGAGGTGCAGTTATAAACTAATTTATAAGTACTTTTTACGAGTTTTATTGTTATTATTATCAAACGGTTTTATTTTGTTTGTTTGTTTCTTTGTTGGGGTCAAATTTAGTCATTGAAATTTTACCTACTTCCTGTTGACAGATTGATCTGATATTTGGTTCACACCTTCAGTTCTCATGACAATAATAATAATGTCTACACTTACGTTCAAAGAATCCCTTTTGAAGTTAGCTAAAGATCGTTCTGATGACGTATCAAAAGCTGTTATTGCATGTATTAATTTTGAGTATGATTTAGTCGCTGCTGATGCTAAATACCATGGCAGTTGTTTTTTCCTGAAACCTAATACTGGTGGTAAAATTGGCCGTCCACAAGATGGGGATGTAAACTCTGCGATGGAGGAAATTTTTAAATTCATAGAAAGTAGTGATGATTGTCCAAAAAACCTGAAATTTTGACCTTCCTTATTTGACTACTATTTTTATGGCTAATTTAACAGGACTATCATGTATTCAGGAGTTAGATTACAACAAATTGTCAGGAAAGAAACATTGTAATAAAGAGGCACTAATGCATGCACTAGCTACTCTCGCGCCATCTAGTCTATATGTGTTATTTACTGCTTTCCGCTGGACACTTTTTCGACATTTGTCCTATACAAGTTTGTACTCTTTATATCCTCATGTCTCCATGTTTTAAATTTAAAGTAGATTTTAAATGTCAAAATGCCAATATTTTTCTCCCAAAATCCAAAACGTTTTATAAAAATTTGATTGTTGTTTGATTACGATTTCTTCTAACGAATCTACTGTGACATTGTCGTTTAATTCAAACAACTGAGGAAGTATTCGAACTGAATTTTCCTTATAAACGTTAAATCAAGCGAAATAAGGAAGTTACTGCTAACAAGGTTTTAGGGTAAGGCATCATCAACGTCTCCTGTGAATACCATTAATAAAAAAAGTGCAGAAGATGCGTCGCGTGGGGGTTACAATCAATGGCGTGCGTAAGATTATAGTAAAATACAGTTTATATTTCGCTATTTTTAAGTTTTATCCCAGAAAAATGTATTTAAAAAAAATGCGTTTCTGAGTCATCTTTCAATTATTATTAGTAAAATATTAGAGACGACAAGCATTAAAATGTAGTCAACAAAGGGTAACAATTAAAGGGTATTTTATTTTTTTAATAATATTATAGACATTTTACATTCGATTAATTCGATTCGTCGTTTGGATTTCATAGGTGTGTACGGTAAAAATTTTTAAGGGGCGCATGGTATAAAATTTTTTCTACAACTTTCACCCTGTATAATTACTGCAATTATGAAATATCAAAAAAATAATATAGTCTAGTATTTATAGTTTTTTATCCTCTATTGAATAACATAAATTAAACGTAGTATTAATTTAAAAAGAAGTAGATATGCATATAGATATTTTTGTAATTCAGTCCTAATTTTGACACTCATTTAAGTTACAAAATATTATTCATTTTGTCACTCACTGAGATTTGTTTTTTAAATATACATTTTTATTGACAAAATACCGTGATTTTTGCACACGTTCATTTTACAGCTGCATCAATTGTACTATTAATATGAATTTTGTAAAAAAAATTCATTCCAAAATATCAAAATATTTATTTTTCTATTAGTAAAATCCAGCGGCTACACCAGTGGATGTAAAGGTAGGGCCAACAAGAGGGGAAAGCTTAACTCCCTTTGTTTGCATGTAACCGCAGGAGGAGATCTCCCCCTTACAGTCCTGGGGTGATCCTGCGAGGCGGGGTAACACCCGCTGGCTGGCAGAATTACTTTATTGCCACTGCATGTCGAGATTTCGAAGTTTAGCGAGTAATTGTCGGATAAACTGGTCGGTAAACTGCAGCCAAGTGCTGCCGTCTGCAACTGGATACAATTTCATTATCGAAAAAAATTTGCTCTTAACAAAAACGACTCTGACTAAATTAGAAATTTCATGTCAATCTCGACTATGTAACCAGTTTTTTCTTAAATTTTGGAAAAGTAAAAAAGTCTTTAGGACTTAGGTCGGGACTGTACGGAGGAGGTTTTCTTGATTTAAAAACTCAATTGTTTTTCGAGCTGTATGAGAACTTGCATTGTCTTGGTGGAGGATTATTCGTCGTTGGGGGAGTAAGCTGGCGAATGCGTGACGAAAGCGTTACGAAAAGTGTGATCGGGCGAGGCGAACGAAAGTTGAGAGGGAGATATGAGTTGGTGAAGATAGAAAGAGAGAGACGTTTCCTATATTACTGTAGTGGCAAGAGAGAGAGCAGAGCGCGCACACATTTTCTTTCTATCTTCCTCTCATAGTCAGTGCATGAAATATACATATATATATTTCAGTCAGTAGTTCGTTTGCGAGTTTGCTAGCGTTACGCGAACGGTGATTTCTTCATAATTTTGTAATTTAATTTCGAGAGACAGTCTTCGAAAATTGTAAAGAATTATTGCGCGAAAATTTTCTCGGCTCAACTCCATGTTTTTAGACTGACTCATAATTTGATATTTGTTGACAGGTGCCAACTATGTTTTTAATTGCAACACTTGAAAGACAACCCTCGTATTTTATATTCAAATATGATTTTGATATTTTTTATCACCTCTGGCATTTTATAATTTCGTTCTGCTTCGAAATTAAAATACAAAATACCCAAAACGCATGCCTTTAATTGATCAATAAATTTATTTCGGTTAACGATCCCGAAAAAAAAGAAGAAAAAACCGCATCCCGAAAGTTGTTCCAATTAAACTCCCGTAGAGAGAGAGAGAGAGAGAGTGAGTAGCTAACATAACCGTAATGGTTATGGTATTCGGTTGGTTAGAACGGTATTTCTATATGGAGAAAGGGTGAAACAGTATAATTTTTGACGGGTTATTGAATAATTTATATATAGATAACATGCAACACACGCTGGGCGCAAACAGGGTATCGACACTTCAACACGCATCCCAAAAATTCGACACCGAAAAATGATGTTATGTATACGTTTTTAACTCGAAAAGAGGAAAAACTTGAGCCATACTAGTATAACAAATCCTGAGTATCGTTTATTTAATGTAAAACCAGAAAAAATATTTATAAAATATGCGTGATTAACTTCAAAGTACTATCAATAAAGTGAGGCAAATATGAAGAAGAAAAAGTAGGAAATATGATCATATATACACCGTGTCCGTAAAGTATGGAACAAATTCATTTTTAGCTAAACAGACCATTTTAAGAATTAATCCTGAAACACGTCGATTTTTGATTTTAATTTACCGTATTTTAAAATAATAATCTAATATACAGGGTGAATTACTTTCGAGTAATGACGTCGCCGTCATTTTTTTTAAATGGAACACCCCCATTTTGTCTCAATTTTCGGATTACTCTAGCTGAGCTGATTCCAAAAATGTATCACATGTTGATTCCAATTGGTACAGGGTGGACAAAAATACAATAGTTTTGTGTGTGCTCATAAAGTAACGCGTAACATTCTTTATTAGTTAAATTAACAATATTATCAAAAATACTTATTGTCTAGCGGACAGAATATGATGAAATACATGACTTTATAAATGTTCGAACTGCAGCCCTTGCTGTATTTGACAGTAACCCAAACGGTGTACAAATTCTTGTTGAACCTTGTTTATTGTGTCTTGAGAAATATTGTTTATTGCTGTCCGAATTCTCTCTTTTAATTCTTGAATATTTGCTGGTTTCGTTTGATACACAACATTCTTCAGATGGCCCCACATGAAATAATCCAAAGGATTAAAATCTGGTGACCTCGCTGGCGATTCAATAGGTCCACGTCTACCAATCCACCTGTTCGGAAAAATTTCATTTATGTACCTTCTAACATCTACAGCATAATGTGGAGGTGCACCATCCTGTTGAAACCATAAACTTTCATCAAAACCTCCAGGATTACGTCTGCTTGGAAACAAATTACGTAAAGTAGGTACGAGATACCCCCTTAAAAACTCAAGGTGCGTTGCCCCGTTTAAATTACCTTCGATAAAGTAGGGTCCGATGATTCGATTTCTTACAATTCCAGCCCATACATTTACCTTTTGCTGGTATTGTGTATGATGCTCACGCATCCAGTGGGGGTTTTCTTTTGCCCAGTATCTACAATTCTGACGGTAAACCTCTCCTTTCCGCCATTTAACGTGAAAGTGGCCTCATCAGAAAAAATAATGTTTTGTATCAAGAGAGGGACTTGGTGACATGTATCCATCATTTTTTCGCAAAATTGGATTCTTCTATCGGGATCATCTTCGTTTAATTTCTGCACAAGTTTGATTTTATAAGGATGCCATTTTTCAAGCTTTAATAGTTTGTGTACCGTTGTTTTGCTAACACCGATATCGCGACTAACTTTACGCACAGAAGTGTGTGCATCTTCTTCAAAACTAAGTAAAACTTCTAATGCTGTATCAGCATTTGCAGAGGGACGACCTGATTTGCGTACATTTTCAACCGTACCAGTTTCTCGAAATTTCTTTCCAATCTTACTGACTGTTGAACGCGTTATAGGTCTTTCTGGATATTTACCATTAAACAAATTGCACACTTCCATCTGAGTTCGCGATCTGTCTCTATACCCAATCATCATAAGTATTTCAATTTTTTGTTTTACACTTAACTCCATTTCTACTTCAAATTAAATCTAAGCAATAATTAAAACATTCACGAATACCAAAAATATTGTAGTACTAAACTGTCACTGAACATCAATAAATTACTAAACAAATAATGACATTTCTATTAATCTACAAATGTAACAAACTACAGGGTGTTACATTTAAACCAATTGCCGCTAGACAATAAGTATTTTTGATAATATTGTTAATTTAACTAATAAAGAATGTTACGCGTTACTTTATGAGCACACACAAAACTAATGTATTTTTGTCCACCCTGTACCAATTGGAATCAACATGTGATACATTTTTGGAATCAGCTCAGCTAGAGTAATCCGAAAATTGAGACAAAATGGGGGTGTTCCATTTAAAAAAAATGACGGTGACGTTATTACTCGAAAGTAATTCACTCTGTATACTAGATTATTATTTTAAAATACGGTAAATTAAAATCAAAAATCGACGTGTTTCAGGATTAATTCTTATAATGGTCTGTTTAGCTAAAAATGAATTTGTTCCATACTTTACGGACACAGTGTATATGAAAGAAATTTAGTTGAAATATGAAAAAAAAATTAGTGCGTGCAGTCCCTCCGCGCGGAAGAAGTTATTCTTCGTAATGTGGAAATGTGAAGGAAATTTAAAAATTACTATCTCTTAATAAATTACTTTTTAAATAATAAGAAGAGTACTTGCACTACCATCTGTTATCGAATACCGAAGGACTCATTCTCATTCTACCTAACCTTGTTGGAAGTCGCATTAGAAGTATAACTTCAAAAATTTAAATATGAAATTATTTAAAAATTAATATTTTAATTTTTACAATCAATTGCTTTTTAATGGGGTAGTTTGAAATAATACAAAACATAGTTCTTATTTTGTTATTTAAAAATATATCTACCGAAACAATTCAATTAATTATTAAAACAATAAAGTATTTCTCGAAATTCTCTAACAAAAAGTTTCGCCTCCTATCAGTATACGTACATTTAAATGCAGAAAAGTTTCTCTGTACGTCTAATAATGTTAAATTATTCGGTTTAGGCTCCTTTTAATTAGGGTTGACGTTCTTTTAATACGTCACATCTCTCTTCGACAAATGTTTAATTTGAACTCTCCGACCTAAAAACCCAAAGCAACAATTGCCAGCCTACACAGTCTTTCAATCTAGCGCGTGTCTGCTTATTTTGCAATTGTTACTTATATCGATAAATAAATTATAATCAAACTGCTTAGTCGATATATTTTATAATTATTATAACTAAACACATACATACTAAAGTTGATATCCTATAATTTAACAATAAGCATAAATTCTAACCTAAATAATTAACTATCCATTACAACTGACGTAATAGGGGCGTTTTTTAAATGTTACAAAATTTCTGGTTCCAATGTAAATGTTTCATCAAAATCTCCAATTAAAGCATTGGCTGCTTGTAAAAGGAATATGTAGCCATAGTTCTTATCAATTACTGCTTTGAATTTTGTATATACATATTTGGTTTCAAACTTTAAATAATTTTGTCCCTCCACGTGCCCTTAGTTTGGCAACAAATAAATGGACCCCAACGGTGTCGAATAATTAATTCTTAGTACCTACTTCCGTATGAAGTGAATATTTTAAACATTGGTATTTACCAGTAATTGTCCTTTTCTTAAAATTTTACCTACTGCAGGCAAAACCAGTCAAGCAACACACATTGAGAGCTTTTAAATTTACTTTACTCGCCGCAACAATAATAAAATGTTTTGTTTAAATTGTATAGAAAGGAATTGTTTGTAAAATTGTTGCAGATATGCTAAAAAATAAAAAATAGTTAAAAATATGAAAAATTCGGAAAAAATTTCATGTAAAATGAAAAATATGCCAAATATGAAAATTTCATAAATGCCTCACTATAATTATCAATATACATATACATTTTTTTGTATTTTTAAAAATTTAAAACAAATCATTTAATAGAGTAAGTCCGGTACAGTTAATTTCGCCATATTGGTATCATTCTAGGCTCTACCCACTAAAACCGTTTATTGACAATAGTCGTAAATGAATAATATGTCGTTTCGAGTTTGGATTTAAAGTAACCTAATGGTTGTTTCTGACTTTAAGCACTTTTACCCATGTAAAACTAAAGAATTTATGGTTTTGGTAATTTTAAGCAATTGTAGGAATTATTCGGTGACTTTCGTTATCTAGGCGGCAATAGGGACTGCCGACAGAAGTGAAAACACAAATAAATAAACTGTTTTTGGAAATTTTATCGTACACCATTGTTAAATGGATATTTTTACAAATAAATTAACCCCTTTCAAAAAAATGTTTCGTACGGCCATGACATAGAAGTTTATACAAATTAATTTATCGTTTATAACAAAAATGTCTTACGCCCATCATAGAAGGACTTTTTGAACATAAATTAACCTTTTTTTAAATATTGTATTGTACGCCCATGATATGGAAAAATTTTCAAATAAATTAATCCATTTTAAAAATTTTATCGTACTCCAGTGATAGAAATAATTCTTTACAAACAAATTAATACCCTTTGAAAATTTTATCGTACGCCTATGTTGAATGGATATTTTCACAAATAAATTATTTAAACCCCTTCATTTTTCATTAAAAAAAATTTCACACGCCAGTGATAGAAGGACCTTTTTACAAATAAATTAACCTTTTTTCAAATATTATATCGTACGCCCATGGTAAATGAAAATTTTAACGAATACATTAACCCCCCGTAAAATTTTCATCGTACAACCACGTTATAGAAAATTTTACAAATAAATTAATCCCTTTTAAGGATTTTATCGTATGCCCATGGTATATGGAAATTTTTGCAAACGAACGAACCCCATTTGAAAATTTCATGGTACGCCCAAGATAAATGGAAATTTATGCGACCATATTAACCCCTTTTAAAAAAGTTATCGTAGGTCCATCGCAAATGAAAATTTTTACAAATAAATTAACCTCCTTCAAAACTTTTATAATACGCCCGTGAAGTATTAAATTTTACAAATTAATTTACCCCTTATCAAAATTTTATTGTGCGCATGTCGATGACGCGAACCCATAAGTTTGGCCTCTATCAAAAATCGCTCAAAGCAGCCCAAGAAGTTTCCAGTTCGAAAAAAAAACTACGACCAGAAATATAAGAAGATCATAAATCACCAACCATATGAGTTATCACCAGGCGGTCGATTCTACGCAGAGTTGTAGCCCTTAAATTTTGTTTTATGTTGATGATGGGTTAAGATAATTATTAAGAAAAATAGCTTGATTATAATTGAGATTTGTTTATGTATATATAATATATATGATATATAACACAAAAACATCACGATAATGAAGGCGATTATAAGCGATTAAGTCTTTGCAACACTGGATACCAGTTTAATTGTGTTGCGAGGTCACCAACTCAAAGCCGGCCCTGTCTCTCGATTATAAATTTTGGTGAATGCGCTTTCGAGAACATTCTCGAGAAGACGCCTTGTTTGTGCATAGGACGAGCGCGGAAGGTACTGGAATTTTCGAGAGTTCAGAAGGACTAGGGTTTTTGAGTGAGTTAGTGAAACGAAGACAAAGAGTTAGTTCACAGACAGTTTACAGAAGTTCTTAGTAATCGGACACTGAATGAAATAGTGAAGGTAAATAGTGTAATATTCAAGTGGTGAAAATAAATTAAAACTATTATACTAAGTGTAAATAAATTATTAGACATTAAGTATAGTGTGTATATAAATTAAGTTTAATACAGTGTGTGCTTCTTTAAATAAATAGATAGTAATTAGCCATGGTGTGTATAGTTTTATCTCACAAGTAAAAACTATTTAAATAAATAACAAAAACATTACAATTATTTTTAAGCCGTTGCCAAAAAGGTATCTATATTTCGAACAATAGGTAATAATGAGGGTCGTCGGCTTAGTTATATTGATTTACAACCTCATTAGATCTTTGGTGGTACTTAACATAAATTTTTGAAATACAAGAAAATTTGATTTATCTCGATTTTATAAAACATTCCACTATTTTGATAATGTTGACTACCCCGGTATAAGTCTTCACGGACTATAACATATTAAGGTCGATTTCCCTTTACCCTTCTAAGCCATTACACGCACTATCTCTTCTTCCACTAATTAAGCTTTATCGGGTTTATGACGTGAACCGACGACGATTTTGGAAGACAACGACCAAAGCGGAAATCGCATTTACTACTTGGCAAAGTGTTATTATCTTCGTTGTCAGCTGATTTTTTAACAATTTTCAATTCAAACCAAGATAAAATCTTTCATGTGAAAAATTAGCCAGAAATAAACCATATTATTTCCCTCACTTATAAAACTATTTCATATAGTAAAAAGCAAAATAAAGTTGTGTTTACGTCATCATCTGCAGCGTTGTCAGATCGTTCATGAAATATGGAAATTAACAGAAAATAACTGAAGTGAACAAAAAACGTAAATGTAGAAAATTTCACAATATTCTAATGTTTTTCTTATTTATTTAAATACTTGTGGGATAAAATTAAACACACTATGGCTAATTACTATCTATTGATTTATTTATTAAACTTAATTTATATACGCACTCTACTACTAATTTATTTACACTCGGTATAATAGTTCTAATTTATTTTTACCACTTGAATATTACACTATTTATCTTCCCTAGTTCATTCACTGTCCGATTACTAAGAACTTCGGTAAACTGTCTGTGAACTAACTCTTTGTATTCGTTTCACTAATTTTCTAAAGCACTCAAAAACCCGCGAATATATAGTCTTCCTCAACTCTCGAAAATTCTAGTATTTTCCGCGCTCGTCCTATGCGTGAACAAAGCGAGAATGTTCTCGAAACGAGCGCAGCCACCAAAATTTACAGTCGAGAGACAGGGCCGGCTTTGAGCTGGTGACCTCGCAACAATATATTAAATTAAAACTACAAAATTATCGATAATTTTATAGTTTTTTTCCATTCGTATTTTTTGTTAATTACAATTATGAATAGATTTCACGAAGAAAGGAATTCTACAATAAAAGTGGTAAGGTTATTACTGAGTTCCCAAATCTATCTATCTTCTATATATACAGGGTGAATCATCAGGGACTTTACATTTTTGGTAAGATTTGATCGTTCGCTAAAAATTTAATAAAAGTGCGACAGCATTGTTGCATATGTCGTTTTCATTGGCTATTTATATAGTTTGAAAATCACTTATTGCATTTAAAAAAATTATATACAGGGTGCAATATTTAATACTAATCCCTAAATAAATTTTTCCAAAGCCGGTCATAGAATTTTTAAGTTTAGCTAATATCAGTCGAATGCTTGATAGTAGTGTACTGTATCATGAAAAAATTAGAAAAATCAAATGAGCCGTGTAAACACTATAGTCAATTAAAATTTATGGTCAATTTCACATATCACCCTGTAAATTAATAAAGAAGAGGAGTTGACACTTTTTTGTAGCCACATGATATCCTCCCTGAGGGATTCTACATATGGTACGTAAAGTTCCTCATAACTCACCCTGTATACATATGCAGTAGAATTACGACCTTGGTGACGTAAACGCAACTTTATTTGGCTTTTACTGAAGCTTTTATCTGATCCAAGAGAGGTAGGCAGAATTTCTTTGTGAGTTCCGAAAAAAAAATGGAAAACTCACCTAGAGTCACAATTTGACGTACAACATTTGCACTTCGAAATCAATAGCTTTGGCTGAATTTAACTAAAAGGGTCCCTGACGACCGTCGTTCCGGTTCAAATCCACCCTTTGCATGTTTATATAGGCCACATAATCTACTGCTTGCTTGCATATACACTACACATAGCAAACAATACGAAGCAGCCTTTAGATATACGTAGAGTGTAGTAACTGTGTTGAGTGGTGTCTGTGACTGGCCGGTGAGTCATCGAGTTACGATTGTTATCAAACATAGATAGCAACAACCCTTGCTTATTGAATTGTAAAAGAAGAAGAATGACTGGTTTTTACAAAGGGGATAACAAAAAATATGTTATTTTTTAAAATATTGCCTCAAAAAAGACGGATTGGTGCGTGTATGTGTGTATACGAGTGTTGTCTTTTAAGTGATGAATACACTGTGTTCATTTGAAAAGGACCCACTCTTAATATTTCAAAAATGGGACAAACTAGAAAGAAATGCCGAAACACGTCAACTTTTAACTTGAGGGGGACACTTTTTGGCGCTAATGCCATAAACGTCAGATTCCCCCCTTCCCTACTGGAGATACCCCTTATATTTTTTCAAATGGCATCAGGTATCAAGTCATACCTCATTTAAAAGGTCTGGTAAATCTCTATTCAATCATTTTGTTTTGCTTTTGATACCAGCCTTCCATTATTATTTAATCGTTGTTTAAAATTAGCTCTCTTTCAACTTTTCGTATGCCCCCGTATTATGTTATGACAGAAAGACTCTTTAAAGAATATAAAATTTACAAATAGTGAAAAGACAACTGTTAACAAAAAAAAACTGCTATTTAATCATGTGTTCAGAGTGACCACCGTTAACATTCAGGCAATAAAAGTTGAAAAAGAGCCAATTTTAAACAACAATTAAATAACAATGGAGGGCTCGTATCAAAGGCAAAACAAAATGATTGTATAGAGATTTACCAGACCTTTTAAATGAGGTAAGACTTGATACCTAATGCCATTTGAAAAAATGTAAGGGGTATCTCCAGTAGGGAGGGGGTGAATCAGACGTTTATGACATTAGCGCCAAAAAGTGTCCCTCAAGTTAGAAGTTGACGTGTTTCGGCATTTCTTTCTAATATGTCTCATTTTTGAAATATTATGGGTGGGTCCTTTTCAAATGAACACAGTCTATAACAACACAAGGGCCGTTCGGCAATTAACTCCGAAATGGAGAGTGAAAGGAGTGGAGCAGAAGTAGATTTCTCGAAGAGTAAAAGGATCATTTCTCAAACTGTCAAACGAGGGACATCTATCAAACGTCAAATTCAAACAAATGTCATTCGGTATAATATTTTTGTGGCTATTTTTTAGTATTTTTATAAAATATGAATAATTATTACTTCGCAATTATTGTAAACTACGTAACCTAAAATACATAAGAATTTTATTTCTTGGCTGGTAATCGAAATGCGCATATTCACTCCTAAAACCCTACCTCGTCGAGGTGGTACATTCGGAGCAGCTCTTTTTACACCACCCCACACTAAACGAACGATTTAAAGACTGCTCCTTTTACTCGTTCTGTAATATCCGAACGGTTTAAAGAAGGGAGGAGTGTTCGGAGTCAATGGAGTAACATAACCGAACGGCCCTATAGTTGACGCCTGTCAACAAATATCAAATGTCAAAATTAACTGTCATGTTTAGTTAACTTAAGTTTCAGACCGCTTCTGTAATAGTTATTTATACTACAAGGAATGTAAGTAACATTTACTAGTCGAGAACGTTTTATTGCCTCGGTAACTGGTCTTAAGGATTCAATAATAAAAGTTAATAAATCACTCATTGTACAGTAAAAAGTAACAGAACCGTAGTCGGTAAAATTTTGATAATAAAACTAAATATTTTACCAGCCAAACATTTTAGTTGTAAAATAATCATACTATTAGGGCATTATTTTTTCGAAAAAAAGAGTACCTACGATACGATACTGTGCTGTTCCCACACAGCACAATCGAGTTTTTAAAGCAAGAAAACATCGAATCCTCCATACATCTAGGGCTTCACACGAGACGAGAGTGGGCGAGAGTATCAAAAATCTCGTCTCGATCTCGTCAATTCCGTAGAAATTGAGTCCCGTTCAAGTCTCGGTCTCGTCTCGTTACCGGTTGTCTCGTCTCGTTCAATTCTCGGTCTCGTCTTGTTACCGGTTGTCTCGTCTCGTTTAATTCTAAATATTGGTAATAAAATCCATAAATAATTTTTTAAAACTATATAACAAACACTCGTTGACATTTAATGTAACTGAAGTCCAAAAATCGAAGCAAACGAGTGAAGGTATAATGAAAATTTTTCAATTTATTACAGTGCATTTTAAGAATATTGACAAAGTATTACAAAATGTTTACATGGAAATACAGTACAAAAAATGCCTAAATACGGAATTGAACGAATATTAACAAAATTATTGAACAAGTTTATCTGGAAATTCATTTACAACAATTCTTCCTGACCTATCTTCTAGGTAAATAAGTTTAATAAGGGAGAATGGTTGATATCTATTTGGTCGTTAAGAAGATTACCAGATTTTTTTTTATTCATCCCAAGAGCTTCTAAAAGATTTAATTCAAAGGCTTATCATATTAATGAAACCTTAACCATGCTGCTGAATTTTACGACCCTATTGTATTTGAGGCGATACAGGAAGTATCCATTTAATTTGGGTAAAACCGACCTGTTTTGTCATTTTATTCCACCACTTTAAATTTACAATAAAATATTTTACAGATGGTCACCAGATTTTATATATATATATATAGTGAAATGTATTGTTCTCTATGTAGACCTTTTCTAATTTTTCTAATAAAAACTTCATAAAAAAAATTTAACGATACCAAAAACGAGACTCTCGTGTTGCGCTGTATGTGGTCTCGGTATCGCCCGTAATATTTTCAAAAATGTCTCGTCTCGTAAGCGAGACGTCAAAAAATCTTAAAATCGTTTTTAGGGTAGAGAGGAGTAATTAAAATGACATAAGAGATAATGCAGGATTTACTCCTTATTCCCCGCATATAAAAATTTTAAAGGCAACTCCCTACTCGTGATATGTCATTGGAAAGCCCGTAAAATATGCTTTCCGGCAAAAATTATACCTGGTGTAACAATAAAGCAGTACAATTAATTTGGAAACAAAATGAAATAGTGTTTTAAATGTCAAACTACAAAAATGTTAATGTACAAATGTACAAGATGCTTTCCATTTCATCAGAAAATAAAGAAAACGCAGTACTAGGAAAATCTAAATTGTTAAAAATAATAAAAAATTAAGCTTACCTACCCTAAATGTATCGACAAAAACTTGAGCTTCTCAAAGCTGTACTGTTTTTCTCTGCAATTTACGGAAATTCTTACCTTCTGTATCTGTAATAGAAAAGTTTTCTTTATTATATTAATTTAAAAAAAAAGCAGTTAGATTAGTTTCAATAAAAAGTTTTAAAAACTCGACTGCGCATTCGCCAATTTTTTAGACTTATGTACATTTTGGCGGGTGCGCTATACATACAAGGATCGGATAATAACACTAGTTTACAATATTGAATTTTTTTTTATATCCTAAAATAAATGTATATAAATATGTTAATCCAGCTTCCTTAAACCTAAAAGTGTTAGCAGAAATATTTTATCACGTCACAATTTTTTCCTGCAGTTAAATGTTTTTTTAAATGTTTAAATGTTAATGATTGTTTAAGAAATAAAAGTATTGCAATTTTTCATTTAAACTGTCAGACTATTACAAATAAAATAAATGAATTAGATATATTTTTTCAAGAACATTTTTATCATGTTGTTTGCATTAGTGAACACTGGCTCTCAAGTGACATGCTTTGTAGTATAAAGTTATTTAATTATAAATTGATTAGTTACTATTGTAGATCAGAAGGTGAACATGGAGGAGTAGCAATTTTTGTACATCAGGCATTTAATGCAGAAGTTGTAGATGTTAAAAAATTTTGTCATAAAGCTGATGCCGAATTTGCTGCAGAATCAATTTCAAATATCTTAATTATTCAATGTATTAAACAATTATTGGAAGAGGTAAACAAGAAATTTAAAAATATAGCTTCAACAGGTGATTTTAATGTAGACTTTTTAGCAAATTCAAATGAAAAAAATACCTTAATTAACAGTTATACTGCTTATAATTTTAAACATTTGATAGAGGAACCTAGGCGAGTTTCTGCAAAATCAACAACTTGTTTAGATAATACAATAGTTAACTTTGAAAATTTTTTTAATGTCAATATTATAAAAGTAATTATGTCTGATCATTATGGGGTAGACATAAATATTAATGTAGAAGAATGTCGGAAAAACAGAGTTTATTTACGATGAACAAAATAAATTGGGATGAGTTTTATATATCTAGGGATCAAAATTACTTAGCTAAATTTCTGTGTGACGAAATTAGTCATGCAGTAGAATTAGCATTTCCACAAAAGCTTGTAAAAAGCAGATATGGCAAGGTAAACTGGTTTGATGATAGTATAAAAAATATGAGAACTGAACTAACTAATAAGAAAAAGCTGTGCTTGAGTACCGGAAACCAATTACATAAAGAAGAATTCAATAATTTGAGGAGTCAGTACAGGAAGTCAAAAGGGATGCTAAAGCTAAGTCTTATGACAACATATTGTTACGCGAGCTACTGCATTAATATGCTCACTTAGTGCCCCCAGTGAAATCCCCGTATGAGACGACTATGGCTCCTCCGCCCAATTTTCGAGAAACATCGAGAATACCCACCGCATCCAGTGCATCCGCCAGAACGTCGAGCGAATTCTAGAAATACGACGCGCGAGTATAAATAGGCCACGAGCATCGCTGCAGGCAATTAGTCAATCAGTCAGTGTTGATACCGAAGGAAAGTAATCGCGCGTCGATAAAGTGTTTATTAAGTGACTCTCATATAAATTATAATTCGTGTGTTTAGTGTATTAGATAAATTATTAAATAAGGACTGAATTACATATAAATCTGTAAATATAAATTAATTGTAAATATAAATTAGAATAAACGTTACAATATTATTAAACAGTAATAATATTAGTAAAACTACTTGGTCAATCATAAATAATTTTAATAATAAATCTAAAAAAACATCCCCAACTAGTAATTTGACTGCAAACGATTTCAACGAATATTCTGTTCAAAAAATTGATGATGTTGTTGCAAATATTCCTTCATCAAGTAAGGATGGTAAACTGTTAAATATATCAGTTAAAAATTCAATATTTTTAAGACCTACAGATGAAAAAGAAGTTATTGAGTCAATAGCTTCATTGAAAAACTCAAAATGCATGGATCCTTATAATATTAGTCATGTATTGATTAAAATTATTAGTGATATTCTTAGTAATCCTCTGGTACATTTGATTAATATATGTTTTGCTAATGGTGAGTTTCCAGATAGCTTAAAATTATGTAGAGCGACACCAATACTTAAACAAGGTGATCCTAATCTATGTGATAACTATAGGTTTATTACAATAACTCCAATTTTATCAAAAGTTATTGAAATAATTTAAAAAAATAGGTTAATTGAATTTCTAGAGGGCGGTAATTATTTATATGAAAGGCAATATGGTTTTAGAACATTAAGGTCGACTACTCAAGCAGTAACAGATATTGTTCATACTATCATAGCAGATAAATATTTGGGAAGTTCTACAAGAGCTGTGTTATGTGATTTATCTAAGGCATTTGATTGTATATCACATCAAATACTACTTAACAAATTATGTAAGTATGGAAAAAGAGGGACAGTCTTAAATTTCATTCTTAACTGATAGAAGAAAATTTATAATACATCGGATATATAGTTAGTTAAACATGGTGTGCCACAAGGATCGGTATTAGGACCTTTACTGTTTGTTATATATGTGAATGATTTACCAGAGTATGTTGATGTTGCTGATACGTTTTTATATGCAGATGATACTACCTTCTTAATTAAAAACGCAGATTATAATCAGCTTGATGCAGCAACAGCTGAACTCCAAAATAAGTTTGAAGGGTATTTTAATGCTAATGTCCTTTCTCTCAATAAAAATAAAAGTTATTAATTTTGTAAAAAGAAATGAGAGACATGAAGGTGAGAATAGTGTAATATCGACAACAATCCAACTTGGAAGCTGCATGTAAATGAGCTAAATAAGAAATTGTCAAGTGGACGTTTTGCATTGAGAAGAACGAAAGCTGTTGTATCAAAAGAAGTACTTAGAGTTGCTTATTTTGGATTAGTACAGTCTCACATTCAATATGGAATTCTTTTATGGGGTTCAATAAATGTAGCAAATGAAGTTTTTATACAGCAAAAGAAAATTATACGTGATATGGTGGGTGTAGGCTTCAGAGAGCATGCAAGACCATTGTTTATATCACTAAGACTTCTGACCGTACCATGCCTCTTTATTGTGGAAGCTATTTTATATGTGCATAAAAACAAAGATAAATATAACACAGGATCAAATGTTCATAACTATAACACTAGAAGTAAGGATTTTATTAGATTGCCCAAAGCAAATCACATAACTACCTCTAAACAAACGGATTTTATTTCTTGTAATATTTACAACTCTATACCAATTGAATGGACATAGTTTAATTATGAAAAGTTGAAGTATACTGAAAGGCATGCACTAGAGAGACTAGCTTTTTATTCATTAGATGAAGTTTTCAACTGTAACTGGCTGGGTTAGTCAATTTTAGGTGAAATTTTTTTATATATATGTTTGTATGTTTTATTATGTTGACGTGTCTAAACAGTTTGTGTTTGTGAAGATTTTACGAAATTTTAACTTTCATAAACTGTAATATTGTAAGACCAATAAAGCTATCTATCTAACGTGGTGACGACAGTTTATTGTTTTTTCGTACACTTCGAATTGTTTAAAAGTGTAAACAAAATTCTGATCGTTTTTGTTATGTTTGTGGGCAGTTTATATTTTCAAAAAAGAGAAGACCCATTGTTGATTCGTTAAAAAGTGCATATCTTTATTATTTTGGATTTCCTGTTGCAAATCAAGATAAAAAGCGGGTACCTCTTGTGTTTTGCGAAAGCTGTAAAATCGTCTTACTCCAATGGTCATCAGGAGAAAACGTTCACCTTCCATTGCTATGGAGAGAACCTATAGTAATCATGAAAATGATTGTTACTTTTGCGTTACGAAGACATTGGGATATAATAAAAAAATATAGGCAATCATTATATATGCAAAAGTTTCATCTGTTACTAAGCCCATATTACATTCGAAAGATATGCCACATCCAGTTTGTCCCGATAATTCGAGTGCAAATATACTAGATGACAATGAAAGTGATGTTGAATACAAATCGATTTCTAGTGATTCTCACTTCAAGAAAACACTCCACATTTAATTAACCAAGCCGAATTAAATCATCTTATAATAGATTTACAATTATCAAAATCTAAAGCAGAGCTTCTTGGTTCCCGCTTACAATAATGGAACTTATTACTACCAGACACAAAAGTTACGTTTTTCAGAAACAGAAGCAAAGTTTACTCAGAATTTTTCAAAAGAGAAGATAAAGAACACCAATGGAAGGTGTGTGGCGACCTCAAGGTCATCCGTATGTTATTGGGATTACAGGGTGGTTATACAAAATACTGTTGTTTACTTTGTTTGTGGGACAGTAGAGCGAAACAACATCATTATATAAGAAAAGAATGGCCTATTCGGAATGAGTATATTCCGGGCAAAATGAACATTAAAGACTAGCTGTTGGCATATCCCAATAACATCACCCTACCCCCTTTACACATCAAATTGGGGCTCATGAAAAATTTTGTGAAGGCGCTTGACAAAAACCGTGATGCTTTCCGGTATTTACAAAAATTTTTCCAAATATTACAGTGGGAAATCTAAAAGAGGGTATAGTTGGCCCACAAATCCGTGAAATTTTGATAGATTTTCAGTTTGAAAGCCTTTAATCTGTTAATGAAAAATCTGCTTGGAAGTCATTCAAAATGGTTGTGGGAAGTTTTTTGGGAAATAAAAAAGTGAAAATTACAAAGAAATTATTACCGATTTATTGGAAAATTTTCAAAAGATGGGAGTAAACATGTCATTAAAGATTCTTTTTGAAGCTTGCTTCTTATTGCACGACATATGCCTTTTAGGAAGGCTAGTGAACTCGTGAAACGTGTAATGTTACGAAAAAGCGTTCGTCACGCAACAGTGTTGCCAGATTTCTGAATAATGCACTAATCCAATGAAATTTAAATTGAAGCTTGCTTCTTATTGCTCGACATAGGACTTTTGGGAAGGCTAGTGAACTCGTGAAACGTGTAATGTTACGAAAAAGCGTTCGTCACGCTATGACTCATTACGCAGGCAGAGACGCAGGCCATAGTGCACGTTCAATGCGCAAGCGACTGTGCGCAATCTCTCTTGCCACACTGCGCTCGCCCACTCATAGGTGTGAAAAATTGTCAAAATTTTGAAAAAACGGTTAATAATTGCCAAATATGTTAAAATTCTTGAAATATTGTCAAACACTTTGAAATATGGTCAAAAATTTGGAAAAATGGTCAATAATTGTCAAAAACCGTCAAAAATGGTCAATATTTGTGAAGATTTTGAAAAAATGGTCAATAATTGTCAAAGACGGTCAATAATTGTCAGAACCAATCAAAAATCGTCAAAATTGTCAAAAACTGTCAAAAATGGTCAAAAATTGTTAAAATTTTGAAAAATTGTCAAAAATGGTCAATAATTGTTAAAATTTTGAAAAACGATCAAAAAATGTCAAAATTTTGAAAAAACGGTCAATAATTATAAAAAACTGTCAAAAATGGTCAATAATTGTTGAAAATTGTCAACATTTTTGAAAAGTGGTCAACATTTTTGAAAAATTGTCAAAAATGGTCAATAATTGTCAGAACCTGTCAAAAATGCTCAAAAATTGTCATAAACGGTCTAAAATTGTCAATAACTTGTCAAAAACTGTCAATGTTTTGAAAAAATGGTTAATAATTGCCAAATATTTCAAGTTTTTTGGAAAATTGCCAAAAATTTTGGAATATGGTCAAAAATTGTCAAAAGTTCAGAAAAATGTCAATAATTGTCAAAAACTGTCAAATATGGTCAATAATTGTTGAAAAATTGTCAAAATTTTGAAGAAATGGTTAATAATGATATAAAAATGTCCAAAATGGTCAATACTTGTTAAAAATGGTCAAAATTTTTGAAAAATTGTCAAAAATGGTTAATTATTGTCAGAACCTGTCAAAAATGGTCAATAATTATTAAAATTTGCTGATCCTTTACCACAAGCGCACTTGTTGTATACAGTTTTATTCTATAGCACAGATGCCAATGTAGCACTGTCAAAACGCGCCGTTTACTTAAATGCCAAGGAGCATGTACGCCCACGCATATAAAAAGGTCAGTTGCTGTTTGCTATAGGATTACCTACTACCGCCGTCTGACGGCTACAAAATAAAACTAAAAAGTAGAACGTACTGGGCCTAATGTAATTCCCAACATCGCATTCTATTGCGCGTATTTTTATTGATGGTTTTCCCAATTTCGCATTCTATTGTGCATAAGAAGCAAGCTTCTGTCAGCGGTCCGACGACCGCTCACCTTTTTTTTCTGCACTCCCATCTGAGTTTTTTCCCTGAAAACTTGGGAAGTATGAGTGACGAACAAGGGGAACGTTTTCACCAAGTTTTAAAGGTTTTTGAAGAACGACATCAAGGATTTTGGGATGAAAACATGTTAGGGGATTACTGTTGGTCCATTATAAGAGAAACTGATTCAAACAACTATAAAAAGGAAACAAAAATTAGCCATTAAAATTTTTTTTTTAGTATTAATACCAAAATTATGTATTTCAGTTGAGTTAATAAATATTTCTTAAACCAGATATAACAGAATATTTTTATTATTTTTTCTGGATAATTCTAACTAAATAAATAATAAAATAACAACTTTCAGCTGGGTAATGAAAACCGTGTAAACTAGTGAATTCTCGAACAATAGGGTGTTCAACTAAAAATAGATTCTTGTTAATGCTAGCAGATCGTTAATTCTTAGGGAACAAAATACGTCGCACCGTATTTTATCAAATTTAATATTATTGTTTTGTTTTTATCCCCATTTAGTAAATTCTATTTTAAAAATGTATTAAAATCCGCCTTTTAGATTTTGACGTCACTATTATAAGTTGAAGCTAGTCACATATTTTGACATGAAACAAAATAATCCTAAGAGAGGGTAGTTGCCCAAATTGAAAAAGAAATGAAAAAGTGTAGGTTAGGGGGCGTCCATTAATTACGTGAGGCATTTTTGAGGATTTTTTTAACCCCCTCTCCCCCCTTGGTGAGATTTAGTAAGCTTTTTCTCGACCCCCTGCCCCCACCCCTAATCTTACGCGAGATTTTTCAAAATTTGTATTTTGGTGTCAGATTTTATTCAAGTCACTTTTTTTATTTTAATTTATCTTAACTTTGACGCAATTTTACATCGTGTTCCACTAAGAAAAAATTACGTGATATTTGCAAAGATCCCCTTCTCCCTCAAGTGAAATCTGGTAAGATTCGGCTCGATCCCTTCCCACTCCTGACACCTCACGAAATTAATGGACGCCCCCTTTTGTTTAAACATTATAATAAGTTACAAATTGGCGCCCAACGTGGGGCCGAACCACCCTTAAAGATAGGTCTTATGCTCAGCTTTCAACACCACAAATTAGGACCTAATCACATATTAATTTATGAATTAAAGTGTATAAAAAGACAAAAATATGAATTAATGTTTTTAGAATAAAACACCATGTCCAGTTTCCTTTTTCTCAACTTTGAATTATCTTTGGGGGCGTCCATTGAGTACGTGTAGCATTTTTGAGGATTTTTGACCCCCCTTCCCCCTTGGTGAGATTTGGTAAGATTCTGCTCGATCCCCTCCCACCCCTAAACACCTCACGTAATTAATGGACGCCCCCTTAGAGTGACAGTGAGTTGTTTCCATTCCCATGTGGTTTCATCTTGGTTTAAATTTTTGATTAGTTAGAGCTTAAGTTTTATACCTTTTATTAATAAAATCCAAATTTATCAAGGTACCTAAACAACACAGTGATAGATGTCAGATGTCAACATTTTTGTCCTGAACAAGCTCAAACATCCCAATGAAGGAAAACGAAAAAGAAGCAGCAAAGGAAGACTATCGACAACTTCACATTTAAACTAGTGACGTATCTGCATTACAAGTTGCATAGTTTTAGTAAATTTTTGTTTTAATTTTTTTCTGTTAATCCAAAGACTAAATTCAAAATAACCCCGTACATCAAGTTGTGGTTTATTGATATGCACTTGATTCTGAAACGCGTTAAAATATAGTTCCCTCGAGATAAAACAAACAGGGCGAAGGGATCGTCAGGAATGCATTTCCTGTTAAAGTTGTTCCTGAAACCATTTAATTTCGGCAACCCTTCCGTTTTGGTTTTAGTATCACAAACAAAAATCCAACGCTTCGGATGAGAAGGGAGTATATTGTAAGAGGGCTAGTTTTATACGAGTGAAACTGCAAGTGGTTTAATTTTATTTGTAATGTGGTATATATTTAGATCCATATAAAATTACGTCTATTTTCCGTTTTTCAACTATATGATGGTCTTTAAAGGTTCGAAACGCAATCAGAACAATAAGTGTATTGTATTTTTTCAAAATATTTTTACACACAAAACCTAAATAATATTCATAAATCACACAAAGACACATAATTACGCACAGCTCCAGGGGTCGGCAACCTACAGTACGTGTGCCACACGTGCAATAAAGCAATAAAATAAAGATTTAATTTTAAGGATACTTATTGTAAATTCAAAACAATCTACGGAACTGTACACAAGCTGGCAACGTAGCTCGACTGAGCTAAGTGATGGCAGGCCAGGCTAGAACGACGCGACCGCGACGGGACGTTTCTAGAAAAGAGAAGACGCGAGCAGGTGATTCTCGGCTTTTCGAACGCCCGGTGAGCGGCATTGCCACGATTATACGGATATCTTCTAGGAGGCGGATTTACCATTATAAAAGCGTGTATTCAGTTAGATTTAGTTCAGTTTAGTACGAGCTATTGTAAAGAATAGTTCCAAAATCAAAGTTTAGTGAAAAAAGTTGTACCAGGTGTTGTTATTGGACAGAGCCAGGATAGTTAATCGTAACATAATTTATCAACCTCTAACGTACAAGTGCGCGATTAACGTTAGTATTATGGCGGCTATAAAGCAGAAATTAGACGTTCGGCCCTTTCATAGTGATTATGGTTTTGTACAGCAATATTCAAAAATCACCAATTTCACTGGAAACACAAAAGCAATCGATAATACACAAACCACTCAAATATAGATTAAAAAAAAGGTGAGCGGTCGTCGGACCGCCGACAGAAGCTTGCTTCTTGTGCACAATAGAATGACCATTTTTCGTGAATTTTTCACCATTTTTCAAAAAAATTTGGCCATTTTTGACGAATTTTGAAAATTATTGACCATTTTTGACAATTTTTCAAAAATTTTGATAATTTTTGACAATTATTGACCATTTTTCCAAATTTTTGAAAATATTTGACAATTATTAACCATTTTTTCAAAATTTTGACAGTTTTTGACGATTTTTCCAAATTCTTGACAATTTTTGACCATATTTAAAAATTTTTGACAATTTTTCAAAAATTTTAACAATTATTGACCATTTTTGACAGTTTTTGACGAATTTTGACAATTATTAACCGTCTTTGACAATTATTGACCATTTTTGACAATTTTTCGAAAATTTTAACATATTTGGCAATTATTGACCATTCTTCCAAAATTTTGACAATTTTTGACCATTTTTCAAAATTTTAACAATTATTGATCATTTTTGACAAATTTTGATTGGTTTTGACAATTATTGACCATCTTTGACAATTATTGACCATTTTTGACAATTTTTCAAAAATTTTAACCATTTTTCAAAATTTTTGACAGTTATAGACCATTTTTGATAGTTTTTGAAAATATTTGGCAATTATTAACCATTTTTTCAAAATGTTGACAATTTTTGACCATTTTTGACAATTTTTCACACCTACCGGTGTGCGAGCTCAGTGCGGCAAGAGAGATTGCGCACAGTCGCTTGAATGAGTTTCGCGTGACGAACGCTTTTTCGTAACATTATACGTTTCATGAGTTAACTAGCCTTCCCAAAAGTCCTATGTCGTGCAATAAGAAGCAAGTTCAATTTAAATTTCATTGGATTAGTGGATTATTCAGAAATCTGAGTTCACGAGTTCACTAGCCTTTTCAGAAATATGGCAACACTGTTGCGTGACGGACTTTTCGTAACATTACACGTTTCACGAGTTCACTAGCCTTCTCAAAAGTCCTATGTCGTGCAATAAGAAGCAAGCTTCAAAAATCAGACCTTAAATTCTTACCTTACAATTTCTCGTAGCAATTTCCACTAAAATTGAAATTAATATTTGAAAATAGCCGCAAATCAAATTTGATTGGTGTACTCGTATAACATTTCTCACGCCTATCATCGCTATATGTTATAATGTAGCCACCACACAAATCAAATTACTCACGAAATATTTCACGTCTTTGAAGTATTCTAAGAGGCGAAAGGGGCCAAAAGTGGATTTCCCCAAACACGACTTTTATCGCATTATCTGTCGCCTCGAGTTGCATCCACCCATAATGGGGAAATTTCATAGAATTTATTTGATGTGGTTAAACATCGCTTGAATTAATTCCGATGGAGATGTATAGGGGGCGTTCTCGTAGAAGAATCAGTGGACATATATATAAAAATTCATGAGATGGGAAATAAAACCCATTTAAATAATGAGAGTAGTCATCAGATGAGAGTATTATAATGGTTATATTATTTTTTATTATGGTTTGAGTCACTTGGTTAATAAATTGTTTGCTACAATTCTGGAAAACTTATTTTTAAATATTTTAAATACTGAACCTTCCATCTTTGGTGTCGGTTTCTTTTTCCAAAGATGAAAATGAACTCATGCAGTTTTTAAAGCTTGCTTCTTATTGCACGACATAGGACTTTTGGGAAGGCTAGTGAACTCGTTAAACGTGTGATGTTACGAAAAAGCGTTCGTCACGCGATAACTCATTCTTCGTCTCTTTCTCGGCCGCCTCCTTCTTCTCTCTTTCGTAGGCTACTCAGTGGCAGGCCAAACGGTCGGGAGAGAGACAGAGAGAGAGAGAGAGAGTTTCGCGCGCCTCTCTAATTGCCAAATATGTTAAAATTAAAAATGTTCAAAAATTGTTAAAATTTTGAAAAAATTGTCAATAATTATAAAAAAATGTCAAAATGATTAATAATTGTTAAAAATTGTCAAAATTTTTGAAAAATGGTCAAAATTTTTGAAAAATTATCAAAAACTATCAATAATTGTCAAAACTGTCAAAATTGGTCAATAATTATAAAAAACGGTCAATAATTGTTAAAATTTTGAAAAATGGTCAAAAATTGTCAAAAATTTTGAAAAAATGGTCAATAATTGTCAGAACCTGTCAAAAATGCTCAAAAATTGTCAAAAATGGTCAATAATTGTCAGAACCTGTAAAAAATGCTCAAAAATTGTCAAAAATGGGCAATAATTGTCAGAACCTGTCAAAAATGCTCAAAAATTGTCAAAAATGGTCAATAATTGTCAGTACCTGTCAAAAATGCTCAAAAATTGTCAAAAATGGTCAATAATTGTTAAAATTTGGAAAAATGGTCTAAAATGGTCAAAATTTTTGAAAAATTGTCAAAAATGATCAATAATTTTTGATGCACTTGTGCAATTACTTTCGAAAAATCCGTTTTCGTATATCGTTTTTCCTTTCAATTTGACAGAAAAAACGTTGAGAACTTTTTTTCTTCCTAGAAAACTAGACTTTGTTATGAGCAAAAAACCATTTTTTACAATATTTTTAATAAACGAATGTAAAAAAGCGATGCTATTATTATGAGGTCTTTACTATACGTCTAATTATTCCTTCAAATTCACAAAATAACCTATACGAAATTAGGAATCTGTAACTTTATTAGTTTGTAAATTACGACGTTATAAACAAATTAATTGATTCTTACGCTGTACGACATTGCCGTTTATTTTGTTGGTAGATTTCACTGAAATAAGTCATGTGTCGTTATTATTTTTCAGAAAAATGCAATTCGGCAACCATGGGAAATGGTAATTTTTACGATATATTTCTTGGACTAGTTCTAGCACGTCTTTAGTGACCCTTACTCGATTGAATATTTGCCTTAGTCGAGTCACATAATAAATAATAACCAGAAGTTCAACTATTTACCAACAATCGAATTTCATTTCGTTTCCTTGTCGCTGCTCTATTCCGAAATACTAAACTGAAGTAGTTCTGTAATAACTAGGGTTGTAAGAACAGTTATCGGTAATTACGTGATATACATGTTATAGATCACAAATAATATTATTTGTAATATTTATTCATAAACAGAAAATATGAAAAACTCATAAATGGACGCTTCGCTTCGAGCATAAGGTCATAAAAAAGTCAGTATCGCACTTAATCAAAAGGTGCACCGTAGAGTGAGGCTTCTGGTTATTATTTATTCTGTATTAAACGCATTTCATGCCCAAACAATCGTGTACGAATTGATTCGTGCAACACAGAAATTTAAGTTGACCAACACATCGTTTTTCAGTCACCATCTTTAGTTCAATTGATGTCGTTTATGACCGGCAAGAGCAAGGCAAATCTTCCACCACATCTCGACATAAACAATTTTTTTTGTCAATTAGAACTTAGATTTATTGATTGAGTAATGTGTTGGAACGTGATCATTTTATGAGATTTCTCCATCCAAACCATACTCATTTAAACAAACATCAATACTATTTCGTACGAATTACATTTTCCATTAAATTCCTATTGGATAATATATCCATTATGTATCTCTCATCTTCTCTTCAACACTTGCAACTTAGTCGAATTTCATTAATAGCATTAACCCCGACACGGAATAACAAAACACTTTAATATAATCGACATAATCGTCCTGAATTCAATACTGGGGAGTGTATTTACAGTAAACAACAACAACATTGTTTTATAAACAAGTCGTATGAGTTGCTTCAAAATTTACCAATAGATGAACCTTATTTCAATGTACATCGAGGTAACAACTGGATAGGTCCAGAAGCGCTTCTCCGTAAATATTCGAGAGCTTGCAAAGTTGAATTCTGAGGTTTTCCAGAGTCAATTGTATCTACAGGACTCTTCTAATAGGATAAGAATGCTTGAGATTTTGTATAGCTAACCTTTTTTTTGCTACAATCCTAATGCACTAATGTAACTTTTTCTTATTCCTAATATACTATAAAATTAAATCTAAAAATCACCCTGATGTCCTCTTAGCTTCTACTATTTTGCACAGGGTACTACTCTAGTAGAACTAGCTTATTGACGACGAGAGAAAACCTCTCCAAAATTTAAAGACTATCCTGTATGTGCATTACAGGAGCAAAGCGAACATGCCCAACGTCAGCCATGGAAGTGATTCTCAACCTCACATTTCTACATGTGGTGGTGAAAAGTGTTGCAGAAAGAACAAGATGCAGACTAAGTATAAAAACCACCTCCTAACTTCTTAGGAATCAGAAAACCTGGGACATGCTACAAGATGGTATGATGAAAAAGTAAGTAACTTTTCAACGAAATTCGTTACGGAATTAAGCAACAAGAAGGAATGGGATCCAAATACCATTACCAGACTTGGAAAGAATGTCATTCAATGGTACACAGACGGCTCAAAAGCAATAGAAGGAACTGGGATAGGAGTGTACGGGCCAGGAACCAAACACTCTGAAAGCTTGGGAGAACCTCCAAGTATCTTTCAAGCGGAAATTCACGCCATAAGAAAGTGTGCCCAGGTCAATATTGATAAAGGATATAGAAGGCGAGGGATAGTCAAGCAGCCATTAAAACAATGAGCTCCAAAATGGTGTGGGAATGCCAAGGCAAACTCATAACATAATAGTCTCCTTACTGTGGATTCCAGGACACACTGGAATAGAAGGAAATGAAATAGCAACGAGGGGAAATGAAACACTCTTTTTGGGGCCGGAACCTTTTGTGGTATCAGCTCCAATGTAATAATGGAAGAAATAGGCAAAGCCGAAAAAAAGAGAAGATCTGACCATTGGAAATATCTATTAGGGCTTAGACAATCATAGATTTATTTCTTCTGGGTGACTACAATAGAATGAATGTATAAGTCAAAGTAAAACTGCTCTAAGAGTTTTAACAGGGATCCGAAGAATGTAGATTCTGTGGCATGGACGAAGAAACTTCCATCCACATACTTGGGAATGTCTGGACAAACTCAATGAACTAGGCGAAAACAATATAGTCTCCTTACTGTGATTTCCGGGACAAACTGGAATAGAAGAAAAGGAAATAGCAGATGAACTAGCAAGAAGGGGGGCTGAAACTCCGTTTTGGGGACCGGAACTCTTTTAGGTATCAGCTCCAATGTAATAATGGAAGAAATAGGCAAAGCCGAAAAAAAGAGAAGATCTGACCATTGGAAATATCCATTAGGGCTTAGACAATAAAATATTTAATTCTTCTGGGTGACTACAACCTGTTGAGATCAAATGAATGCATAAGTCAAAATAAAACTGCACTAACAGTTTTAACAGGGATCCTAACGGGACATTGTCTCCTGAAAGGGCACTTGAAAAAGCTCAAAATAGTGGAGGAAGAAGAATGTAGATTTTGTAGCATGGAAGAAGAAACCTCCATCCACATACTTGCGAATTGCACAACAATTCAGAATCCTAGGGCACAACACCTAGGAGATTACTGAATAGAAGTGAAAGCCTGCAGATATCCTAAAATTCATTCGGGAAATATATAGGACTAAAGGACTAGTCTCAGGAACTAAGTAGAAGTAAGGGGACGCAATAGATGTTTTAGGTCATAATGTCATGTCTGATCATAGGACAATTTTAGCAGAGATTAATCTGAAGGCACCACCGGCTATGAACTGTTCTTACTTTAAACTAGATTTTTCAGATATAAGTTTCTACAATCAACTAGATTCTGAAGATTTTAATGAATTATATACGATGAATAATATTGATGGGGCGTATGGTTACTTTTTCAGTATTTTCTTTTATTATTTCGATTTAACATTTCCTATGTTCAAATGCAAAGTGCGCAACGATAACGGCAAAGATTGGATGACAATGGAAATTAAAAATTCTAGTAAACATTTAAAGGAACTTTTTAAAAATAGATCTGGAAAACATAAATATCTAGAAGCTAAAAAAAATCATGCGAAATTGATAAAATCAACGAAAAAGAATTATTATCAGAATATTATCATAATGTTCCGAGGTCACCAACTCAAAGCCGGCCCTGTCCATCGATTGTAAATTTTTGTGGCTACGCCGGTATTCTCTGCCAGCGTGTTTTCTCGAACATTCGAGATCGTGTAATGTACTAGAACTTTCCAGAACAGATGCGGACTATATATACGCGGGTTTTTGAGTGCGTAGTTAGTTAGTTAGTTCGAAACAATTAGTGAAACGAGTACAGTACAGTTAGTTCGGAAGAATTAGTGAATTAAATAGTGCAGATAAATAGGGAATTATCCAAGTGGTGAAAATAAATTAGAACTAATATACAGGGTGTAAATAAATTAGTAGACGTTGAGTATAGCATGTATATAAATTAAGTTTAATACAGTGTGTGTGTTTCTTTAAATAAATAGATAGTAATTAGCCATAGTGTGTATAATTTTATCCCACCGGAAAAACTGTTTAAATAAATAAACAAAAACATTACAATAAATTCAGAAAATCCCACAAAAAAAGCATGAAAAACTGTTTCAATGCTAGCTGGTAAAAAACAGAGTTCCTATAGAATTGTTCTGGAGGAAAAAAATGTAATTATTGATAAACCTGTTGATGTGGCAACTAAATTTAATATCTTTTTTAAACAAGCACCTCTTGATATACTTGATAAAATCGAAGAAAAACAGCTAGCTTTACCTGTTTTTAATATTTCCTACAACAATTCATTTTCATTATGTCCATTCACTGAGGATGAACTTTTAATATTACTTCAAAGTAAACTGAAAAATAAACATTCATACGGTTATGATGAAATTCCGTCTTTTATTTTAAAAAAGGTACTAGGTGCTAATATTTCTCCATTGACATTTTTAGTAAATTTATCCTTTTGTCAAGGTCAATTTCCAACTCAATTAAAAAAGGGAAAAGTTATACCTATCCATAAAAACAAAGATGTACAGAAGGTAGTTAACTACAGACCTGTCACATTATCATCAGTTTTTTCAAAATTGTTTGAATATAGTTTTTTGTGTAGACTAGGTGATTTCTTAGATAAAAATTTGATATTGTCGAAAAGTCAACACGGATTTAGGCATAAACATTCTACATCGACTGCACTACATTCATTTTATACAAATTTAGTAAATATGATTGACGGAGGCGAATGTCCATAGGGCTGTTCTGCGACCTAAGAAGGGCATTTGACTGTGTAAATCATGACATCCTATTACAAAAACTATTCTTGTAACCTTACAAATTGAGCTCAAGCCCAAAAAGGAATCAAGTTATAAAATTTAAATAATTTTAAAAAAAAGTGCAAGATTATAAATTAATTTGTCTACTTGGTTACATAAGTTTCGGTTGCTCCGGTGACAACCTTAGGCCTTCGACGTCGCTCAGAACGGAGGTAGGGGTGGATCCCTCTTATTGATCTTCCGGACAAAATAGTAGACAACTTGTGTGGGCGCCAACTGAGTTTTCCACTTTGGCCTAGCACGACGAATTTCCCCCGATAACCCAGTAAAACAAGGGATGAAAATAAAAGGCAAACCTCAGCTTATGTTCCTTATAATATCTAAATGAAAAAAACATCTAATACCCTTAAGGGATATTTTACAATTAATAGCTAATGTGAACCCTAGTAAATGTCCCCTCACTTAAAGAAAATAGTGTGAACCTCTGTTACACATAAAAAAAACCCAAATGATTAACAATTAAATTCCAACATATACCAGTTAATTGTCCTATATAGTGGGAAATTAATATGGCTGTTCGAGTGTACCAATACAGATTAAATACAAACTTTCAATTATACCTGAAAAGTAGTGTAAAATTTATAAAAAAACAATTCCATATAAGGCGACACCGTAGTCAAGGCGTTGGTACCAAGGCAGAGACGCATGTGCAAGTGGATAAAATTATGAAAATTAAATTGTGAAAATTCACCGCAAAATATTAATTTCCACCATTACAATTGCATAATAAAATAAATCAGTAAGGAACTACCTAGCTAATGTATATACATGTTGGCGTAAAGCCTAAAATAAAAATAAGTAAACAACTCAGAAAACCCCCGATACCGTTTTACCCTCAATGTGGTCTTCTTCAAGAAGTTGTTGGAAAGTAGCAGCAAACTGCAGAAGACATCACAATCTATCTACCAGGTAGACTCCAAATGTCCCGAAGTGTGTATCTGGAAGGTGGTAAGAATACCCTGGCCCCACAGGTGAAGTGTGTATCTGGCCCCACAGGTGAAGTGTGTATCTGGCCCCAAAGGTGAAGTGTGTATAATCTGGCCCCACAGGTGAACCCTTAAAAATTAAAACAGTTGTCAGCTAAAAACTGAGCCTATACAGGAACCAATCAAACACCTCGACAAGTTAAGCTTGTCTCGGCCTATGCCAGAAGCTAATTTATAAGAATTTACAAGTAACGTACAAATCAAAATCAACCCCAAATTAACTGAATCAAATCCACAAAGTAGCCATAAGGCCTACTTACAATCAACAGTGTCAGTAACAGTATACTGCACTGAATTTAAATCAAATAATAAGAATGCGATAAGCATCTAAAATAAACTGTTTTTGGTCTTAGCCAGGGTAGGTTTGAAGAACCACCCACGAATTATAGTATTCGTTAGACTAAAGCGGGCAAAGAAAACAAAATATACACAGGGTAACAGAATAGACTGTCTTAATCAAAAATTTACAATCAACAGGTAGTATTTTACCACCAACTGTTTTATCTACAAAAACTACAAATCTATGAGACATACCTTTTCCAAAAAGGGTCCAATACTCAAAATTTTCCTCTTACTGGATGGCTACCAACAAATAACGAACCAACAATAGCATGTGGCACACCTTCAATTTCAAAACTTCAACGTTGGCGATTTCAATCGTTTTAGTGCAATATATCCCCTATAAGGGTGTGTGAAAACGGCTTCCTGAACAGGACGGAATTCTTCAATAATACGAACTCCCGTAGAACCAAAATACTAGCCGTATATTCCACAACTCATTCAGAACGAGAACCTATAAATCCCAGCAGGGGATGACTACCCAGTCATTAATAAAATTCAGATTCTAGTTCCATGCACTTTTGCTAACCATCTATCAAGTAGGAGCACACACCGGAAAGAAGAAGTGAGTCACACATCTTCAACTTCAATACAGAATACTACCACAGAGAAACCTAGCCGAAACATACATCCGAACTACACTGCTCACTATACCGAGCGTGTTCCGCACAGATCAAGTCATAAAGTGCTACACTTCTATGTAAGTCATGACGAACGAACGCTTTTATCCAAGACACGACTGCCACAGCCAATTGTCATTGTCATCCAACAAATAATTTGACTTTGTAAACAATAACAATGAACAGGAATGATCTTCAGTGTATTGAAAATTATTCAAATACATTTGAACAATCATAGTACCACAATACCCTTCTGCCAGAGTAAACAAAGCAAAATCAAACACTCGGATTTAACAGACAAAATATGGTGATAAACAGCTAATATATTATAAGTAGATGTTCAGAAAATATTCGAATGCCATCTTACATAGAAGATTTCTAACTAGTATGTATTTGCTTAAGCCAAAATATGGTAGATAAATGAAGAAAATATACCTTTAACTCAAAAGTGAAGTATATCTACATAGATCAGTAAGTTTTATGAAACCTAATTACTACTTTAAATGTTTTAGACTTCAAGTCAAGGAGTCAGTAATAATTTATAACTGAACCCTAATAAACTTTAGCGTTTATCAAGCTGAAGCGGACAAAGTATTTGGACTACTGTGGCTACACCCCAAAGGTGATATAATCAAAGCCAGAAACAAAATCAGTAGTCCCACGGTAACTAAAAACTAAAGTAAAATCCACAAGAGAGAAAACCCCTTACTACCCTTAATTATGAATTATAAGAAACAAAAAGAAATAACTAACATGAATCTATCTATACGGACATTTACCAGGTAGGCGCTAGTTTTATTATTTACATTACCTAGCGACAAAATATAAAATTGTTGTCAAGATGTGAAGACAGGTATGGTTACAGCCTGCACCACTTCACCGGAAGGATGATGGCAGAGTAGTCCCTAACACTCTGGGCTGACAGAAACTATTTAACTACTGAAGTACTTTCGTAGTGATCAAATGATATTAGAAACATAGAGACAATATCGGTCAGGTAATTACTATATACAAATACTTGATATATACAATAGACGTAGTGACAAATTCAACCGTTACATTCTCACTGGGGATTGTTGGTCAGTCATTATCCTGGATAACCTCTTTTCTGAAAAACCGTACTCGGTACGTTAGTTTGTATGATTTTTCTAATGCAACCAAAATTACTGTTAATTCAGATGTTTTAAACATAAATATTGGAGTACCACAGGGATCTGTTTTGGGTCCTTTATTGTTTCTGTTGTATATTCACAATCTAGACCAATCGCCTATTTATTTACATTTCACAGTATATGCAGATGATACTTCGATATTGGTTTCTGATATAGACGAGAAAAACATTGAATCAAAGTTTATAGATGCAGTTGATTATTTGGATACTTACTTTCCGTCCAACCAACTTTTTCTGAACTCTGCGAAAACTTTTTTTGTCAGATTTCACCATCACCAAAGAAAGTGTCCTATTATTGAACGTGATAAACTGAAGCAGGTAGACCATATAAAATGTTTGGGCATATATCTCGATGAACACTTTAATTGGAAAAAACATTGTGATGCTGTGGTAGCAAAATTACATTCAACAAACTATTTAATTAGAAATTTGAAGGATATACTAACCGAAAAACAATTAATTATGTTATATCATGCAAAAGCAGAATGCTATCTCCGCTATGGCATTTGCCTGTGGGGTATATCCATAGAGATACTACAGAGTAGTACCTCTATGGGTATATCTGTTAACTCTTCTGATGTATTCATTGCTCAAAATCATAAGGAGTATAGTTGGGCTTTCTAGATTTGGTAGTTGCAGGGAAATATTTAGAAGACTTGGTGTTTTAACTCTCCCCTCATTATTTATTTTTGAAATATCTACGTATGTCTTTATGAACAAAAATATATTTTTGTGCGTAATGAAGATAATCACACATATGATACTCGATTCAAGCAAGATTTTATACTGCCTGTCCAATTTTCTAAAATGGCGCATAACTCTCCCAATTTTATTGGTCTGAAAATTTTCAATAAAATTCCAAATGATATTAAGGATTGTCAATCGTTATCAAGTTTTAAAAATAGATTAAAAATATTTCTTTTGGAAGAATGTTTTTATTCGATTGCTGATTTCTTTTGTTCTGTAACTATTTAACCATTTGATGTTATTTGTGTACTCTTAATTATGTTTGTACTATTTGTAATTGTTTATATTATTTGTTTGTAATATTGACGTGTCCCATACATTGTAAAATGTCTTTTAGGGAATAAAAATTGTATTTGTATTTTTTTAGGTCTCAGTGAATGTACACTAACTCTTGAGGTTTGGTCCTCTTCAGTCTTCTTAGTCAAACTTTTAATACTAAAACGATTAACAAATTTTCCCGAATACAGGTTATTGCATAAGAAATTCATAATTGCAACTATTTAAAGTGGAAGCTACATTACAATATGTTTACTTCCACCAATGAGAACTGGTTTATTCAAGTAACAAGGGAAATCCATTAGCTTGCGCATTAAAAAACTTTGTTACGGGTTTCAATAAAAGGTCCCGTCTAATCCCAAATTATCCACGAGGGATTCAAGTCGTTAAAATTTGTTAAAATTTACCAAGACCCTTTTTCAACACTATATACTCGTATACGGTTAAATTGATTAGACGAAAAACCGAGTTTTTGTTCAAGATCAATGGAAAAAATGGAAATTTTTTATCCATCAGGATTATCCATAGAATTCATTGGAAATTCAAAAAAGTACAAATCTAGCGGCAGTTCTACGAAAATAATTTGAGTGATTTCTCTGATTTGATATACATATTTACTATTGGGTCTTTAGATGCAGCTTTAACTTCCTTTATTAGTTGTAATAAAATGCTATTTTGTAGGAAAAATACGAAAAATTATAAAATCAAGTCGGTTCATTTATTCAGTACCTATTTATGGGAGCATCCATCCAACAACTTCATCAAAATTTGGTATAGATCAAAAATGAGAAAAGTTGGAAAATTTCATTGCTTTTTCGCTATAACTCTGCTTCCAAATGGTAGCGGATTCTGCAAACTTGGCTTTTTATTATAGGTGTACTAGTTCTAACAGCATATTATCCAAAAATTAGAAATACCGGACCTTATACAGATAAATTCATAAACAAAAAATATAAAATAGATTATTGTTAATAAATTAGCTATTTTTCTAGATAATGACTTGAAAATTGGGTATTCACTAGTTTTAATGGAGGCAAATAAGAAGATCTGAGAGGATTTAAGTTAACTGGTAAATGTCACCACATACGCCATATTGAATAGATGAAATCAGCTACACATTTTTTGTCATTCATTAATTCACTAGTTACATATTTGATTTGAATAGATTCATCATTTCTGCGTAATAATAGGTTTGTTCCAACTGGCGTTTAGGAACCGTTCTGGAATAGTATCGAGTAGTATATGTTGCGCAAACTCGAATTAGGGATGGACACATTGTAACGTGCCTGCCTTCTTACACGTGGCTCCTGTCACTATGGACACCCTTGATGCAAAATTCGGGTTTTAAATCTCGGGCGCCAGATTAATAACGTGGTTTGCTCCACGGCCCCCGACCCTTAGCGACAAGAGTTCCAGATAGCCTCAGATGGAGGTTACGGAAAATTCCAAGGGTCTTGTTGAATTAACTTTATTTACCTAATTACAATCAAATATGGATTCTCCGATTTATAAATCACGGGTTAATGAAGGAAACAGGGGTTTTATTCCGAAAAAATAAAATTTAAGAACTAATTAGATCTGCCGGGAGATCAAACAAATTGTGGCTAAGCCTCTTCCAAGTCTGATTAACCCTTGAATCTAACTAAAGCCGGTAACTATTATTCCCCCAAAAAAAATAAAAAATTTCCCACGAGTTAAACGGTACCCAGCTATCGACACACAGAGTAACAATATTTGTACTAGCATAAAATTAAAATATTATAATCCACTTGGATATCAATTTAATATAAAACTACTGAGAACCAAAAGCATAAAATAATTCGAGAATCCACTAATAATTCATATCAGTTAATTAATATATAATAAACGCTGTAAATAAAATTCGAAATCAAATTACGGTTGACAAATCTTTATTTCCATATAAAAGAAACAAATAAAAAAAACCCAATTTCAGTTCAACAACAAAACGAAAAAAATAGCCGGTCGGAAAATTTTCAAAACCATACATTTAACAATTTAATATTAAGCGGCGATATGGAAAGTTTAGAATACACAGTTTATTTGTTAAAATGATTTACCTTATAAAATACAGCTTCCACACACACAATCTTAATGCACTAAATTTTCACAATACGGTTTATCGGTTTTCGGAAGAAAGTTGAGCGAAGAATCACGAAATACTATTTGAGAGCCGGAATGAATCAGAGACACATAAAAATCAGAGCGAAAATGAATGCCCAATAATCGATTGAGAGCGAATTTATATCCAAAAACTCTAGTTACATTTTTCGGCCGTAGCAGTGGTGAGGGAATTAAACATGAAATTTATCTACTCTCGACAAAAAGTTGTACCTATACTGGACGGCTTCGGTTTTTCATTAAAATGGTGTATATACCGGGCGTCCCTTCAGTTGAAAAATTTAAATATCGGAAATGAATAAATTGTGTATGGTAGAATTTGGACTTGCGTAACTCGGACTTATTCTAAAATGTACAACGGTAATAACAAAAAAAAATCAATGCAGTAGTAGAAAGGGTTGTAAAGTAACGAGTTATATTAACCCTAGTGGTAAAATAAAATATATTACGGAAAAAAATAAAAATTAAACTTGTAAAAAAAATAACTCGTTACAACATCAACTTTACATTGACATTGACAAAAATCTATTTTATATTTTCCACTTTAACATCCCGTATCTCAATAAAGAGCAGACTTAGACCAATTGTTCTTGAGTAAAAAATTATTATTTTTTTCTTCTGAAGGTATAGTTACAATTTGACCCTTTATTTATTATTAGAGAGCAGAATGTTCTCCAACGAGGGTTGTCTTTTATATTTTGCATATAGAGCTAGAAAAAAGAGTAGATAACTATTTAACTATTGTTTTTCAAAGTATTCTCCACAAAGAGAAGTGCATTTTTGCTGCCCTGCATAATTTCGTCTCAGGTCTCGAAAGGAGTCTGAATCCTAAGGAAGTAGCCCTTGCAGCATTTCTAGACATCGAAGAAGCTTTTGATAACACATCGATGTCATCAATTATCAGATCCCTTAAAAAAGGAGGGATTAACAGCACCACATGCAAATGGATAGGATCCATGCTCGAGCACAGGAGAATATCAGCACATATGCTTGATAAAACATACACCATTAGGACAACTAAAGGATGTCCTCAAGGTGGAGTACTTTCACCACTTTTATGGAACCTAATTGCGGATGACTTGATCTGCAGGTTGAATGATCAAGGCATATGGTCGCAGTGCTTTGCGGACGACAAAGTGATTGTCACCAATGGGAAATTCCCAGAGGTAGTTATGAATGTCCTACAAGAAGCACTACGAATTGTGGAGGAAACGTGCCTAAAAGAGGACCTTTCAGTTAATCCAAAGATACCAAACTAGTTTACGAATAGCAGAGTTCTCCCGCAGGGTAGAGTACTGATGTTCGGAGAAGATCTAGGAATATCCAAACAAGTTGAATAACTGAGAGTGACCCTTAATTCGAAACTGAATTGGAAGGCACACCTGGAAAAAATTACTACCAGGGCGAATAGGCTTTTCTGGCAATGCAGAAGAGTTATGGGCAAAACCTGATGAATACGAACTGTGGTGGGTCACTGGTTCTACATAACTGTGATAAGGCCAACGATAGTCTGGTGGAGGAGGACAGAAGTGTCCTCTGCAGTTAATATGTTAACTGCAATCCAAAGACAAGCTGGCAATAAAGGAAGCCCTTATTGGACTTCTTCCTTTGGAACTTTTTGTAAGGGCGGAGGCAATGACGGCAATTCTTAGGCTGAAATCGGGAGACTTATGGTCCCCGGACAATGTTCGAGAAGGAAACACTGATACAACTGGGACAATACTAGATGAACCCATATTTGATAGCATGACACCGGAGAATATATTCATCCCATCTAGGGAACAGGTGATGCACCCAGGTAATTCTAGAGAGATCATCTCTGCCTTTTTCAAATAGAGTATAAACATGACAGTTCATTTTGACAGTTGATATTTGTTGACAGGAGCCAACTATTTTGCTATATGCAATATTTAAAAGTCAACCCTCGTACTTTTTGGTACACGATGTATCCGTTACGCGAACTTTCTTGTACAAAATAATATCATCTACACACATCTCTATGCCGTAATACCTACTACTGATTCTGAATTGTTCTGCCTGCGACCCGACCGCTGAAATACTACATAATGCATGCACATTCACGCTCTCGCACTTCGCGTTATTATACAAAGTGACAGGTAAATAGATCGAGGTTATGTATATACAGAAAGTTTGTGTTTACCTCGCCTAAGGAAGTTTATCAATTACCGAAAATATGACACCTGCCATCTACTCTAGGCCGTTATGCAAACTTGATAATTATTTATTAAACGGATTATACAAGGCAGGTGCGTGTGTATCTTGATAGCTTGACGATTTGATATAATTGAATATGACGTAAATTTGAACATAAATTTGACACTGGGAGTATGGAGGGTAGAAGTAAGGAGAACCATCTGAATGTATTAAAAAGTGTCCATCGAAAGGGAGCAAATTAAGGTGGCGCCATAGTAGCAAGTGGAAAGATTTTAAAAACAGCGCCATGAATTTTTAGAGTAAGATACAAAATTAAAAAAGGAAAGAAATACTTCCGGTTTATTACAGCGCGTATTTTTAAATTATTATATCATAGACAAACATAGATATGAAATATAATTATATATATATATATATATATATATATATTGTACTGAAATTGAGATGATCATAAATGAAATAAAATGGTTACTTTTAGAAGTTATTATATCATATATACATGGGAGTCTTATGTTATGTCCATCATTTTAACAATAACGTTAAAATGATTAAATTAAATACTTACTGTTAGATATTTCTATGTACCCTGTATAAATCAACTGATAAAGTTGATATTGGAAAATGTCAGTACAAGAACATTGGTAGTTATGGACATTTTTATTTGATTAAATAATATGAACTGTCAGTAACTGGATTTCAACAAAAATTGGTAATTTCTATAATAAATAAAGAAGAAACAAAAGAATATTCGTTAGCAACGGGAAGGAAGTTTGTTAGGTGATCGGTAACTAAGGGGGAGACGAAAAAAAGTAATGGACGTTAGAAGTTTAAATGTACGAAGACTTTAATAAAAACTGATAAAAGAAAGAAATAGTGAGTTAGAAATATCTTACATAACTTACCTTCGATTTGAATCCAGTAAAGGTTGTTCAAACTCAAGATCAAGAGAGATCATGCAGCAATAAACGATGGTAATGTAAATCATTTTATACTAAAAATTGTACCTAACGGCTGTTTGTAAACCAGTACCGAGTTTCGAGACGTTAACCAGTGATCTTTCCTTTGCGCAACGCAGAATTTCTTCGCTTCAGAGAACAAGTCGTTTTCTATTTAGATAATACAGCTACCGCCGGTGTTTCGACAAGATATTGAGAGATTTCTTTTGTGTGCGGAATTGAGTTAATTTTATTTTAATATAGGTTGTAATAGGCTAGGAGGCCATCCACGGATTGCAATCTGGAGATAGTTATTTAATTAATATTAATTTAATTTTGACGTTAAAGGTTATTATATTTCAAATTTCACTCCTTAAATTTAGACAACTCACTTTACCCAAGATATACCCTGAGATACACGTGCATGTGATATAATGTTAAATTTCTAATATTGCAGATTAATAAATACAACTTAAATATAAAATTTGTTTAAATCACCACACATTGAATTATTGTATACCATAACAATATATATATAAATTCATCATTTCTATTAGCTACATGAACGCCATTTCGGTGAATCTTCGAATTATAATTTGCCGTTTACTGGTGGACACTTTTTCAACTTGTCCCCCATACAAGATGGTTCTCCTTCCTTCTACCCTCCATAACTGGGAGGTACAGTTTTCATTAAATAATTTCTCCTTGTATATATTTTTGAAAATTTATTCATTCAAAAAATGGTTATTTTCGACTGTTTTTAACAAATCACTATACACAGGGCGATCCGTCATTCAATTTTAAGACGAAAAGGTCCTATAAACACGTGTGATAAGTTTTATCGTTAATGAGATACAGGGTGCTCAATTTTTTTTACCGGGACCGTACTTGCATCTTATTTGGAGCTTTTCAATGCGAAGTATCGTATTTATTTTCAAATTCATTTTTTTGCTTAATTTTTGGCACCCTGTAAAATTTTTATTTTTACCGTTTAATTCCCTTTCTTTACCTTAAAAGCAGTTTTAATCTTAATCTTTAATTATTTTTCGTTTACGAAATATAGTCCATAAAATTGACACATTGTATATAATTCTACCACTACCACTACCTCAAAAAATACCTTATCCAACTCTTGGATCCTGAAGGATCTCCATTTGTTTGAAAACCCAACCAGAAATAGAATCGAATCTAATTTCTATTAATAACAACCAATGCTTATCAAATATATCTACGTTTAAACGTAAAGTTCTTTGACCACCGAATTAATGGGATACATGTCTATAATTACACCGTATCTACCCTTAGTCCTTATCGAGGGTTCTCTTGTAATCAATTTCACCGCATCTGTTGTAGCTGAAAAGGCGAGACCACTTTTTAGCAGGAATTTTGGAGCAAATTAGTGGACACGTGGCCCTAATCCGTCCGGGATAATTCAGGATTTTATGCGGATCGTTTTATTGTGTAGGTAGGTATGTAACGGGGATTTTAGATGGAGAAAAGAAAGAGAGAGAAAGGTAGAAAAAAAGGTTCTGATTCAAATTGATTAGAATCATTAGTAAGCAACGTAGAATTCGCTTTATTATCTGTTATATTGTACCCCTCGTATAATTAAAGTATTCGTAAGCATAAATATATTTAGTTTTGATATTGATGATATTACATGACATAATTTTGACGCCTATGTCCAATATCAATTTAACTAATTGCAATAATGTAGTATTTAATTTGTATCGTTAAGGTTTGTTGTTACGATCATTATTAAAAAAAAAACTCATCCATTAACCTAGAAAATCTAGATTTTCAATTATTGTAATTTTTTTTCACGCCCCTCGTAGTGCCCTAACACCAACAGACAATTATCCTGTATTTTACAGAACCATCTGTTTCCGAACACAAAAATTAAATTGTCAAGATGTCAGTTAGTTCGCGAAAGTGCCAGGTGGCGCTGCAATAAACGATTTTTTAAACGGGGTGAGTGATGGATTATATTTGGTTGATTCACGATTTTAATTAAATTTACAACGTCGGTAGGGGCGAGAATTGGTATCGGCTGCTTTTTGTCTTTAGTCAAAGAGATTAT
Source organism: Lochmaea crataegi (assembly GCA_947563755.1). Classification (NCBI taxonomy): domain Eukaryota; kingdom Metazoa; phylum Arthropoda; class Insecta; order Coleoptera; family Chrysomelidae; genus Lochmaea; species Lochmaea crataegi. The sequence goes on from OX387426.1 coordinate 11,617,759, forward strand.
TAAAAAGTAGAAAAAAGTTATGATAGAAATCATTTTAAATATCGTAAGCTTGCCAGAAACCCCGGTTATAAACTTGACTTTATTTTTTCTTAAGGAACTAAGCTACGAAAATCGCTAGAAAAAATAGACTAGAATTTAGGGATGCGCGATACTATCCGATATTCCAATGTATCGATACTTTTACTTCCGATACTCGATATTTTGTATCGATACTATACTTTTCGATACATTCCAAGTATCGATAAATTTGCAGTGTATCGATATACCTTGCGATACGGGATTTTTAGTGGTAGCGGCAAGTGGCGTTATCTATAGTGATGAGCGATATCGTGATTTTTTAATCACGTTGTGAAATGATATTAACGAAACTAAAAATAAAAAACGAAAAATGTGCAGTTTTTTGCGTTTTTCGAGCTAATTTTGAGGTTATGTGGAAAAGTCACTGATGTAAAAGATGTAGATTTTCTCAAGATCTACAACTTTTATAATCAACTTTTTATTCTAGGAACTCAACTTTGGCCGGAAATCGCAATAATGTCTTATTCCACCCCCCCAAAAAAAGTGTTTTTTACCGAAAAAATTTCCAATATTTCAATTTGAAATTTTTTTTCATGGTTTGTGACTATCAAAGCTACCTTCTACTAAATTTTCATCAAAATCGAACATTTTTTAACGAAACCAAAAATAAAAAAAGTAAAATGCAGTTTTTTGCGTTTTTCGAGCCAACTTTGAGGTTATGTGGAAAAGTCACTAATGAAAAAGTTGTAGATTTTCTCAAGATCTACCGAAAAAATTTCCAATATTTCAATTTGAATTTTTTTTTCATGGTTTGTGACTATCAAAGCTACCTTCTCCTAAATTTTCATCAAAATCGAACATTTTTTAACGAAACCAAAAATAAAAAACGAAAAATGCAGTTTTTTGCGTTTTTCGAGCTAATTTTGAAGTTATGTGGAAAAGTCACCAATTAAAAAGTAAAGATTTTTCCAAGATCTACAACTTTTTTTCTCTAGAACCTCAACTTTGGCCGGAAATCGCAATAATATCTTTTTCCACCCCCCAAAAAGGTGATTTTTACCGAAAAAACGTCAAAATTAGGAGTATCGATAAATTAATATTCGATATTCTACTTTATCGATACTTTACGTTCCGATCCGTATCGATACCTAATATCGATACTTTCTAGTGTATCGCGCAATCCTACTAGAATTATACTGGGTGTCTTTGTCCACTGCATGAATTTCGAAATCTTCCAATTCCAAATTTTCATTTTTTTTAAATGTATTTTATACCTTTAATATAAAGCGTATAAAAATGTTTATCATTTCTTACATACATGTTCTACATGCAGAGTTTCAATGACTATTTCCCTCGTCTTAATTTCCACCAATGACGAAGGCGTAATTTTGAATTACAAATAGTTTCTAGATGAAAAACTGTATGACAGCACCTGTCACCAAAAAATACAATACCTTTAATAACAAGTAATTATGGTCTCCTAGTACACCAGAAAACGACGCTAGATATTTTTTTTGATTTTATTGTCAATAAACTTTGTAATATTGTTTTTTAAACAGTGCTAGTCAGCTTATGTAGTGAAAATGAGTCGCTTTGGAAGTGATTCTATGACTATGATTGATCTAGCGATTTAGAAAAGTGTACAATACCGTTAAAACCCATGTATTGTATGTCGGTAATGCGGAGTTCCACAGGGACTATTGGAAGCCCGGGTCCTGATGGAATACTCTACTTGGAAACTACAGTATTCACTGGGATGAGCTTTATTGTATACTTAACTATTTACACTAGTTTTACATATGTTACTTAAGATGATCATGTTACTGGTACAACATAGTTTTAGATTTGATATCGATGAACTACATTTAAATATAACGTAACGTATCTGAATGTATGTGAATAGATCGGAATGTCTCCGACTGTTTATGAATGTTTCTTATGAATTATGAATTATTCTGATTTGTTCGCTTATCTACTTCATCAGCATATATACGTACTGCCCTAGGTCAACTATCCAGTTACGTGATAGTTCTCTGACCTTTCACTGTCACGTTCGTGACCTCGCGTGATATAACAAATAACTAAATAGATTGTTTTTATAAACATAAATACCTTAAATGAATGAATTAATAATAGATAATGTCAATGAATTTAATTCTTTATGTAATGCCCAAAATACATCACACCCATACGTCAATATGGAAACTGTTTACGGAATTCTGCAGGGCAAAGAAATACGAGCTTTTGGAAACTAAAAGTTTAGAGCAACTAAACATAATCCTAAAAGATTGGGCGAGGAACATGAAGAAAGAAAACGGTGAAAATTACAAAGAACTAATTGTGAAGACAATGTGGAATTATTATAACTATTATATTATACAATTGGTCTAGTAAACATTTGCTCATTTACTGATGTAGATTTTGTTGTTGACATTGACATGGATGTTGTTGACACTGTGGCTAGAGACAACCCTGAGACGCCCAAGTGCATGTAAAATTTTAGTTCGCAATACTCCACTGGTCCATTTTGTTGCAAGGTGTGGGGAGGTGGCGCGCATGTTGAGACAGAGGTAAGGATGGTTCCTAGATCTCGAAAATGTTTAAAAAAGAGCGCGAACTACGGAGCGGTTCAAAAAAGAGCGCGAACTGCGAAGCGGTTTAAAAATGCGTTCGTTCTACAGAGTTGTTTAAAAAATAATAAGACAAATCAACACAAAAAATTGTTTATTGATAAATATAGGGACAAATATGAAAGTGCGTAAACATAATACAGGTATATTAGTATAATTAAATTACAGTATTTGAAAAAAAATTGCAATCCATATGTTGAGCTATTGAGAACAAACGTGTTCATTTTGAAAGTGGAAAAGGGCAACAATTTTACGGAGGAATCTATAACATCGTGGACTTTTTTTCCAGTGCCAATACAAGCTCTTTTTCCATGGGTATTAAGTTACTTTACTTGTATTCTTTAAATTTGTGCAGTTGTAGAAAAAGTATAGTGTGCAACATGTGGGGAAAGTACTTTTCTCACAAGTTGCACAATATACTATTTTAAAAGACCTATTGGACTATTTTCATCCCATAGTAATGCCATTTTAACAATTTCACTTTTGGTTAATGCTATTGAACTATTTTTACGTTTTTCTAAATTACCTTTTAAGATCTTTCGCTTAGAATTTCGTGCATCTCGGGATTTCTTAAATGCCAAATCAGTGAAAGTAATATTAACTTTTTCGAAATACATGCTGCGCAACATTTTTGAGCTCCACATTGTTTTCACCACGTATTCTTTATAATCTTCCCCATTCTATTTCTTCATATTAAAGCCCCAGTCCATCAATATTCCTGCCACATTTTCCACTGACTGTTCGGTTTCCAAATTGAAGTTTCGTTGTTTACAAAATTTGCTAAATTAATTTCAAAAGAAGGAATGACTTTTTTTTGTATTTTCTGGAGTTGATTTTTCAATCTCCCTCATTATTTCTGCCTCGCAAATATTTCCAAATTTCGACATACTTACTGGAATATTATTTGCTGTTTAATTCATTTTTCACATTGACACATCGCTTTTCTGTGTCTTCTTATTTAGCCGATAGCAAATTACGATGTTTGTACTCACAGATGAGAATTATTATACATCAGTGGAATTGTCCCCCGAATTACACTCGTGCATCAAAATAACCGGATAATTTCGCATTTCAGCGTGTTGTCTTTGAAAAACTGCACCTTCGGTGTTTCTCCAAAAAGTAAAATGAACTCATGCAGTTTTTTGACAACACGCTGAAATGCAAAATTATCGATAATTTTGATGCACTTGTGCAATTACTAACGAAAACGATCCACCCTATATAAAACTGAAGGCGTCAGTTTCAAGAAAAAGTACAAAAATTATATAAAGGGGGGTGTATAATCCAAAAGTCAATCCAAAATTTTTCTAAAATATAAACAACTTTCGTATTTAAACATTCTTGGTAACTAGTTTTTTGAAGAATATACATGTACGATTATCTTCAAGATGCCACACACACTAAGTTTAGAAAATTAGAACCTGTAAATACCAACCCTCATAAAAACATCAAAAAGCTATCGTAGTAATCCATAAAGCAGCACTATACACTCTCAGACTCATGTACTCCTGCAACCCCGTACGCCGACAAAATGAATGACATCTTGACAAGGGCGGTAATTAACTGCCTCCAAATGGTACTGGGGGGTTGTAAAATAATTTCTGTGTATGAGGGTCTCTGTTTTCCTCATATCTATTAAGAGTTGATGCCACTGGGTGTTTCGTAATAGCAGGGGTATTAAACTGCTATTGCCAAGTATTTAGGGCCAGGCAAAAGGGTCTGTTTTATACGAGAAGGGTGGGCCGTTACAACCAGTGCGATTTCAAATGTCCAATATCAGGTGTAGGATTTATTTTAGTTCTTAGAAGGGTTTATATTTAAAATATCAATGCTACAATTTTGTAAAAAGTTTTTCCTTCAGTTGTTAGGATTGGTTGGGTGGTAGTAAATAGACATCATACAATCCATAAGTATATTGGGCTAAGCCTGCACACTGTATTATGATTACTTTAACTCCTACTGGAGACATTACTTCAAGCTAACATATTGATTACTGATCGTGACTGTCAATAAATCAACTATTTATATTCGTCGTCATCACAAAAAATACATTAGATTTTGTATATACATTTATCAACTATTTAAAATGTAGGATTGTTTTCAATTTTTCTAAAATATTTCGTTTGTTTGTTTCAGAATCGCTGCCAACAATATCAAAGTACGATAAGTCGTTTGAATACCGAAATAGCCACGTTGCGTCAACAACTCGAACAAGCGGGCAGAGACAATAATCCCGAAGGAATTTTGCAAGCGCACGCTGCGGCTTTACACAGACAAGCTGAAGAATCCAGGAAACAATACGAAAGATGTTTGGACGATGTTGCCAACCAAGTGGTTAGGGCATTACTTACACAAAAAGTAATTGAAAATATATTTTTATTCACGGCCATAAAATAAGACTTAACAATCCAGCATAAACCGGTCAGAAATTTCTAAAAGTTTATGTGCTAATTCGTTGCTTTCATAGTAGAGTTTCATATAACTGTAAAGCTGTACTAATTTTCCCAAAAATTAAGTACTCGAGTCCGGTCAGCTCTAAACGCCTTGAACGATTATCTGCCAATAAGTAAATTCATGTTGAGGATGCTCCAAAACTGTGTTGACCTTGGAATATAGAGGGCTCTGTAGCGTAATGGTAACTGTATATACTGATCTCCAAAAATTAATTAAGAAACTCCAAAGCTGTACTGATTTTTATAAATTGAGAACTTCGCATCGCTCTGCCTGCTTTGCCGACTGACCTTGAAAGTTCAAAATGTCTTAAAAATCAGTCTATTGTTCTAGATATAACATATGTTTGTGCTCAAGCCAGAATTTTTATTGCGACTGATAGCTTTAAAGGCTGTGAAGGCTACAACTTATGAGTCGAAAACAGTCTGGAACTGCAAACAATCCCTTATGTAACTGGCTAGACACAACAAAGTATCTTTGTTATGGGTGCTAGTGCAAAAAGGAATCGTCGGAAACGAGATTGCTGATGGTCTCGTAAAAGAAGGAACTTGTACTTCTTTTATCGAACCGGATCTTCATTTCAAGTTTCAATAGTTATCCTTACTTCAATTTTTTATGTACAAGTTTCATAGTTTGTGATTTCATGCAGGTCGTCTTTCGTCCACGCTCTTGAACATAGTTCGCAGACTCAATTCCTGTCTTTTTGGTCCCATCTAAAGTATATCCATCGAACAAACAGAGCGACCCAAACAACGATAGATGCGTGATCGAAGTATGATCACCATGCGCCTTTGCATCTATTGGCTAAAATAAATATGCCTCCCTACGCTGGCCAATCGGATTTAACTGCAATCGGCCGGCAGAATTCATTGTCTTTGGTACATTGGTACAGAGTCGGAGAGATCACGTGCACTATGCATGATACTGTTTTGGAACACTCCGTTGCTTGGATGGACAGAGTATAGTACGCCGCCCCTGTTGTTTGCTGGCTCTAACGTTTTCCAGGTCTTCCAGTTCAAGATGTGTTCCGTTACTGTTGAAGGTAATTACGATGAGGCTCTATTGGAAAAACGTCTTTCTAGAAGATAGAGTTTCTTTCACCTGGTGTTGACGAAAACTATATTTTGAGTTGAGAATTTTGAAAACATTGGCGACACTCGTCAGTGAACCACTACATCAACACTTCACACACTTACGCGGGTCGATAACCAAGTTATCTGCTTCAGGTAATCTGTTAGTGTAGGTGTAGTGGTAGTGTGTTCAGAATAGAGTTTCTGTATTCTCATTCCTTCGTCTTTATACACTTTTTTCCTTAACTCATTGGTACCTGTGCTCATTTATTTCAGCTCATCAAGTTTTGCTAAACAAACATTAAATGCCTGGAATGCAAAAAGAGTTTTAAGGCTTCTTTCAAAATTTACCAGAATTGATTCATTCGAAGGCATTTATATTCTTCGAATAATGTTACCCCACAGACTATAGCAGACATGACCTACGTTGTCTAACAAGCCTATTAATAAACCACTGTCGTCCGATTCATCATATAGTAAGACTAGGACTCATGTCCATGCTAGGACTGCTGGAAGATCCATCGTGTTGTATTTATCTGGAAGATGTAACAGCAGAGCATATACTCGGCTTTGTGAAAAAACTGAATTTGTTTGATGAAATATGTATAGGTGTGGGTCGCAGTGGAGTGATGAATAAACCCACTCACTTCAAACCTAACCTAACTTGTTTACATGTCAAAAATGTCATTCGTGTCTTCTTAAATGTTGTTGGTTATCTAATAAAGCTCAATACACCAAATCAAACTACTGTTGAAGATTGTTTTTGATGTAAAACATCTGTTGGCACGCCTTGGCAGTAAAATCGACTGTAAAGGGCATGGCGATCTGATGCCATGCCGTGACGGCAAACGGCATGACGATCTGATACAATCATGTAGGTATTGTCAGCCTACAGACGTTTACAATTTACAATTACCGGAAATAAATGTTTTTACAGTTTTCGACATCTTTAAAGGGAAACATAAAAGATCAATATGGAATCGGGAAAGGTGAAAAACCACCCCTACCCCTAAAAACTACCCCACCCAAAAAGTGGTTTAATTCACGAATTGGCCATTTTGAAGTGTTCTGGGATTTAAACCCCAAAAAAACCACCCCTACAAATTTCATCCCAATCCGTTTCTGGACGTTTTACAACAAACATTTTTAAAAAATTTCTTGGAAAATTGTCTCCAATGAAATAATACGTAATCGACGTGAAGTATACGTCTCATATTTTAGTTATCATAAGTCTATTGTCTATGTTTAATTGCGGTAAAAATCTTGACAATAATAATAATAACTTTTTCATTTTGTTTGGATTCTTTTAGAAAAAAGTAATTTTTCAGGGTTTAAAAGAAGAGGTAAACTGTTTGAACATAAAAATACAAGATCTAGAAACTCAAAATCAAGCGCTAGCCTCCATGTTAGTGCACCAACTTCGTAGCGACAGTCCCGAAACTCCGGACTTGGAAGCTCTATCGAAACAACGTTTCTTAGAACCAACCAGACAATGTTTCTTCGAAGATAGAAAGCAGAGAATTAGTAGCGATAGTTCTATCGAAGCCACTTCACCGAACTCGCTGATGCAAAACAGCCTTAACGTTAAACATTGTAATTCTTTTAATTCGGAAGTTTTAGAAGAGAGTCCCGCTGATGCTTGTGATAGAGAATTAATTACTGGAGTGGATAAAAGGTTGTCCGCCGATACAGCCAATATTTTAGGTGAGTTGAAAACCTCTTTTATTATTCCGTATTAATAATTTCAAATTTTTTTTAGATACTCGGTTATCGTTGGAAGATAAAAAACGTCATCAAATTCTTACGAAACTCTGGACCGAATTGAAAGGTACCGAAGTAACTCCGAAAAGACTTTTGGAAGCCTTAAGCGCCGTAGATTCAGCTTTGTGGGTACCGCCGAAACGACCAGTATCGCTAAATTTACATCTACCCATACTGCAATCGACAAAGTATCGAAGATCGAGACCAATTTTAGCACAATCGACATCTAAAAGCGAAGAAGAAACTACTGGAAACGAATCTCCTGAAAGTGGTAATCGAGATGAAGGTTATTCGACGATGTCTTCCGATGTCCAAGCAGACGTAACGAGAGGTTCTGGAGACGCGACGTTGCCGCGTAGAGGATTAGAAGATTTGAAAGAGGCTAGTGATGAAACTGACGTATCTGACAACAGACTACTAGTTAGCGATAATAAAGATCCAGATATATTGTACATTCCGTTAAATTTGTTGAATATCAACCAAAGGTAATCACTCCTTTAATTTGGTTATTCAAAAAATTTTTATCGTACTCCCATGACAAATGAAAATTCTTACAAATAAATTAACCCCCTTGAAAAATTTTATCGTACAGCCAAGGTATAGAGATTTTTGCAAATAAATTAAATTCCTTTGAAAATTTCATCGTGCGTCCATGTCAAATGTAAATTTTTTGAAATAAATTAACCCTCTTCAAAAATTGTGTCGTACACCCATGGTATAGTAATTTTTGCAAATAAATGAAATTCCTTTGAAAATTTCATCGTACGCAAGGATTGATGCAACGAATTCTTCACAAACAAATTAACTCCATCCCAACATGCACATGATATAGTCGAGACACAATACGTCACACTAGCCTAGCATGTCGGTGACGCGAACCACCAACTAAAAATCGCTCAACGCGGCGCAAGAAGGTTTCAACAGTAATATATTAAGGGCATGTAAAATTGCTGAAAATTGTGCAGGCTAGTTGCACTAGGAAATTATTCCGCAACAATCTTTATTACGATTTCACCACCTAACTTCAAACTGACAGTTTCAATTTTCAGCTCACTACCGAGGAAATCATTCCACCGAAAATCAAGTGAAAAGCGCATTGTAATTGTTGAAACCACACGTTCAACAATTTGTATATTATTTATATTTAGTCCCTTTGTATATTCTTGTATAGTTATATTTTAGTGCTTTTATTGCTATTCGAAATATGCTTCTAGATATTTCTAGTTTCGTAAAAAAACCTGCGTTTTCCTTGTTTCTCTGGCGTCTCATCGTCGCCTGCGATGTTTACAATTCTCGGCGGTTAAGGTAGGAGTGGCTAAACACACATTTACGCGCCAAATGCTTTTCTCTCCCTCGTGGCTTGCGAGGTTAGAAACAAGTCGATGTTGAACCTCCACATTGAACGGTCACCCAGTTCAGATTCCTTTCCCGTTATAAATTTCAAACCAAATGGGCAAATTTCCATAGTAATTCCTTTATATCCAGAGAAAATGCAGTCTATTGAATCGAAGGCAGAAAAACTTCTGAAAACCCATGTTGTGGTAAAAACGGCCGCAACAGTAATATTACTTTACCTGAGGGAAATAGTCACTTCAAACACTGATTAAAATTTATTTTTTTGCAGGAATAGCTATCCGCCTAGTAAAGACATGCTGCCATTTCAACATATAATGCGGAGTTTTTCAGATTCGCATTTATGTATAAAAATTACGACGGCGCCATCGCCTTGCTATACCTTTAGTTCGCCAATTTCGAGTAGTCCGTCGATTTTTCTAGTGGACATCACGGAAAAAACGATAAATCCGTTGAGGAGGACAAGAGGCACTAGTACGTTATGGGGTAAGTTTTTAGTTACTATTTCAACACTTATTTTGCCAACAAAAAAATACTGTACAAGCCACTCAAGTGCTTACTTGAACCAGCAAAGAAGTCGACCATGGACGTGGAAATTTATAATTTTTTGCAGTTAATAATACACCTGACTCGATTATTGCAAAAATAAGCACAACAGATACCCATCAGTGCTGTTCACTTCGATCACTCAAATGTACCTACATTTGCTAACTTGTATTATGATCTTCCCTTGAGAATTCACCCTGTATGATAGATTATTCCTTTAAAAAATATTAAATTAAATTTTTTGGGATTTTTTTCATATTTTTATATTCAATAGAACAAGTAAATCTAATAATTTCTTCCCCTTTTCAACTGACTTTATTACACTAAACATGCTCATTGTGAACTCCCCTTTATGAACAACTACTAATCCAATCACTTATCAAAACAATTAGCCGATTTGATTAATATTTTGAAATAATAAATAAGTCAAAATTACACTTCACAATAATGTAAACAACTTTCATTCAAATAGGCAATTCGACGAACCTGGAATTCTGTACCGAAGACAACAAATCTCCTTTGTCCTGGTCGAGCGGAGCAGATGATCGTTTGGAATGCACAGCTTGGGATGCGGAGTACATTCAACATTGGTTAAAGCTGGACGAAACACGTTCCACATTACAGCAACATCACCGAGACATGCTAGAACTTGAATATGATCGTGCAGAATTGGAAGATTGGAGTTTGAGTTTATCTAATGACGATTTGAGGGAACAATGGAAAAAAAGCGATGTCACAACACCTGGACAAATATCTATATCGACTTTACCCAGCATCCAAGAAAATAACGCTTTGGAATTGGAAGAGGATTCCAATGAGTGTCTTTGGAACAACTCCAGGTAAGAATGGAAAAAGTATTTTCTCTCCTTGCTATATTAGTTTGGTGGCCAAAAACAGATCAGAGGAGAGCCGAACTGGAGCTATCAAAACTTCAGAGGCTTGCCTGTCTGTGCATAACGGCAATTGAAGTCATTCTCAATCTTCAGCCTCTTGCTCTGCATGTTGAGGCGGAAGCGAGAATGGCTGCATACAGGCTGGAATGCAATGGGGATTGGTACGAACGAACCAACACCCATAGTCATTCCAGAATCACAGATTTTATCACAAACTCGCTTCTTGAAATGAGAAGTGATAACATGTTGGCCACAATTAACGACCACCAACCATACCATATCCAGTTAAACTGGGATTGATTGGAAGCATGCAGTCAAGATGGAACGTTGGTGTGGAACACAGACGGATCTAAAACTGACATAGGAACAGAAGCTGGAGTCCATGGTGCCAGACCCAGGTGCAATGTCCAAGCATCGTTGGGGAAGTTTGCATCTGTATTCCAGGCAGAAGTCTACGCTATCGATACGTGTTTGCAAATGAACATCGAAAGGGGGTATAGAGGCCAAAAGATACTCATACTCTCAGATAGTCAGGCAGCACTGAAATTTTTAGCATATCCCCAGATCAGATCTAGACTGGTCTGGGATTGCCTACAAAAACTTTAAACCCTGGCAAACCATAATAGAGTGGATCCCGGGGCACAAGGGTATTGTAGGCAATGAAAAGGCAGACAGAGTCTGAAACTGCATTCACTGGTCCTGAACCAGTATTTGGAATATCAAAATCTGTTGCACGAGGTTATACATTTCGGTGGATTCAAACCAAACATCAGACGTACTGGAGACATATGCCAAAACAGGAACACAGCAAACTCCTGGTCAAAAAACCCTCGGAGTCGCTGACTAACGAAATATTAAACCTCAGCAGAGGCCAGATAAGGAAAGTGACGGGATTACTCACCGGTCACTGTGCCCTAAGGAAGCACATGGCATACAATTGGCATATACCAGACCAATTTATCCAGGGTATATATCTCTTAAACGAATAGAGATTTTCGAATGAGACAATAACTGATCTATTCCATTTCTAATACAGTTTAATATGGCGTAGAAAAAATAATCCCCTAAGTATTCATCCCTAATACAACCCCTTTAAATTTTTTAATAGCACCTTGTACATTTTTTTATAATTTCGGATGTGGGTCTTCCATCGTTTATTCAACAAATTTTTCAAAAATAAAATGGGTTCATAAGTAATCAAGAAAATATCAGGTTATTTTTTATTTTTGTTAAATTAATCAAGAAAGCCTTAAAGCTTAAAGGAACAATAAAAATAAATGTAATAAAAATTACATGAAAAAAATTAATAAAAATAACAATTAACTAATTAATATTATTTACATTAGATGTTCAAACTGTAGCCTGGATAAATTAGTCTGGGACACACTGTATAGGGAGGAACCTATCTGTCGGTTGTACATGGAAGAGGAAGAAACAGCCTCTCACATTATCTTCGAATTTGAAGCAATGTCTCATTGGAGATATATCCTCCTAGGACTAGAGTATCCAAGGGAGGATTTCTCCAAGAAGGACCTAGTGAAAAGACTGTGGAGCCTGATAAGGGCTACTGGTCTCTTCACATAAACGGTTTAACCAAGAGCCTAAAGGGTGAGGTGGGGAGGGAGGTATTTAAGCCTCTGACTGGTGGTGCCGAACCAATCAATCAATTCCTTGCTATAACTTATTTTAACTCCTGTTTTAGTTACATGATGGATAAAGAAGGAAGAGAGCTAGTAACTCTTTTAATGGACGGCCCCAATGGTGAAAAACATTGGCCTTACGCGATTTCTAACGGCGTTCCTCTACAGCAAATATCCCCTGATAACAGTTGGTCCAGCGGCGCTTCAGACTGTTGTAACTCCCATGAACCGGAAACTTATTCTAAAAGATCTTCAGTAGCCAGCAGCGATACAGGGGAATTACCCAACATCGGAACCGATTTTACTAGAGATTTTTATAGGTAAAAGAAAAACTTCTTTTCGTGGTTTTATTTTTCATAGTTATCGTTTCAGATTGGTGAAATTTGAAAGCACTAAAAGCTTGGCATCGACATCGTCACGAAGCTTGGGAGGCGCTTTAAGTGAAAACGGCGATAATCGAGAAGCTACATTACAAAACGTCCTCACCTTCATAGCCGAACAACAAAAATACGTCCATTATAGAGAACCCACTACCAGACCGTGCTCGGTAAACGAAGTAACCAAAGAATTTAACATTGAAGCTCCTCCGCAGAATGTTGAAGATATCAAGAGCAATGATAGTGATTACGGTATACCCAAAAGCGAGTCTAAATCCGGTGATAACGAGAATTACGTCACTTTGAAGCAGCTGTGCGAGGAATATTGCCTGAAAGAAAAAGAAAAAGAGGAAAATGGTGAGTAACAATAACATTTATTGTTCTTTGGTTGAAAATGCAACATATGATGCTGTAATCACATCTTCAGGTCACAAGAGATTTCAAAATGCACACATTATTCCATTTTCGATGCGCGACAATATTAAATACGCTCTCTATTCTGTTTTATTTTGTTGGTTATGTTGTTAGCTCTCAACACATTCTCCCTCTATTTTTTTATTGCCCTGAAGTAAACGCGTGTGTTCGATTTCACTGTCAACTTTATTGATACAACTGAGTTCCGTGACGTCATTTGCGGTCGAATTACAGCTTCAGATTATTCATTTCTCTCCAACACATGGATAACTTCATGGACCTTTCACTAGGACCCTATGTCTAATTTCTAATGTCTAATTTTTTAATTAAAATTGCGTGAGAACTGAATCCTGTTAGTTTGAATAAGAAATATTCTAGGTCTGTTCCAACCGCAATCAGAAACTGTCTGAAATGATCAAAGAATAGTCGACCATTGCAATCAGAGATAGGAATTAGGCGAAAGTAAGCTCGTTGTTCGCTATGACTAGTTATTCTCTGATCCTTTCTCATTGCGGTTGGAACAGACCTTCTATGGGCACTAGGAAATTTAATTATAACATATAGATAAAAAATGAGGTTAAAGAATAAAATCAAGTAGTGTTTCGGTTCAACTTGGCGCGCATAAATGACAGGCGATATATACGGGTGTACAGTTGAAGCTGCCTTCACACCACAGCCGTCACGGGGGGAAACAAGATTATCTGTGGGTGGGAGCATGGATATCTATGGGTGGGAGTCAACCAGTCAAGACCAGTTCAAAATTTTGTCACCTCTGCCGCATGTGATCCTCGTATCCCTACCAAACATACTCATTCTTTCCCACTTATTCTTCCTTATGCTTCATGTGACTAGATTTCCTTTCTTATACTGTATATAGCAGCTCTACATGCCGTGGAGGATTGGTTGGCTATTATTTACCAACTTTTTTAAAAAATTTCAGTTATTCCATTTTTTCTTGGCCTTCCTTTTTCTTTTTTTGGTACCATTCCTCCCTTAAAACCTTCTTTGTTGTCCTGTTATCAGGAAATCTTGATACGCCACCAAACCACCTGATTCGTTATTTAACAGATGTCCTGTCAGGAAATTGTCGCCTTAAAAAGCTCAAAATAGCGGAGCAAGAATATAGATTATGTGGAATGGAAGAAGAAACCTCCATCCACATACTTAAGGATTGCATAACAATTCAGAATCCTATGGCACAACACCTAGGAGAAAACTGGATAGAAGAGGGACACTTACCTAAACTAAAGCCTGCAGACATCCTAAAATTCCTCCAGGAAATAGGTCTAAAGGAGCTACTTGTCTCTGAGACTTTCCTCAGGAACTAAGTAGAAGTAAGGGGGTACCATATATCTTTCAGGTCTCAGTGAATGTTACCCCAATATACATAGATTCGTTTGGATCTTATTATCGATGTTATGAGAGTAATTTAATATCATTCCAATAATTCCTTATCAATTCTTCTAATCCAATTTTACCCCACTTTTTTGCCTCCGTAGGTATTTTTTGCTTCTATGCATCAAGTCGGTCTTGATCTTTTTTGTTCAAGGTCCAGAGTTTCGAACCATATAAAACATCTGGTCTTATGATGGTTTGGTATATTCTCTTTTTTGGAAACTCTGGATACTGATTTTGATTTCGAAACTTTTAATAGCGCCCCTACACTTTTGTTGCTTTGATTCTATTTTGCTCTTCATTTTTATTATTGATATTTACTTCAACCTAAAGTGTATTCAAAATTAAGAAGCCCAAACGGTAACAAATGCACATGTGAACAAAACTGCTGCAATGTCACTTTTCCTGAATGTTTCACTTCTGCTTGACCAATTAGGGCATATTTTCCGCATAGCATGTAACTATCACTGTACTACATTTGTTTAGGTTGATGCTTTATGATTTTTAATCAACTTTAGTGAGTTTATTAAATGTTTTTGTCCTTTTTTTTATAGCGAAAGACAACAAAGAAATAATCGAAGAAAACTTGAAACACGCTAGCGAAATTTGCTTAGTGACACCCATCGATCAGGAGAGCGAGAATTGTTCGAATATAAGCGAACGCCCCGTAGACATTTGTAGTAGCGTCAACGTTGAAATAACATCGACCGATTACCAAAGTTGTGTATTGAAAGACAGTGATAAAGACAAAGAAAAAAGTGATAGTTTAATTAGTGATTTAACAAAATCTAGTGATACGACTTTTAGTGATATTTCTACGAACAATTATACAAGTGAATCGTTGACTTCCAGTGTAAGTACTCCGGATACGGTCGTTTCGAAAATACCGAGAAGGAGAACGGCTTCTAGAATACCAGTTAGTCCTGCGAAGGTAATAGCCGTCAATAACAATAATAATAAAGAAAACGTTAAAGATACGAAGATACCAAAGAGCAAAATACCGCATAAGAGCAATAAACCAAAACAAAAGGTAATGTAACAACTATTAACAATACTGTAAGATTTTTATTTATTTATTTAATCAAACTAAAAATTATCATAAACTCGCTATACAATGTCAGTCACATGCCTATTTGGGCTCGACCTCCGCCTAGTTTATCCCAAAGCTTGTCGAATTCCAGTTCCAGAATGTTCTGAACAGTATTCGTCTATTTAGTTAGCATGGGCGGGTGTTCATGATTAATGAAAGGGGCATGCCTTGTGTAAAATATTTTGTGGATTTAGATAGGATCTAAGGGGTCTATCTATAAAATACAATCAAGAAATTCATTCCACATCAGATATGCTGTCTAATAGTTGTTCACGAAGCTTCCAGGTGGCGACGGTATTCTCTCATCGCTTTGGTGATTATTCTTCTGCCATTGGTCTCCAAAAAGAGGTATTTCATAGAGGTCTATAAAATACAATCAAGGAAGTCATTCTGGATCAGATAGGCTGTTTACTATATGCTCGAGATGCTTCTAGGTGGTAGGGTATCACCTTTGATAATTATCCGGTTACCATGGGCGTTCCATCGAAGTATTCTAAAGGAACTATTCTCAAAATAATATCCACAACTGCAAATTGTCTAGATAATAATTCTAGACAAAGTAAGCGATGTTTTATGCGATCGCGAAGCTTCCAGGTGGCACTAGAAGTCTCTCACCAATTTATAATCTTGCCATTGATCTCCCATTGAAGTATTTTCTAAGGGATCTATTCATAAAGTACTTTCAAGAAATTCATTATAGATCAGATAGGATGTCTAATAGTTGATCGCGAAGCTTCCAGGTGGCCCTGGTAGTCTCTTGCCAGTTTATACTCGCTTTGGTGATCATTTGGTTGCCATTGGTGTCCCAAAGGATCTATTCTCAAAATACTATCCACAGCTGCAAATTCTCTTGATATTAATTCTAGACCATGTAGGCGAAGTTTAATAGTTGTTCGCGAAGCTTCCAAGTGGCGCTAGTAGTCTCTTGCCAATTTATACTCTTCTTGATGGCCATGAGCATCCCATCGAGGTATTGAAAGGATCTATAAACACTATCCAAAGTTGCAACTTTTTTTGATAATAATTCTAGACCATGTAGGCTATGTTTAATAGTTGTTCGCGAAGCTCCAGGTGGTGCTGGTAGTCTCTTGTCAGTTTATACTCGCTTTAGGGATTTTCCAGCTACCATTGACGACCCATTGAGATATTCTAAAGTAAAGGTTCTATTCTCAAAATACTGTTCACAGCTGCAAATTCTCTTGATATTAATTCTAGACCATGTAGGCGAAGTTTAATAGTTGTTCGCGAAGCTTCCAAGTGGCGCTGGTAGTCTCTTGCCAATTTATACTCGTCTTGATGGCCATGAGCATCCCATCGAGGTATTCAAAGGATCTATAAACACTATCCAAAGTTGCAACTTTTTTTGATAATAATTCTAGACCATGTAGGCTATGTTTAATAGTTGTTCACGAAGCTTCCAGGTGGTGCTGGTAGTCTTTTGCCAGTTTATACTCGCTTTGGGGATCATCCAGCTACCATTGACGACCCATTGAGATATTCTAAAGTAAAGGATCTATTCTCAAAAAACTGTTCTCAGCTGCAAATTCTCTTGATAATGATTCTAGACCAAGTAGACGAAGTCTAATAGTTGTTCGCGAAGCTTCCAAGTGGCGCTGGTAGTCTCTTGCCAATTTATACTCTTCTTGATGGCCATGAGCATCCCATCGAGGTATTGAAAAGATCTATAAACACTATCCAAAGTTGCAACTTTTTTTGATAATAATTCTAGACCATGTAGGCTATGTTTAATAGTTGTTCACGAAGCTTCCAGGTGGTGCTGGTAGTCTTTTGCCAGTTTATACTCGCTTTGGGGATCATCCAGCTACCATTGACGACCCATTGAGATATTCTAAAGTAAAGGATCTATTCTCAAAAAACTGTTCTCAGCTGCAAATTCTCTTGATAATGATTCTAGACCAAGTAGACGAAGTCTAATAGTTGTTCGCGAAGCTTCCAAGTGGCGCTGGTAGTCTCTTGCCAATTTATACTCTTCTTGATGGCCATGAGCATCCCATCGAGGTATTGAAAAGATCTATAAACACTATCCAAAGTTGCAACTTGTTTTGATAATAATTCTAAACCATGTAGGCCATGTTTAATAGATGTTCGCGAAGCTCCAGGAGGTGCTGGTAGTCTCTTGCCAGTTTATACTCGCTTTAGGGATCATCCAGCTACCATTGACGACCCATTGAGATATTCTAAAGTAAAGGATCTATTCTCAAAATACTGTCCACAGCTGCAAATTCTCTTGATATTAATTCTAGACCATGTAGGCGAAGTTTAATAGTTGTTCGCGAAGCTTCCAAGTGGCGCTGATAGTCTTTTGCCAGTTTATATTCGCTATGGTGACTATCTGGCTACCATGGGAGTCGCATCAAGGTACTCAAAAGATCTATGCTTAAAATATTATCAGAAGTCGAAAATTCTCTTGATAATAATTCTAGACCAAGTAGATAGTCGTTCGCAACGCGGTTCACGAAGCTTTCAGGTGGCGTTAGTATTCTGGCCGTGATATCAGCCTCTCATAAACGTCCTGTAAGGGGCAGGCAGAGAGCAGGATTAAATGGACTAAAAATAGGTTTTGCAAATGGTCTCTTCTGTTTAAAATTTCAAAAAAATTTGCTTTGATAACGAGAAATAAGGTGCAGTGGTGTTGGTGGAAATAAAATGTCTACTAGTATTACAATGTCATTATGTTTTTTAGAAAACAATTCACGTCCAACAACAAAACAACTCACCCCAACACATAGTAACGTCGGAGAAACTACCTCAAAGCACATCAGGTGTATTGAGTCACATAATCGAAGGACCACCACATCGAGCAGTAAGTTTTCACGAAAGAGCCACCTCCAAAGATGTCATCGACGAATTGAACAGGATGATAAAGAGTGGGGATGAAACGGTGGCCAATCAAGAAAGCAGCGAAGGAACGAAATTGGATCAAGCTTGTCGACCTACGGGATGGATTCACGTCGAAAAGGACATCGACTTGGCGGATCCTAAGGTATTTAGTTTAATGGACTCGACTAAAAGATAGGCATCCGAAAATTTTCTTGTCGTTTTTTAGGCAAGAGCAAATTTATTGGACGTAATGATGGCGTCGGTATCGAGTGATTCTTCGCCAACGTCATCCTGTGGAGGAAGCGTGAATAGTGATTCAACGGAAGACCCTCCGGATTACGGACATCTACATAGAATTCACAAATATCATCGACAGAAAAAAGGTACAGTATCCTTCTGAATAATTCCCTTTGATTTTTTTCTAAATACTTCTTAATATAAGCTGGCTCAAAGTTCACCATGCTTTATTTATTCAAACACGTTCACATAGCAGACGATAAAAGTCTTAACGTCACAGATGTCATTTTTGTCAAAAATTAATTCCAAACAAATTTCGTGTCAAATTAAAAAAAAAACTTTTGACAAGAATGACATTGATGACGTCACACTTTCTTAATGTCTAGTATAATATTACATTTTTTGAACTCGTATCAATTACGATACGAGCTGCAGGCATGACTTAACAGCCATTATTAAATGCTTATTTCATTATATACTATTAAGTAACAGAAACCCAAGGTTTTCTTTACATGTCCAAAGCAATATCTCCTTTGTATTTACATTTTTTTTATGAATGCTTTAAACCTTTTGCTGGCTTGGAAATTTTATGTTTCCCGCCGGTTTAAATGGTTGCTCCAGGCTGCGTATTTCCATATATTCTTCTACCATTTCCAGTAGATAGACTACGTCAGACTCAGAACAGAAGTTGTGCGCGCATTTTACGCATGTACCTTTCACTCCTAGCCACGCTTCTTCTTCCTGTAACAAGCTGACATAGAACTTGAAAGTTAACACAAATGAACTTGCTAGGTGATACAGCGAGAGCTGATTTTCCAAAACCGGCACCCCCACTATTTACAATTTTAAAACATATATCATTGATTAATTCATCGAGAAGAGCAAGGAAAATGATTGAAGAAGCCATTTTGTTCAACACTGTATAGCTTTTTCAATCATTTTCCTTGCCCTTCTCGAACTATACATTGCTGCGACAAGCTGACACAGAACTTGCCAGGTGACACGGAAATGTTTTGACGATTGACTTCCGACACGGGACTGTACGTTATTGTGACAAGCTAACGCAGAACTTGCCTGGTGACATAGAACTGTTTTGACGATAGACATCTGACACAGAACTATACCGGCGCACGCTTGTTTTCTGATTCAACATAAGCGCTGCTCCACCTAGCGACATAAAACGGAACTAGTTTGTTGTACATTGTTTGAATTTGTGGTGGGATGATGTTATATGCTGATGCTTACATACGTTTCTTTAAAAATATAATGACAATACTTCTAGAGTAAAGCATATAATAAAGAAAATGAAAAACTGGCCAAAGGAAACGTATGAACTAAAATCAAACAATAGAATCGACTAGAAAGTGAGGCTATAAAACAATGTTCGGTTGTCGCCACCTCGGCGCTACGATTTCTTCTATTTTTCTATTTAAATAAAATAGAGATATTGCTTGTGAACAAAAAGGCTTTGTGTTACAGTTTTAGATTATTGTTGTTATGTGAACTGCTTATATTAATTTCGTATAATATTCCCCATCACCGATTTGAATAACTTAGAGCGTAACTATTACTTTTTTTTGCCCACTAACTGCATGTAAGAAAAAATTTTTTTGAAACCATGACCAATAAAACAACAATCCCGAACATTTTACTGAAGTACGTTCTACTACTACCATCGCTTCTTGTAATTGGTCATTGATCTATTTTCTTTTTATAATTTTTCGTTCCTACACCTATCTACTTTTCAATCTAGAAAATATTATCTCACTTTTCTCTTTAGTTTCTTCACAATCTATTATACCTAATTTTTGAAATTCTTTCTATTCTTATATGTAATTTTTTTATATTTTTTGAGTTTGTTTACTGATTTTTCACACATCAAATATTCCAAATGAGACAATTTGTCACTATAGATATCAAAGATGTTTCTTTGAATAGTATATATTTTAAATAGATCTAAGAGTGTTAAATCGGGAGATCTAGGAGGTTTATTAAATACTATCCTCTGGACACCATATCCAGCTAATCTGGAATGGGTTGGAAACATGCAGTCAGGAAGGAACGTTGGTGTGGTACACAGACGGATCTAAAATGACATAGGAACAGGAGCTGGAGTCCATGGTGCCACACCGATGTGCAATGTCCACGCATCGTTGGGGAAGTTTGCATCTGTATTCCAGGTAGAAATCTACGCCATCAACCTGTGTTTGCAAATGAACATTAAAAGGGGGTATGGAGGCAAAAAGATCCTCATACTCTCAGATAGTCAGGCAGCACTGAAATCAGATCAGATCTAGACTGGTCTGGGACTGCCTACAAAAACTTTTAACACTGTCACACCATAATAGAGTAACTCTTAAGTAGGTCCCGGGGCACAAGGGTATTGTAGGCAATGAAAAGGCAGACACTCTAACAAAGCTGGGGTCTGAACTGAAACTGCATTCACTGGTCCTGAACCAGTATTTGGAATATCAAAATCTGCTGCACGTCGGTGGATTCAAACTAAACATCAGACGTACTGGAGACACGTGCCAAAACAGGAACACAGCAAACTCCTGGTCAAAAAAAATTCGGAGTCAATGACTAACGAAATGTTAAACCTCAGCAGAGGCCAGATAAGGAAAGTGACGGGATTACTCACCGGTCACTGTACCCTAAGGAAGCACATGCATACAATTGGCATATATATATATATATATATATATAGGGAGGAGCCTATCTGTCGGTTGTACATGGAAGAGGAAGAAACAGCCTCTCACATTATCTTCGAATGTGAAGCAATGTCTCATTGGAGATATATTCTCCTAGGACTAGAGTATCCAAGGGAGGATTCCTCCAAGAAGGACCTAGTGAAAAGACTGTTGAGCCTGATAAGGGCTACTGGTCTCTCCACATAATAAATGGTATAACCAAGAGCACAAAAAGCCTAAAGACTGAGGAGGCTCTGACTGGTAGTGCCGAACCAACCAATCAATCAATCAATCCTCTGGAAAATAGATCTACAAATGAAGATTTACTTCTAGAACATTTAAAATACGCGAGGCATTTTTCAACATATCTAAATACACCACCCCAAAAATTTTGATTTCAATGTAGATCGGCACCTTCCTAACGTTGCCATTTAGGGTTTGTGTAGAATTCTACTACCATCACATGTGTGTGGATGTTATCTAGTTTCAGTCTCTCTATTCAGGTTTACTATTAAAAGTGGGGGGAATTTATTTGTTTAAATATTCAAGACTTTGTATATAGTGACAAAATGTGTACATTGGATCCATCTACTTCTTATTGCTTGTACGCTGTTTTTTAACATTTCATTTATTGCTTTCAATCATTATAAAATCATGACGAAATCATCGATTTAAACAATGACAGGATTATTTTGGATACGTACTCCGAACAGTCTGATATACATTTGGCAATTGAACACCACAAAGAAAATGAATAAACTTCGAATTTTGGATAAATTATCTTTATTTTCATTTTATGTTGTTATTGTATTTTGGTTGGGTCAAGCGTCAAGCGAACGTCGGTAGCAAATTTTAGCTACACGTTATATGCAGTCAAGATCATCCGATCACTCTGACTTCAAAGAAGCCCATCCTATTACTATGATGACCGTCTATATTGACATTTGCTCATTTTGTTTTCATTTTACCAAAATTTTTTGATTTTGTATTCATATTAAGGTGTGTATAAATTTGAGCAGACGAGCAAGTCACGCCGGTTTAGAATCACACGAAAAACGAGTCTACCACACGCCGCGCGAATTAGGTTCGCGGCGATCCGTTTCTTAGCGATATAGTTGAATATGGAATGGTCTGTAGAAACAATGTTATATTTAGTGGAGACATTGTTCTCCATCTATGGTTAGTAGTCTCCAATATATATAGATAGTGAAAGCTCGTCGTGTATACGCACCTTACGTAACAATCCAATTATTCCGAGTTACGTAGCGACTCGGATAAGAAGAAGACGAGCAGGTATTTCTTTTGTACAACTTGACCTAATGTATCCAAAATATCCTGTACATAAAAATCATTTCATATTTAAATCAGTAAACAAAACTCCCAACTGATAGCACCCGAGCAAAACTCAAGGGTACCTCAGTAAAAATGTTGGGGATTTTAAAGCTTCCACTTCGGCACCATGCACCCCAATGACGGAGACTACAGTGTGAAAAAATGCTTGTAGCCAACGCCGCCAGGCCTGAACTGGCCGTCGTCAGGGCCGGCGTTCCCATCCACAGACCCA
The DNA here is from genome assembly GCA_947563755.1 of Lochmaea crataegi. Classification (NCBI taxonomy): domain Eukaryota; kingdom Metazoa; phylum Arthropoda; class Insecta; order Coleoptera; family Chrysomelidae; genus Lochmaea; species Lochmaea crataegi. The sequence continues at coordinate 11,640,729 of OX387426.1, forward strand.
CAATTATCGGTAGACCGGATTTCTTCGTCCGATACGGTACGAAAGAGAAAGAAGCAGTGGCATCTTTCGACTTTTTGGATGAATTAAGTACCACCAGCAGTTCGTTGAGTTGTTCGATGGAAGGAACTCCCGAAGAGGAAACCGAAATTTACGAAGTTCAAGGTCGAGACGAGGAATGTGTGATCGCATGTAAAGTTAACGAGGTTTAAAAAATTTTACGTTGGTGTAATCTCGTTGTATTCGGATTAGGATCGAACTTCAGATGGTGAGATTTGTCTAGAAACCCTTGTTAAAATATTTATGTGATAAGAAACAAGCGAGATTGCATCATCCATAAAGGAATTTTATTTTTATTTATCGAATTTGATAAAAGAACTCGAATTACAAATATTGTTTTATTAACATTTTAATATCAATTTTTCGATATGAATTTAATTTGCAAACGCTTGCCAAACTCAATCTCATAATATATTATGTATATAGTTTACTTCTTAATAAATAAAAGAAATCTACTCGTTTCATTATTTCTTGTACTGGCTGTAAATTTTTCGTAACGCATGTATAGCCGGTCAATTATAGCTTGAGCCCTGGTCGAACCACTCCCACTGATGCGCACTGGTCACACTCCAAAGCATCGCGCAGGTAGTTAATACCGCCAGAACTCAAGCTATATTTGGCCAGCTCTACCTAGTAATATGTATTTATTTTGTTTTTAATTTCAAATGTATGCCCAATGTTGCTACCGTCTGGGTCTCTCAAAGACCCACATTAAACGTCCTACTCGAACTATACAGGATGTCTTGACAAACGATGAATTGGATTTTGCATTTCGGGAAAGAATAATATTCAGCACCCATAGCAGTTTCGATGTTGCAAAATTACAAAAATTTGGTAACTATAACCACTGTAACTTGTTAAATAATTGTCAGAATGACACGAAGTTTTAACAGGTTTCGTTTGAAAAGTGGTACTATCAAGAAACTATAGGAATCTGTCAATCAATTATTTTGAAAACTACAAAACTTGGAACAGTAAGATATTGTCAAAATGACATAAAATTTTGACAGCTATTGCTTGAAAGTTGATACTATCAAGAAATTATATGAATATGTCAAGTTTGAATTTTTTTATCAATTATTTTGTAAATTACAAAACCTGGAACAGTAAGATATTGTCAAAATGACATGAAATTTCGACAGGTATCGCTTGAAAGTTGGTACTATCAAGAAACTATAAGAATCTGTCAACAGTGAATTTTTTATCAATTATTTTGAAAAGTACAAACCTTGGGTCACTATAACCACTGTAACTTGCAAAATAATTGTCAGAATGACATGAAATTTTAACATCTATCGCTTGAAAGTTGATACTATCAAGAAATTATATGAATATGTCAAGTTTGAATTTTTTTTATCAATTATTTTGTATATTACAAAACTTGGAACAGTAAGATATTGTCAAAATGACATGAAATTCCGACAGGTATCGCTTGAAAGTTGGTACTATCAAGAAACTATAAGAATCTGTCAACAGTGAATTTTTTTATCAATTATTTTGTATATTACAAAACTGGGAACAGTAAGATATTGTCAAAATGACATGAAATTTCGACAGGTATCGCTTGAAAGTTGGTACTATCAAGAAACTATAAGAATCCATCAACAGTGAATTTTTTTATCAATTATTTTGAAAAGTACAAACCTTGGGTCACTATAACCACTGTAACTTGCAAAATAATTGTCAGAATGTCATGAAATTTTGACAGTTATCGCTTGAAAATTGATACTTTCAAAAAAATTATATGAATATGTGATTGAATTTTTCTTATCAATTATTTTGTAAATTACAAAACTTGGCACACTATAACCACTGTGACTTGTAAGATATTGTCAGAATGGCATGAAATTTCGACAGGTATCGGTTGAAAGTTGGTACTATCAAGAAACTATAAGAATCTGTCAACAGTGAATTTTTTATCAATTATTTTGAAAAGTACAAACCTTGGGTCACTATAACCACTGTAACTTGCAAAATAATTGTCAGAATGACATGAAATTTTAACATCTATCGCTTGAAAGTTGATACTATCAAGAAATTATATGAATATGTCAAGTTTGAATTTTTTTTATCAATTATTTTGTATATTACAAAACTGGGAACAGTAAGATATTGTCAAAATGACATGAAATTCCGACAGGTATCGCTTGAAAGTTGGTACTATCAAGAAACTATAAGAATCTGTCAACAGTGAATTTTTTTATCAATTATTTTGTATATTACAAAACTGGGAACAGTAAGATATTGTCAAAATGACATGAAATTTCGACAGGTATCGCTTGAAAGTTGGTACTATCAAGAAACTATAAGAATCCATCAACAGTGAATTTTTTTATCAATTATTTTGAAAAGTACAAACCTTGGGTCACTATAACCACTGTAACTTGCAAAATAATTGTCAGAATGACATGAAATTTTAACATCTATCGCTTGAAAGTTGATACTATCAAGAAATTATATGAATATGTCAAGTTTGAATTTTTTTTATCAATTATTTTGTATATTACAAAACTGGGAACAGTAAGATATTGTCAAAATGACATGAAATTCCGACAGGTATCGCTTGAAAGTTGGTACTATCAAGAAACTATAAGAATCTGTCAACAGTGAATTTTTTTATCAATTATTTTGTATATTACAAAACTGGGAACAGTAAGATATTGTCAAAATGACATGAAATTTCGACAGGTATCGCTTGAAAGTTGGTACTATCAAGAAACTATAAGAATCCATCAACAGTGAATTTTTTTATCAATTATTTTGAAAAGTACAAACCTTGGGTCACTATAACCACTGTAACTTGCAAAATAATTGTCAGAATGTCATGAAGTTTTGACAGTTATCGCTTGAAAATTGATACTTTCAAAAAAATTATATGAATATGTGATTGAATTTTTCTTATCAATTATTTTGTAAATTACAAAACTTGGCACACTATAACCACTGTGACTTGTAAGATATTGTCAGAATGGCATGAAATTTCGACAGGTATCGGTTGAAAGTTGGTACTATCAAGAAACTATAAGAATCTGTCAACAGTGAATTTTTTATCAATTATTTTGAAAAGTACAAACCTTGGGTCACTATAACCACTGTAACTTGCAAAATAATTGTCAGAATGACATGAAATTTTAACATCTATCGCTTGAAAGTTGATACTATCAAGAAATTATATGAATATGTCAAGTTTGAATTTTTTTTATCAATTATTTTGTATATTACAAAACTTGGAACAGTAAGATATTGTCAAAATGACATGAAATTCCGACAGGTATCGCTTGAAAGTTGGTACTATCAAGAAACTATAAGAATCTGTCAACAGTGAATTTTTTTATCAATTATTTTGTATATTACAAAACTGGGAACAGTAAGATATTGTCAAAATGACATGAAATTTCGACAGGTATCGCTTGAAAGTTGGTACTATCAAGAAACTATAAGAATCCATCAACAGTGAATTTTTTTATCAATTATTTTGAAAAGTACAAACCTTGGGTCACTATAACCACTGTAACTTGCAAAATAATTGTCAGAATGTCATGAAATTTTGACAGTTGTCGCTTGAAAATTGATACTTTCAAAAAAATTATGGGAATATGTGATTGAATTTTTCTTATCAATTATTTTGTAAATTACAAAACTTGGCACACTATAACCACTGTGACTTGTAAGATATTGTCAGAATGGCATGAAATTTCGACAGGTATCGGTTGAAAGTTGGAACTATCAAGAAACTATAAGAATCTGTCAACAGTGAATTTTTTTATCAATTATTTTGAAAAGTACAAACCTTGGGTCACTATAACCACTGTAACTTGCAAGTTAATTGTCAGAATGACATGAAATTTTTTGACAGATATCGCTTGAAAGTTGATACTATCAAGAAATTATATGAATATCTCAAGATTGAATTTTTGTATCAATTATTTTGTAAATTACAAAACTTGGGACACGAAATTTTGACAGGTATTGCTTGACGGATGGTACTATCAAGGAACTATGTGGTTCTGTCGACAGTGTTGCCAGATTGCAAAAGACCGTGATTTATTTTTTTAACTGACAATGTAAAATGCATTTTTCAGTAGAAACTTTGAAAGACATCCTGTATCGATATTATTAATAAAAGATTAAGTGTCAAATACTATCAATCTGGTCATTTTTTAAATTATTTTATATTGTAAAGTTTAGGATTTTTTTCCAATTAATTTTGAAATATGTAGAAAAATCTCACTTTATCAATACTCAAAAAAAGGAAATATAAAAAATGGTCAGTTTATTTGTAGAAACGATAACACCAACTTCGTTGTTTTGATACTTTTCGTTGATTTTCAATAAAGTTATTAAAACATTTCACTGATTTACACATTTTTTTGCAAAATGGATGTCTTTTTTCATCTTCGATTTCCAAATTCCGGAAAAGCGTCAAATAATAAATTTTCGAAGTGCAATTTTCATTTTCAGTGCTGTAATTTTAAAAATTTTTGTAATTGAACTTTATTCACAGCAGAAATGAAAAATTACAAATTGTGCCAAACACCTGCATTTCAAAATTCAAAATAAAAAATGAAGCAGTATATCGAAAATTTCAGAAGAAAACTATAGCTCTGGTAACATCTTACCATAATATCTCCAAACATCATTTAGTAACTTTTAAATGATTTAATAGATTTCTTTCAAATTTTGGGGATTTTATCGAGGTCAATTTTGAATTTTTTCAGATCTAAAATCAATGGTATATAAGCTAAATATTCTGAACCAAACCGAAACCATCGGGACTCGAACCCGGCACCCCTCGGTTAGAAAGCCCTTACGTAACCCTCTGCGCTGCGGACGGTTCCAACCCATCAATGTGTTCTGTTCGGTATTATAAGCTACCATTAACCAAAATTTGAACAAAATCTATTGAGTCATTTAAAAGTAACTCATTTACACCCGGTATATGATACTTTTATTGTTAGCGTGGGAAAAATATTTCAACTTTTAACGGAAATACTTGTCATCAGTTGATATTTTTTTCCAAACAAAACAAGATGCGTAAAATCATCGAAATGTTTTTAAATAACTCACGTTTTAAACGTCATGTTAATAACGAAGTTGTGACAAAAATTACAAAAAGTTGTGTGAACAAATAGATAATAATGTCCATTTTACAAAACAAATATTTCAATCTACACATTTCATAAACAGTAAACATCACTACCAAAATTGTTAAAACCGTTCATGCTAAAATATTGAAAATTAACATCACAAAACGATTTCAAAAAAATATTTTGTTGTAATTTTTGACGATTTGAACATTTATTAAAAAACCATATTATGCTTTCTATCCTACTAACTGTTTTTTCAAAAATGCAATTAATTTTGCATTGAGAATAATATAAGTTTTGATTTTCAAAGTTTATTTCAATATTGAATATCAAGACCAGAGCATTGAAGATTTTAGGCTTGAATTGACTCAAAATTAGCTTGAGAGTCATTTCCGAATATATTTTAACCTTTTTTTATTCAAGCAAATCTGCGAGACAAGCGTATTTGTATTTTGTGTTGCCTACGCAAATTGAAATATTTTATATAACTTTAAATATGTATGGTTGTGGCTCAGCATTATTAGCTTTAAAAGTCTCAGTTTCATTAGCATTATTTCCTGTTTCTTCTTCAGTTTCCTGTTCGATATTGTTTGCTTCAACCTCATCATTTTCCTCTTCTTGGTTCAATTCACAAATATCTATTGGATTAGGCCGATTAGGGTTTCGGACACTTTGATTGTATTTTTGCAATTTAAATTCATTAAGACGTTCAACTGGATATTTTTCCTTAGAGCAAGGAAATATGCCAGTCGATTCAAAAGACGCTTCGCTTTTGGTGAGACGTCTCTGATTTAATCTGTGCCATTCTGTAAGTTTTTGATTCCATTTTAGCTTTAGTGGTCCAAAGCAAAATCTTAAGACGGTAGGCAACCAATTGCACATAACAACCGGCAACATTGTAAAACCGGGGTGCTGTCAATGAATAATGGCGCTGTGTCCATTTTTATGTTAATAATTACTTACGGGCTGGTATCAAAGGCAAAACAATATGATTGAATAGAGATTTACCAGACCTTTTAAATGAGGTATGACTTGATACCTAATGCCATTTGAAAAAATGTAAGGGGTGTCTCCAGTAGGGTGGGGGTGAATCTGACATTTATGACATTAGCGCCAGAAAGTGTCCCCCTCAAGTTAAAAGTTGACGTGTTTTGGCATTTCTTTCTAATATGTCCCATTTTTGAAATATTAAGGGTGGGTCCTTTTCAAATGAACACAGTGTATACTGCTTCAAGACAATTATAGTGATCAGTACAAACGATATTTTACTTTACAAAAACCCGCTACATACACAACAAATTGGCGACGAGGATGGGATATAAGCAGTTCCAGATCCACGTGCTGCCTCATCTTGTAGCCCTGGTGATGGGAGCGTGATGGTGCTGGCACACTTCGTGATTGTGATGTCAGATTTAGTGCTGTGCCTGTAGGGCTCTGCAAAGCTATCACTTTAGATGTCTGGCTGGTGCTAGCACTTGCACTCACTGCCTGTCTTGGTGACACCCTTTTGATGTCATCAAATAGAGCTATCAGTTTATCTGGCGATATATTGGTTGGAACACCACCATGACTTGGCATATATGCTGAAGAGAGTCTCATTCCACTCTTTCTCAAAAATAGGTACTGTTTCATTGTCTTTGCAATGATGCCATCTTTCATTTTGGCGTCCTTCACATTTCTAGTTACTACTATGGCAGCAACTGCTGCAACATGCATTTTACTTGATGGCAATTAATGATCCCCAGATTGACAGCTTGCATTGATAGTGTGGAGTACTCCCACTGGTGCTACATTAAAGCTGTTTGCTAGATCAACAACATCGTCTCTAGAAAATGCTGCCCCAGTGTTAACAAGAACATGGGTGGTTGGCTATTTTCAGCTAACTCATTAAGCTGCTCAAGTACTAGTATGGCCAACAAGCTAGCATCTTTTACAGATAATACTATCTTCTTACTGTCAAAAGTGGGCACATACTCACTTTCATCTTCCTTGTAGGTACTTACAAAGGCAACTTTTATTATCAATTTACCTCCAGAATTATAAGGGAATAAGAACTTCCAGGTCTTATCACCTGACATCTTCCTGACTTGTCTAGCCTGTGGGCCAGCCTCGTAGATCATCTTTGAACAGAACTCCACTGCTTTAGACTTAGTATCTAGATGTAGTACTGTTAAAATATCCTCACAAATTGCTTTGAAATTTCGTTTCAGTTGTTCGAAATCTACAGTTGTTGATGAGATTTCCGAAAATGATGCTGTAAGCTTCCTTATCAATTTGAGAATATTTACACTGTGTGCTTGTTAAAGTTTGTGATGCGAACTGAATTGGACGCTCAGTACCATCTGGAAATACATGAGAAAGTACCGCTCCACCTGCATAAGGACTAGCATCCGTTGCAAGGACTAATTGTAAATTTGGATTATAATGACACAGCACATCATCTTGTTGCAGTCTTTTTTTTACTTGAATGAATGTATTTTCACATTCTTCTGACCATTTAAATTAAATATCGTAGTATATTATATTGGTAAGTAATTATTAACATAAAAATGGATACATCGCCATTATTCATTGACAGCACCCCGGTTCTACAATGTTGCCGGTTGTTATGTGCAATTGGTTGCCTACAGTCTTAACACAAAACTTGTCCAATGGTTGCAAAATATCTATAGCATGAGGTGGCAATTTAAACAATGTGATGTTATTTTGCAAGGCAAGTTCAATGGTTCCCCTATCCAGATCTGAGACGTGACCATCCATAATAAGTAACAGCGGCCTTTGTGAAACCATTGAACAAAATTTGGAAAACCAACCATTAAATACAGCAGTGGTCATCCAGCCTTTATCAGAGATAGCGTAGCAGGTTCCTTTTAAATCGTTTAATCCCCTCCATGTGCACCACAAGTTTTGTCCTTGATATATAATTAGCGGAGGTAATGATACGCTACTAGCAGAAATGTTTTCTTTACCAGATCCTTCTATGCTTCTGTGAACTTTTTGGCCCACCGCGGCAACTCCCTTTATTCTACCTGGAACCATGTTAAACTCAGTTTCATCCAAGTTAAATATGTGCAAAGGCTTTTCTTGCAAACCAAGTTGTTGGATTGTTTCCCCCAGGCTAGTAGCTAGTAGCCGTTCTCCTACACTTTTCCAGCTGTTCCATTTTCTTCTGGCTCAGTCGATTCCTCTTACAGAACGAAAGAAACCAGTCATCACCAGGTTTGCCGTCCATAAATGTAGTTTTTATATATAGTATAGTGGCGAAAAAATTGAGTGTCATTTTTACCCAAAATTTTCAGTGTCTCATTTTCACACCACTTGACGACATAAATATTGAAACCTCCAAAATAAAAGATATCAAAGTAGGGGCTAGAATAAACTGTTCAATATCGGTGCACAAGCTTTGCTTTATGAAACACAATTTACCGATTCAAACCAAAGGTTAGTAAATTATCTGTTAATATACTATTTCTCTAGATGGCCAATACTTTTGGTAGTTCAAGTTTACTGTTTATAAATTAATTTTTCTTTGGCTACCAGAAAAGGATTGCTTGGTTTGTCCGAGGACATAGTATTATGTTATTATTGTTTTTCCTTGTTGTGTATATGTACATTTTAAAATCTCAATATAAAAGAGAATATTTGTAAATTATTTATTATCAAAATTTATCATCAAAGACAAATAATAATGTTTCGTTAGAATTAGATCGAGCTTAGTGAATAAGACTGTACATACAAGTAATTTTTTTTTCGAAAAAAAAAACATTTCGTATATATTTATTAGTGGAGTCGATATACTCGGGTATTTAAAAAAAAATCAAAAACAATTCTTATATAAAAATAACCGTCTTGAGCTAGTTTTTCAATAAAAATTCAATTTTGCAGATGTCAAAATCCAGCATAGTTTTAATTCAAAGGAAAATTAACTCCTAAGTTGAAAAAATCTAGCTCGTAGACAACTTTTTCAATAAAATGATTGTAAACTTTGTGAATGTTCTTCTTAGATGTCTCCACTAAAAAATTTATTTATAAAAATCAAACGAATTAATAGTGGTACAATGTGATATAAAAATATTAGAATTTTTTCGTTGGGTTTTTCTCATAAATTAGGATATGTTTTATTGAAGAGTGTAGAAAAATTCGTAAATATTAACCAATTGAATTCATTGTTATTATGATTATTCACGAATGGGTGCATACGGACTGTACTACAATCAGTGCTTTTTTGCTAGAACAAACTGTTCCTGGCTTTTTAAGTATTTTTCTGACCTTTTCCTGTTAAAATCGTATGCCCAAATTACTATAAACGGGTTAATTGACAGCAGACAGCATGAACGCCTTTAAACTGAATCCAGAAACTTTTAAAAATGTCCAGTCTCAAAAAATCCAAATACCTAACCAAAAATCTCTCACATTACTTGTCACTTTCAACAACATCACAATGCGCATGCTCCTGACTAAACATTTCCTACAGGTCAGCGAATTATTCTATCATCGTCAACTGATAGGAAACTGAAAATTTGTTTTTTCGAACAAATTATTTCTACTAATGCCTTTTAACGCGCATGCCTCTGAACGTTTTTGATAGTTCCTGACGAACAAACATCTTGAAAAATTGCAAGGTCATCGGAAAAAAGCGGAGTTGATTGCCTAAACATAATTTTCCTGGTTTAATTTGTTCAAATTTATTGCACATTGAATTTCTATCAACAAACCAAAAAGGATAACGCTGAGATTAGCAAAAGCATTGCTGATACCACCGAGAACACACCTACAGGATTTTTTAGAGCAAAAATGAATGGTGTAGGGTTTGGTGGACTTATTTTTATTGGTGTACGAATGTCTTCCATTTTCATCGATTTTGTACTTCTTTCCAGTTCATGTCCCCTTTATCTACTATTTCTCCCATTACTTTCTTCCACGTCTTCTTGGTCTGCCCCTTTTCGTTCTTTTTACTAACCTTTTTTCGTTCATTGCTTGCAAAGGTCGCCACCAATTCTGCTGTTGCTCCTCAATAAAGTCCAGTGTGGATTGTACTTCTAGATATTTTTTTATATCTATATTTACCCATTTCTCCTCCGATTCTTCCCATATATTTCATTTCTGTTGCTTGTACCTTACTTTTCTGTTGTTCTTGCGTTGCCAGATGTCCCACTTTTCAGAGGTTACTCGAAAAAGCAGCGTGACGAAGGTGCGGGCGACTAAAGCAAGTGGCAACGCTGGTTAGGTCGATATTTATGCCTCCTTGTCTTAGCCTTATCCTAAACTAGCTACCAAATAGTAAAAAAAATATCCTACAGAAATGTAACCTCTTCTACAAACAATAATAAATAAAAAAACTCTTAAATATTTACGAATTTTATCTGTATTTACTTCAACACGATATGAAACGATCATATTTAACACAGTATTAACTTTTATTTATTTAAATATTTCCTCTCCTGTCGTACTTACTGTTCGTATTACATAAAACATAAAATAATGGAAATAAAGGTTTATACAGTGTATGTTTTTAGGCGTTCTATAACAAAGAAAAGGCCTACTTAAACCATTTTCTAATATAAAATCAACCAATTTGAATTTTATACTCTTTTAAGTAAATTTAAAAAAAATTAAAGTCTGTTCATACCTATAGTGAAGTGACTAACTAAAACCCTGCTAAGAAAGACTCGTGCAAACTGTGAATTTGGAATACAACCAAACATCTCCGTACTTTGCTTGAAAATTAATAATTGAAATAGTTAACAATACGCTGTGGTGGGAAGTGTAAGATATGTTGTATGTGTAGAAATAACGATTGTAATATAAGCTGAACATCGAAAAAGCGAAACCGTCAGGATTCGAACCCGCGACTTCCTCAACCACAAAACCCTTGCGTTACGGACGGTTCCTACTCTTCAACGTTCTATTCGATATTATAAGCTACCATTACCTACCTAGAATCCTGGACCTGACGTTTGTGCGTACGCCCATCTCACTCGCTCGTGAGCCTGACGCTTTGCCTGCGTACACCTATCTCGCTCTCCTGGCAAGCTTGACACATGCAGACCCATTCTAGTTATCTCCCTTTCACTATCACATCACATTATGACCTAAATCTACTCTGGTCTGGGATTGTCTTCAAAAACTCTTAACCCTGGCAAACCATAATAGGTTGACACGTAAGTGGATCCCGGAGCACAAGGGTATTTTAGGCAATGAAACAGTAGATTCTCTATATCTGTACATCATGGTGGATTCAAACAAAACATCAGATCATCAGACGTACTGGTGCCACATACCAAAGCAGAAACACAGCAAACTCCTGGTCAAAAATCCTCGGCATATATAGAAATCTGTCCAAAGGAGGATTTCCCCAAGGAGGACTTAGTGAAAAGACTGTTGAGCCCAATTTTTTCCCATAAACGGTACAACCAAGAACACAAAAAGCCTGAAGGCTGAGGTGCCGAGGATTCGAAGCCTCTGAGTGGTGCCGAACCCAATAAATCAATCTGTAAAGGCCGACTCTACACATGGTAGCCGATCGTCCAATTTCGTTGCGTTGGACCCCAATATTGGAGTATTTCCGTCGGCTGTCGTTTTTTTTTTTGGGATACATCAAAGGGATTGGCGCCAACTTTTTGTGTTGGTTGTTTAGTGTTCTGTCTACTGGTAAGGTGTGCGGAACTGCGGATCATTATAATGTAGTTGTAGGATAATGAAAATATACTGTTATCCACCACCTTCTTCGACGAGGTCGCTTTTGCCTTTTTTAGTAGCAGAATATAATTATACGTACATATTATCACGTCAGTCGCACCCACAGCAGTTTCTACGTCAGACATGTTGATGTTGGCTCTGATGAAAACAAATTGAAATTGCTCCAATCATCCCCCAATGTGTGGACGCCACAATGAAAAAGAAATCGAATGTCGCCATCAACGCTGGCCCCAATGTTGGCTCCCATGTGTAGAGCCGGCCCTTAGGCTTCATACTAGTCGACTAGTTCGAAAGCAGTTCTAACGAGTCAGTTCATTTTAAGTATGAACAGACTTTACCAACAAAATATTTACAAAGTATTTTTTATTGTGCTCTATATAAATATTTCTTAAAAGGCTATGTATGTATAAACGAAACGTGTTTATTTTCACCCAAAATTTGCAGAGTTTAATTTTCTTATATAAACAAACTGATGTTCAACTGAGAGTAAGGGAATCACTCGAGAGTAAATGGATCAAATTATATTATTCAGCATATTACTTTGTATTTATAACGAGCGCAATGTAATATTATCGTAGAAATGTTTTTAATGATTGCATCAGATATTACAAATCAATACCTTGAATGAATAAATTATTCAGATAAACAATTTTAAAATTAAAAATAAATGCATACATTATTGAGAATGACATTCATTATAAAAAGAACAATGTAATATTTTTTCAATAATTAAATGACAAATATCTTCGAATGTAAACCACTGTCTCATTGGAGATATAGACTCCTAGGACTAGAGCATCCAAGGGAGGATTTCTCCAAGAAGGACCTAGTGAAAATACTGTTGAGCCTGATAAGGACTAGTCTCTTCTCATGAACTGTACAACCAAGAGCACAAAGAGCATAAAGGCTAAGATACGTTTTTATTGGGACTTTGTTGTCTTCTCGATTTTCTTGAACAGAATTACTTATCTCTTCCTGATTTAAAGAATATTAATACGTCCAACAGTGTAAGTGTATAGTTAACGTAAGGAAAATTGTAGAAATGGACCGTTTCCTCAGTTAATTTGTAACATTTTTATTCCCCGTCATAAGTGAAAGAGTAATTGGTTGATTTTATATTAAAATGTTCTATATCTTCATCGAACCGTTGGAATTTTTAAAAATGATTTGTATCGACGATATAACTAACTGTATGTGTATATTCAAATTTCAATGGTTTTATCCAATCAGAAAACATATTCTAGACTACTCATGTAATGTCTATAATTATTGAACTGTGTGTAGAGTGATGTATTTTTATATAGGGTACTTATATATTATATATATTTAGTACAAATCTAGACTATAAATAAACACAGTACATATTTAACTGTAAGTTTTTTTGTTTATTCCCTTTTCCCGTACTAATATGTCTGTGAATGCTTTTAGAGCTCCAGCAGGGGTGTTTTGGTGCAGGGAGATTGAAGGGGTAAAAAGAGGCGAAACATGGTACGAAAGTTGTCTTTTAAGTGTTGCATATGACAACATAGTAGGCGCCTGTCAACAAATATCAAATGTCAAAATCAACTGTCATGTTAACGCCAAAGTTTCAGACCACTTCGATTAAAGCTGTACCTAAACTGGTTCAGACGGTTTTCGAATCGTCCAAGAATTGTTTTAAAATAAACCCGAACGCCAAACTGCGGGTGTCGGAACCATCTTGTTAAAACCCGAACAAGCCAATTTCGACTGCGCAAACTCCGGACAGTCTTAGAACAGTAATTGCACGAACCCGAATAAAGCTAGTATTGTCAGTGGTGATGAAACCTGAACCCAAAAATAAACATCTTGGTGTTCCAAGATGAACCAAAACCGAAGAAAGTTATCAGATCTCGAAGTGTTTCCAAAATGATGGTGGCGACATTTGTCTCAAAAGCGGGTCCTGTAGCAACAATTTCTCTGCAAGATCAAAAACTGTTACTGCTGATTGATACATATCGATTTATTTACCGGAAGTAATTGCCGTTTCGAAAAACCAACCCCCCAACGAATAACCCTCCACCAAGACAAAGCAATAAGTTCCCACACAGCTCGAAAAACAATTGAGTTTTTAAAGCAAGAAATCATCGAATTGTTGGATCGTCCTCCATAAAGTCCTAACGACTTTTTTTTCAAAAATTAAGAATGAACTGAGTGGTCACTGGTTCCAGTCCCCAGAAGATGCAGTCAACGCTTTCAAAAATTCTATTTTGAATGAACCAACAAGCGAGTGGAATAACAGCTTCCAGAATTGGTTCCAAAGGATGCAAAAATGCATTTCTCTTCGTGGAGAAAACTTTGAAAAACAATAGTGTTTAAAAGTTTTCTACTATTTTTTTCCAGCTCTATAGCAAAATATAACCTCTAAACACGAAGAGTCTAGAAATAAGATTATAATATGACCTTTTAAAAACGAACACTGAATGAAAAATGAAAATTATTTCAGAAATAAAAAACCCATGCAACTAGTTTTCCAAAAAATACCATAATAGCGCAAAACCGTTTACTTTATTTTCTAATGCGAACGGTGGTCGGTTTGCGTACTCACCACCAACCATTTCGATTGACTCTGTGAATGCGATTTCTCTATCGATAAAAAGTATTTTGTAGACCAAAAATAAGGCGCATTTCGTGATTCACCGGCTCCGCGAAAAATATCTACAAAAAAATCACCTACACATCGTGCGGGATTCACCGAGACGTTTAGAGTGTATTATTTATAAATACGCGAAACGATCGTAACACATTTTAAAAGTGTAACTCTCCTTGCTACGTAAAGTGTTTGCTTTTAAAATGATTCTAACTTTCGAAACTACTTTCGTACGTGGATTAGACATAGTTTTTCAAATGTTTAAACACATTTGGATGATTTTGAGTAAAATGGTTTTGTCGAAGCAATTAAACAATCAAGACGTTACACCTAAAAGTGTTAATTATCATTTTACAAGGGTGTGCAATTACTCGTGCGGTTTTTGTTTTCACACTGCCAAAACTTCTTATATGTTGAAATTGAAAGATGCCAAAGTCGGAATGAAAATGTTGAAGGATGCTGGTAAGATGATTTTTTTGAAACTTATTAAATAGGGAAATTGGTCATTTTTTTCACAAAATTTTCATAAATGTAAGAAAAGAAAAAGAAGTGATATTGCCATTAAAATCCGGCGCTAATGGTAACAATCCGTGGAAAAATGTTATATATATATATTAGTGGATTTCGTTATAATTTCAGTCAAATTTCCAAAAAAAAAGATCAATGGTCGCGTTCATCCCAACAAAGTTGATCAGGTAGCGATCGTTGTTTCTTAATTCTGCTGAACGTGCTAATCTTGATATAACAACATAACCTAATTTTATTTGATATATGACTTCAATAATTGTACAGTGTGGATCAGCCAAATGGAATAAAGTCGATACCTACAATTATTTAAGAGAACTGGAAGAAAAAAGATGAACAATGAATGATAGCTTTTGCATCCTTTTTTTTTAAATTTTATTGGATTGGATTGTTCAGAAATCTGGCAACACTGTAAATATTACATTTTTGGGCTTTTTAAGACTAATTTTTTACCCCACCCAGCACCTAAAATACGCCTTTCCGCCAAATTTTACTTTATACACATTATATTATAAAACCAATTCCTATAGATTGTCTCAAAAATTTTTGTCTAAATCGAGAAGCACGTATTTTGCACAATTATATTTTGTGCAAGTTCAGTTACAGAACGTCAACAGATATATTTTATGTACTTTTGTATTTTACCATTTGTGACTTTGCACTGTGTTTCCTTAATTAGGTGATAAACATGATAGAAGATATTCGTAGTTTTCATCACGTAAAAATATTCAGCCAATTATTTTACCACCAAACGATCACAATTTTCGATATTTTTGAAAACGAGTACAAAAAAAGGATTTCTTATCCACAAAATGTTCCATTTCTATTTTCTTACCTCACATGTGAACGGCGAACTGTCAAAGGAGCTAGCAGCTAATAAAAAATAAAACTGTTTTTGTTCTGTCGTCAGATGTTATGGTACGGGCAAAGATTACAAAAAATATATAAGATTGTTCACTCGTACGAATTCTATCGATCAAAGGATTCATACCGCTGGTTACTGTCTGGTGACTTAGCGGTTGGCGCCATGCTACAGTATGTCGCTAAATCCTAACTTGCATTTAATTTTGCATATTATACGGGTTGTCGCCTATCGAGCGCTGGTATTTTAGAATTCGTTGTTCGTGTTTATGTTTTATAGATATTTTAAATTTATTAATTAATTATTGCAATAGGGAAAAAATAATATTCATATTTTCCTCTTCAATAGCAAAACTTATAAAATAAATATTTTGTGATATTTGATAATAGTCTTAGTTGTATACATAATAAATGGTAGTTTATCACTTTCCCACGAATTCTGAATGCAGTCTTGATTTTAAGTACTTATAATGTAAACAATGATGAAAATATAGAGAAGCAATTAAGGGCCAGAAATGTGCCTACAATCTCTAGAAACTTTGTAGAAGTATTTCATTTAGTCTTTCGGAAAACGTTCCGGAAGTAAAATTTCTTGTTCGCATTATTTTAACTCCTGTCTTCCAAAAGTAACATTAATAATATTATAATTGTGGTTTTAAAATGCCTGTGTGTTGTGCTATGATGGGTTGTTCCAGCAAGGTGGGAAAACCAGAAATATCCTTTTATCGTTGTCCCAAAGACGTTGAGAGGTGGGTATTAAATTAGTTATTATCAAATACGGAATTCAACTTTTTCAAAACTATTGTAACAAAGATATTTGATAATAATAAATTAGTTAGTTATTTAGTACTTATAGATACTGGGTATTCATAGAAATTTGAAAATTCACATATCTAATTTATTAATAAATATATCCTGCAGCTGCATAATATGTTTTAACCTTGTGAATCTTTAAAGATCAAAATTGTTTTAGTGGTCCTATTATTCTGGTGGCCGGTGAGTATATATAATTGAATTTGTGATATTCTGTATAAATAACCGCTAGATCATCTATTACTAAAATGTTGAATAAAATCTGTCAATTGATTCATTTTAAAAATTTTGATGAATTTTTTACTTATACCTAAACTTTCCTTTTCAAATTCATATCCTGAACATTTTTCGAAATAATTAACATTTAAAAACATTATATAAAAAAACCTTTAATATATCATCCTATTACTTTGAATATATATTTCTCAAGTTACCCCTGTATAGCTTGGAATAAAATATACTTTTCTAATGCCCTGGTACCTAGCGGTGTAGTTATTTACAACAAAAGCGAGCCGTAAATATAATTTATGAGTGCGGCGATCGTTTAAAACACTAAGAAGAATCAGACCGCCTTCAAGTGAAATATCTTATATTTATTTTGTAATCTTTGGTACGGGTTTTAAACTGGCGCCCTCTACCATGACCAGAAATTGGAATACATGAAGTTCGATCTCCTTATACAGTGTGGAACAGCCAAATGGAATAAACTCGATAACGAATAAATGAGGGAGTGTTAGGAAAAACGCTTGGACACGTCGATTTGTATTTTTAAATGCGCATTTTAAAAAAAATTATATAGGGTGTGTCATGTGACAGTGGCCAATACTTACCAACTTTCTTATTTTAAATGCACCACCTGTATATTATTTATTTTTTGGATTATTCTGAAAATTCTAGTCATAACTCATGTGTCATGTACAATGTCCTATTCCTATCTTCAACTGTTTCTGAAATATTGAGTGTTTTCAGATTTATTACAAAAATTAACATTAAAAAATGAAAATTATTTTATTTCACAAATTCGATGCATTACACTAAAACCCTAATAAGTAATACTGATTGTTTCTTAATAATGTAAAAAAAACATTAATGACAATGAAGGAAATGTTCAAAATGATCTAATCGCAAGCGTGATTCGTCTTTTTAAGTCATCTAAGTTGAGTGGTTTAGTTTTGTATACAATACTTTTGACATATCCCTACAAAAAGAAATCTAATGGCGTTATATCAGGAGATCGTGCTGGCCATTCTATCGATCCTCGCCTCCCTATCCACCGATTTGGAAAAATTTAGTTCAGGTGTACTTCCAGACATTGATTTGGTAATGGGGCGATGCTCCATCTTGCTGAAACCATATTATATTGGCAGGAACTTGTGGGTTTGCTGGATCAGGATATAAGTTTGTCAAAGTTGACATTATTTTGGAGCAGTTCTAAATATTTATCTCCATTCAAGTTGCCATCAATGAAAACGGGACCTACGATATGATTTCCAACAATTCATGTCCAAACATTAACTTTTTCAGGATATTGCGTAAGTTCTTCTCTCATCCTGTGAGGATTCTCATTAGACCAATATAGCGGCAATTTTGACGATCAACATGACCGTGAAGTGTAAATGTGCTCTCATCAGAAAACAAAACATATTCTAATTGGATCACATTGTTATCTAACATTGCCATCATTTGTTCACAAAAATACGTTCTCATATCGAAATCGTCTTCCATGAGCTCCTGAGTTGGCATCATTTTATAGGGATGTATTTTACTTTCATTTAATATTCGAAAAATTAATGTGTGGCTAACGTTGAACAGTGAGGCTGCTTTTCGACCAGAATTATGTGGGTTTTCTTGAAACTCAAGCATAATATCCAATTTCGTATCATCATTTACTGCATTGGTAGCTACTTTTTTTATCTGTCTTACATGTCCAAGCTCACGAAACTGCTTTTCTATTTTGCTTAATTGTTCCTTGGGATATAGGCGGCAAATTTGAAAAAATTTCGTGAAATAAGCGAGAAACTACCGTTTGTGTCCGTGTGTTATCTTCATAACCAATCATTTGTAGAATTTACTTAATTACAGTTAACTGTAAATAATTGTCATATTAGTAAAGCGTGATATATAGACGTCAAAAAATAATAGTTCAATACTATTAAACGCTTTACAAAATTAGAAAAATAAATTTCCAAAGAGCAGACCGTCCACTAAGAAGCAACAACTACTTCTCGGGCTATATGCCCCGACAGACATTGAATTACACTTCTAAAGTAAACGGGGTTGGTATATCTGTTAAGATAGAACCAACCAATCTGGTTTGCGATTAGAAGGAATAACATCACTTGTGGACCGGTTTCGGCGTATTGCGCCTCATCAGCACAAGGTAGAGATGTCGCTGATATCGCACTCTTGGCATTTCCTTAACTGAGGCTAATGTATTGGTGTGGTATCAACGTAATCTCTAGTCCAGGATTATGCTCTCAGAGCTTGTGGACGAATAGCATCTACCTTGTGCTGATGAGGCGCAATACGCCGAAACTGGTCCACGGTCCAAGTGTTGTTATTCCTTCTAATCGCAAACCAGAATGGTTGGTTCTATCTTAACAGATATACCAACCCTGTTTACTTTAGAAGTGTAATTCAATGTCTGTCGGGGCATATAGCCCGAGAAGTAGTTGTTGCTTCTTAGTGAACGGTCTGCTCTTTGGAAATTAATTTTTCTAATTTTGTAAGGCGTTTAATAGTATTGAACTATTATTTTTTGACGTATTTGTAGAATTGTTATTTTGTGCATTTCTGTTAAATGAACCATTTTTCTGATATTATCACGTACAGTTAACGAAATTCAAACGACAATAGCACTGACACTGATCATGCAGGCAGACATCGAGTTGCTAAGGCTATGAGTTTTATACAAAAAATAAACAAATTCGACGGGTGCAACGAAAACTGTAGTAACTCATTATTTATACTTTTGAGTGAGAGCAGTTGAAATGTTTAAATGGATGACAAAATTTCAATTTCAATGCAACGTATGTCATTTATTTATTAAAAATATGTTAATTAGAGGAAGAATCAACTGCCAAAAAAGTTTTTGAGGTAAAATAGCCAAATAGTATTTTGAGTGAGTTACTACAGTTTACTTGGGAAAATAGGAAAAATTAAATGAGATAAGTACTTAAGAATTGTTGGTATATTTTAAGTATTACATCAGTGTACATTGTAAATCGTACACACAAATTAATCCACAAGTTTTAAACTATTTTCTAAGGTTAAGAGAATAAAAAACGCATTTAGGTACCTAGCAAGAAATAGCATGACACAAAACACACTACTTTTAAACCTATTTAATTATCGTTGCACTCTTCTGATTCTCCACCTTCACTGGCTTTTTTGCATTTCAGGCTTCTATAAAATTGGTGATACATTGTTGGAATTTCGTTTTTATCACAGAGCCACAATAGCCACTTTTTTTCTTCCACAGAAAGTTCAGCGTTGTAAAGTCTCTTTAAATTTTTTGGTAAAATATTGCTATTATCAGCCTTTGGTGGTCTTTCCTTTTTTTTCTCTGATTCCAAAAAACGTATCTTTAAAATTTCGCTATCAGCTGAATCGTATTCATATTTAAAAAATATGGTCGCCGGCGCAGAACCTTTGACAGAAACTTCCCTTATCTTGCTAATTTTGAAGGCCTTTTTCTTTTCGACGATTTTCCAGCTTTGAATATCTGTGATGTCCTTGAAATTAAAAAAATCGTTTTGAGACATTTCGGTTACATTATAAATTTGTCCTGTTACTTTTGCCATTCTGATTAATGTTACCCATTGCTCAGGTACATAGAGAACTGACTGGCGCTTCTTGGCATTTTCTATAACAGCATGCATACTATCGCCCTCATTTTGGGTGTGTCCTTTTTCAAGGAACCTATGGGTAATGTCAATCTGATAAGTAGTAGATGCCAATGAAAACATAGAAAACAGAAACTTATTTCGGTTCTGGCCTCCCCAATTATCTGAATAAAAAATTATAGATTTTACACCTTTTTCCTTTTGTGTTTGAATGAACTTTAATAAACAGCTTGCAATCTCACATGGACCTCTTTTTGATATCTTTTGGTGCCAGACATAACAAAATCCTTGATTATTTCCTACATCAAAAACCGTAAAATTGTAAGTTGAATATTTACTTTTGTAGTAGAAGTCACTGACGTTGGACTGGGGAGTAGCTAATACTTTTTGTAAGTCAAAACATGCCACACATACTGTTTTGTCATCTGTAGCAATAATTTTGTCAACATCTTTTAACTCTCTAGCCAGTGTTTTGTTTTTTATATGACTATCGTATTCAGTTTTTATTTCTAATTTCTTTTTATCGTCCGATAGGCTATAAACCGAACAAAAGTCGCACTGGTCTTTCTTTGGTTTAAAGAAACTTATATTGAACTCCTGATTAAATATATCGCGATATTGTCTGATTGTTGCCTTTTCGATGATCTGAGGATCTGTGCAGTACTCAGTGTAGAGCCTGTACATTTTTTGTATGTTTAAGTTTAGACCTTCTTCCAAATACATTTTTTTTTTAATCCTTGCGCACATAATGTGAAGGAACCATGGGAAACATTTTAATATGATTTCATACACTATCTTTAATGGCTTCTTTGATTCTTTCTGGTCTATTACCGTGCTTTCCTCGTTGGTCAGCAGTTATTGTGCTTGATCCTTTCATTTTTGAAAGAGCGGTTGTCACCCATGTTTCTGAGATGCCAAGAGTATTCAAAAACATGGATTTACATACTTTTATCTCTTCTTCATTAATTTTAATCTAGTAATTTCTGGAATTTAGCCTTCTGGATATTGACCCTGCACCAATCGTAACCTACTTCTTTTTAATTTCTTTCACATACCTGGCTATAAAATCCCATTTTCTTGTATGATCAGCCATAGACCAGAATTCTTTAAAATCGATTGTCTTTTTTCTTCATTAATTTTCGTTTGACACTTCATTCAACACTTATCTTTGCATGCTGTACCCATTTTTCTTTCTTTAATAATTTTTCCTTTTCTATTCTTATGCTCAACACCTTGATTTAATAATCTTTTTGCTTTCGTATCAATCCAATCTAAAACATTTCTAGACCTTTTTCTAACATTGCTTCTGACAGCACTATTTCTTTTCCTTTTAATATTTTTGTTCTCTTTGTTTCTATCATTAAGTTCACCCAACGTTTCCCTTGGAGGAGGAAATTCGTATTCAGAATTAGCATTATCCTCAGCATTATCTGACTCTTCTTCATCCTCAGTAGGCTCATAATTTGGATCAGTATCAGAGTTGTCTTTATTCTTCATCTCTTTCCCCAGAGAAATAATTATTAACTGAATGATTTGCAGATGAAGTTGAAGTGGTACAAAATGGAATTTGGGGATCAGGTTCAGCAGCTATCGGATTAGAATTCGAATCACACTTCAATTCATTTTCATCTTTATCATTAACTAGAGGGCTTTTTATAATTTGGTCCAATGTAGACACACTTTTTGGTTTAAAAACCTGTTTTTCAGCCGAATGAACCCCATTACATAACACTGCATTAGGTTCCTGGTGAACCGGGGACATAGAGCGATATTCTAAAATAAAATACTCATAAACTAAATTTGCCTTAACTTTATGTTAATCGTAAAACTAACCTTGATTTTCCTCAACGATCCTTATAGCATTTTTTAATATTAGTTTACTTCTTTTACTCATTTTTGAACGAAGTTTTTTGTTTAATATCACACCAGACTTATCACAAACGTTCGAAAACCGAAACCGCGTTCGGAACAAACAAAAAAATAGTAAGTCAAGTTACTATGGACCCTTCTGCAAATGTTTCCGGCGAAAACTATTGTAACTTGATATACTGCAGTTTTCGTTGATGCGCGTTGACTGGAATAGAGTTACTGCATATCTTAGGTGTTTTGTGGGTTGCTTATTTCAAGGATAATATGACTAACGACTTTATTCTTTGGAATATAACAAATAAATTTAAAATTATACACATGTATCTCAAAATGAACAAAAATTGAGTTACTACAGTTTTCGTTGCACCCGTCGAATTGTAATAATTGCATCTTTTTAAAAATCACTTTTACAATTCACAAGTTATATGCAGGAATGGTTTTTGCTTACTTTCTCAATATTAAGAGCTAAATGGGAAATTAGTATTGAGTGTATGTATCGAATTTGTGAAATAAAATAATTTTCATTTTTTAACCCTTTATAGGGTGGTACTATTTTCTAAAGATATCCAATTAATTTTTTTCAAAAGTTTTTCGGTAGGGCTGTAATGGGTGGTTAATATATAGACCACTACTCGTATAACAGTAATAGACTGTGAATTTAATGTTAATTTTTGTAATAAATCTGAAAACTCTTAATATTTTCGAATCAGTTGAATATAGGTATAGGACATTGTACATGAATTATGTCTAGAATCCAAAAAATAAATAATATACAGGGGGTTGCATTTAAAATAAGAAGTCGGCAGGGCCGGATTTGCCTTAGGGGGCCCCGAAGGCTACAGACGCAAGAAATTATTAAAATAAAGTTTATTGATGACTATTTAATTTTTTGCTTCTTCTTTTCCAACTGATTACTGATGCCTAGATCCTACCTAATATATATTTACTTATCAAGTAACAACTCGATAAGAAAAAACAGCGGCTACGGAACAGAGGACTTTTTTTTTGTTAAATGTATTATTTTCGTTAATCTATGATAAAGAGCCGACAAAGGACGAAAAAAGTTCACTGGCAATATTTATGATACAATATGTTTAAAAAAGTGTTAAGTGATATTATGTCAAATGAGAGTGCACAAAATTCAACAGTTAACTTAAAAGCACAAAGTTCAAACAAAAATCTATGTACAATTAATAGAGGTGGCCTTTTTAACGTTTTTCTGGAATGATATTCTGTCTTTGTTTGATAAAAATAATCAAATTATTCAAAAGGTTAACATTGACTTACATCAAGTAGTACCTATTTTGTTATTATAGGTACAGCGTGTCCATGGATGGGGTATCCTATAGGTGAAAAATGTTTAAATATTAGTTTTAGTGAAAAATGTCACTCTTGATAAAAAGTTTTGCTTGTTCTGAAACCCCATAAAATGAAATAAAATTCAAGTTTTTCAAAACCCGTCTCATTTTATAGCCAGTTTTATGAAAACCGTATGAATTTTTGCTTACAAAGAATTTAGAAAGATAATTGAGAGATGTTTTGAAGCTGGGGAAGGATACATTGAATACTTAGATGTTTTTTGTTTACTTAGTGTTTTTTACATTATTATTCTGTATTGTTAATTTTGATAGTGATTTCTTGAATAGTTAACATTGTTGTCAAATATTTATTAAAGAATAACAATTTGAAAATTATTTATAAAAGTTGACAGTTACTTGGTACACCTTAAACGACACTCACTAGATTAATACATTATTTTTGAACTTGGTGCAAAAATTCATACGGTTTTCATAAAACTGGCTATAAAATGAGACGACTGAATTTTATTTCATTTTCAGAACAAGCAAAACTTTTTATCAAGAATGACATTTTTCACTAAAACTAATATTTAAACATTTTTCACCTATAGGATACCCCATCCGTGGACAAGCTGTAGATACAATTAATAATGAAATGCAGAAGAGGTTAGAAAATTACAATTTTATTGATAAACATTTCAGCTTCCTAACTCAGCTAACTAAACTTCATAACGATGACTTACAACAAAGAGCACACACTTTAATACAGTTGTATAAAATGAACTAGCAGAGGAATGTCTTATTTTTAAATCATTTTCATCTAAAAATAATAAAAAGGAAAATATTGAGAACAATATTTGGACCAGACATAACAAGAGATGGAGAAAGAAGATTAAAAAGAAACATAGAAATAGAAAAGGAAGCAGGTGGAGAAAATATAGTCCGATATATAAAAGCAGGGAGAGTGAAATGGATGGGACACATTATGAGAAGAGCACCAACAGAAATATTAAAAAGAATAACAACATGGGTTCCATTGAAGACGAGAACAAGAGAGCAGATGGTGGGATCAAGTAGAGGAAGATATAAAAGCATTGAAAATCAGAGACTGGAAAACAAAATGCATAGACAGAAGAAAATGGAGAACTATAACAAATGAGGCAAGGCCCTTCTTGAAGGGGAAGGGTGAATTGAATGGTTATTTTTCCTTCCTCTTCTTGAAAAAATTAATATTCTGCACATAATGTAAGTTATTTGAAACATATACATTAGAAAGGGAAAGGGAAAATAATAATTCCATTTTCCCTTCCCCTTGATGACAAACTTAGTGTATAGATATTTTTTAAGCGTTCTCCTTATCTAGTCTCCATGAATTATTTATTCATCTTCGATTTCAACTCAGTTTGATAGTTCGTACTGGTGTTCATTCATTTTAAAGATACAAATGTCATGGCTATCACAGTGCTATGACAGTGCTCACATCAATCAGTTGACAAAATACGCGTTCAGTAGGAAATTGATTATCGCTCCGGTAGCGATACGTTGGGATGAACGCGAACAATGTCACAATTTCAAGATCAATGTGGAAATTCACCAAAATAATCACAAAAATGAACCCATTTGGTCAAGGAATATGGATTTAGTTGTTAAACTGTATATACAGTCCAGAAACTCTTTGCTACTTTTGAGAGCATCGTAATAAATCCTCCATATGGAATATTATTCATGAAGGAAACCTCTATCCGTTTCACTGGCAACATCACTTAAAACTTTTCGCATAATATTCGTCCTTGTTCATTCTCACGTTAACTGTGTTATTTGAAGTAGTTTTTGTTTATTTTTAATATTTATTTCTTATTTAAAGCATTTTTTCAATACTAATAAAACCCGCCCATAAATTTAAAAAAATATTTTTGGTTAATTCAGGTATGGAAAAGATAAATTTCAGCGGTGGAGAACCTTTTTTACCAGAACGAGGAATCCACCTAGGAGAAATGGTAAAATTTTGTAAAAAAGATCTAAAATTGGAATCGGTGTCTGTTGTATCGAATGGATCGTTAATTAAAGAGAGCTGGTTTCAAAAATATGGAGAATACGTTGACATTATGGCTATTTCCTGTGATTCCTTCAATGAAGATACCAATAAAGTAAGTTTAAAGTTTTTGCGTGGTTTGAATCAGTTTTGAATGTAATAAATACTTTAGGGCATTGATCAGACACAAAAATAAAATCGTGGAACGTGAAATTTGTATCAATAGTTAATCGGTCACATCATTATACTATTTTAATTTTACGCCTGATAAATCAGACTGATAAGGAGAGTAGTGGTATCTAGGACATACTTAAATATTTTTTAGCTTTTAGTACATTATCTACATCATCATCATTATCTTTCTTTTCAATAAAACCATTCAACTTGAAATTTTTTTTTCAGTTTTTATTTAGTTATTTAATTGTCAATGTCAATTTGTACTATTTGACTCACCCTGTATTTCCAAATGTTTATATATGGTGGAAACTTATACAGGGTGATTTAAAATGAATTGAGAATAGTTATTAGACAACAAAAAGGGAAAATCAAACGCGGATCAGACGAGTTTGGAAAAATATAGTCATGTGTACGCGAATTTACGTTTGTTACCGGACACGGGCCTTATTATTCAAAAACGGAATAGTCAGTGCATTGATAAGATTAATGATTATTGTTAAAATCATACAAAGTTGCATATTACAATGTAATCTGAAATGATATGGTTTATTTACGATAAAAAGATGATGACGTCATTTTTAGTTACTTTTAGAATTATTTAGTTTAGTTTGACATTTATTGTCTGTCTTTTTATCGTAAATGTCGTATCGTAATAGGTAACTTGGACCAATTGGACGAATTTCCGTCATCAAAAATTATTATCAAGAAATGGCATCTAGAAACTTTTTGGAAAAATTAAAGACCCGCTCGAAGGGGTTTTGTTCTTTTCCAAATATTTCTAAAACTATTGAAAATATCCAAAAAGATCCTGAGAGATGAGGAAGGAAAAAATGAGAAAAAAGGGAAAATAAAAAAAGGGGGGGAAAATAGAAAAAAGGGAAAAAAGATAAGAAGGGAAAAGATAAAAAGGGGAAAAGAGAAAAAGGAGGAAGAGAAGCGAAAAAGCAGAAAAAACGGGGAAAAAGGGATAAGTGGAAAAGAGAAAATGGGAGAGAATTTTTAAAGGAAGAAAAAAGTGAAAAGTGGAAGAGGGAGAACATGCGAAAAACTGGTAAGCAAATGGAAAAAGTATAAAAAGCTGAATAAACATTGGAAAAGGAAGAAAAGGTGGTAAAAAAGAAGGGGAAAGTGCAAAAGGGGTGAAAAGAATGAAATGGGGAAAAGTGAAAAGGGTAAAAATAGTGGTAATAAAATGGAAAATAGTTAAAAAAGGGAAAGAAGTGGGAAGATGAGAAAAAGGTGAGCGGTCGTCGGACCGCCGACAGAAGCTTGCTTCTAATGCACAATAGAATGCGAGGTTTTTTCAAAACTTTTCACAATTTTTGTCCATTTTTTCAAAATTTTGACAATTTTTGACAATTATTGACCACTTTTTCAAAAATGTTGACAATTTTTGACCATTTTTTCAAATTTTAACAAATATTGACCATTTTTGACAATTATTGATAATTTTAACAGTTTTGACAATTATTGATAATTTTGACAGTTTTGACAATTATTATTGATCATTTTTGACAATTTTTCAAAAATGTTGACAATATTTCCGAATTTTAACAATTACTGACCATTTTTGACAGGTTCCGACAATAATTGACCATTTTTGACAATTTTTCAAAAATTTTGACAATTTTCAACAATTATTGACCATTTTAGACAGTTTTTTTATAATTATTGACCATTTTTTCAAAATTTTTACAATTTTTGACCATTTTTCAAAATTTTAACAGTTATTGACCATTTTTGACAGTTTCTGACAATTATTTACCATTTTTGACAGGTTCTGACAATAATTGACCATTTTTGACAATTTTTCAAAAATTTTGTCCATGTTTCAAAAATTTTGACAAATTTCAACAATTATTGACCATTTTTGACAGTTTTTTATAATTATTGACCATTTTTTCAAAATTTTGACAGCGTCACGCCTCTCTCTCTATCTCTGCACTGAACGTACACTATGACCTGCGTTTCTCTCTCTTTCTAATGAGCCATCGCGTCACGAACGCTTTTTCGTAACATCACACGTTTCACGAGTTCACTAACCTTCCCAAAAGTCCTATGTCGTGCAATAAGAAGCAAGCTTCAAAAAGGTTAGAAAGAGAAGAGGGAAAAGTGGCAAAAAGGAAGAAGATTGGAAGAAAGAGGGAAATATTGGTGAAAGTGGAATAGTGGAAAAACGGGAAATAGTGGAAAAAAATGGAGAGAGGGAAAAGTGGAAAAACTCTTAAAAATATTAAAGAGCAGAAAATTAATTTAGATATTTTAATTAGCAATATTTATGTTTTTGTTAATCAAGTAATTTTTACAAAATTAAAATTCAACTTCTTGAATCTCTTTTTTAAATACTTTAGAAAAGTATTACTTTCCCTTTTTACCTCAGATTTTTCAATTTTTTATTAACAATTCAAGCCTTTCAAAAATAAAAAACTTGCAAGCTTTTATGGTTGACTTTGATGGTAATAGTTTTTCACAAGGCAATTAAGTGGCATAACCACCAATTTCTTTGTTACTTTTAGTACTTAGCTATGGTGTGCCACTCATTCGTTCATTCATTAGTTTGGGTTGTGCTCAACAGCCCAGGCACTGAACTGAAAGTTTGTACCATTCCAGAAGCTTCGTGTCTTCTAGATAGGCCACTAGTTTGACTGGAGGAATTTTTAGTAGTTGTAATGGTTGTATTAATTCCTCTCTAAAGTGCTTCCGTCTAAGTACTTGTAAGCTCTCGCAGAAGCAAAGTATATGTGAGTAGGTGTTTCATCATCAAGTTCACATTTTCTGCACTTAGGTTCACTAACTTTGCCCATTTTGTACAGATTTTTCCTCAAGGTGCAGTGTCCAGTCACCAGGTCGGTAACTGTCTTCAAATGTCTCTTACCCAGTTTCAATAGCCTGGATGAGAGTTCCTTATCTACCTTGTTCAGTAAGCTCTTTGTATGGAGGTGCCCTTGTGTCAACCTCCATTTGAGTTGGTGTTCCCTATCAAGCCAGTTCCCGATTTCCCCTCTTATGCAATCTTTGGTTACTCCACAAAACGGTTCAAGACTTATGAACTAGCTAACTGGTCCAGTTTTTTTTCTTCAAAAATTTAAATTTGTTTATCTGAGCTTTTAGTATTAAACCAAAATATTAAATATATAGGGCTCACAACATCTTGGTATGCAGTTACTCAATCCTAATTTACACATTATGATGTTATAGTATTTTGATTGGGTCTAGTAGTGTTCGGGGGGTGACTCTATTTCTTAATTTCACGAAAGTTTTTAAAAATATAAAAGTCTATATATTTTTAGAGTATCGGAAGAGGACAAGGAAATAAAAATCATATCGACCAATTGATGAAAGTACAAAGTTGGTGTCAAAAGTATAATGTTTTATTTAAAATTAATACAGTCGTAAATACTTACAACCACGAAGAAGACATGACCGAACAGATTTTAAAACTCAATCCAATAAGGTAAGATGTAAGATGCTCTCAAGCAGCTCAGGCAATTTTCAAATCAGTGGAGACCCGTTTATTTCTGCTTGTGCATTTAAGGTGTCATGTGTCACCACTGTATTAGTGTTAGATATATTTTTTTTGTTTTAGATGGAAAGTATTTCAGTGTTTATTATTGGAAGGGGAAAATGCTGGTCCCGATGCTCTACGTAATGCTGAGCATTTTTATATCTCGGACAAGGTGTTTAGTGAATTTTTACAACGTCATGAAAAAGTCAAGTGTTTGGTACCGGAATCTAATGAAAAAATGCAGAATAGTTATTTGATATTGGACGAATATGTAAGTACATTTTTTCAATCACTCTGTATACATTTCAATCACTGGTATTTTTTACTGTTTCAAATAAATTTCATAAAAATTTTAAAAATAAATTCCTACAATTTACAAATAAACAAAATTTGCTAGGTTTTTATACTATTTCAACGACTTGGCAACATAGTTTATGTTGTATAGAGTATAGTTGGTTACTTAACCAACCAAATTGTTAAATAATTTTAGATATCTACAAGATTTAACCAACTATTCTGGTTTGCAATTAGAAGGGACAACATAACTTGCAGACCGGTTTCGGCGTATCTGCGCCTCATCAGTACAAGGAATATGTTATCGTCCGAGAATTAATCCCGAACTGAATTTGTCTCTACCATCGCCAACTATACAAGAGAGCTCTAAGAGCCTAATCCTGGACTGAACCAGAATGGTTGGTTAAATCTACCGACTCCGTTTGACTTAGAAGTGTAATTCAATGTCTGTCGGGGCATATAGCCCGGGAAGTAGTTATTTCTTCTTAGTTGAACGGTCACTGATATTGAATAATATTTATTTGTTGTAAAAGAATATATTTATTCTTCGATATATATATTGGTAACATACTTTACTAAATTACGACAATTTTACAGGAAACTGTAATAATACTTTTTTTGCAAAAAAAAATCAAGTAAAAAATTTTTAGATGCGGTTTTTGGATTGTACGTCTGGTTCCAAATGTCCATCAAAATCGATATTGGACATAGGAGTATTTAACGCACTGCAATTTTCCGGATTCGACGAAGGAATGTTCAAAAAACGAGGAGGTATATACAAGTGGTCAAAAGAAGCCACCGCACTGGAGTGGTAACTCTCCTTAATAATTAAATATGTATTAGTTGAGGAATTTGTATTGTTACAAAACGTTTTACTTATATACAATTAAGGTAAAATATTGAACCATTGAAGGTTAAATATTAATATCGAAAAAACAGAAAACAGTCCTAAATGTTTTTGATATAAAGGAAGTTGAAGTTGGAAAGTAGCGATTTTTGAAAAGTTATATTTCGTTTAGGAACCATCAAAATTGTGGGTCAAAAATCAGTCTAAAACTAGTGCCTCATGGGTAAGGATTAACAGCCGTGCAAAATATTTGTAATTAAAAGGTTTTCCTAAAAATTTTCCTGTATATGGAAAATAATAATTTTAAAAAAATCAACCTTCATTACTCATAATAGACTATTAATGTTATAGTACGTTGAAACCAGCTTATCAACGAGATTTTAAAAATACACAAAGTGTTCTATTAAAAGTAAAGAGTACCGACTGTGCCAGACATACGTGATCACCCTGTACATTTAAATTTTTAATCGGAGATCATACAATTGAATCAAGTATCCCAGCGGTTTTTATAATTCTATTAAATATGGCTACAAATAATTTTATTCGATAAATGTCTTCCACACTGTATATTGTATAAACATTAATCCAATGTACCTGTTTGAAAATTTTGAGTGTTAATTGATCTGTAACGGATTATTTCATTGTTCTTTGTATGTGTCATTTAAAACGGAAAAAACTTTTAAATCCCTCAATTTATAATAAACTAAAAAAGCAGTCTATTTTTTGTAGTAAATTATGGGCTTTATAGGAGGACAACGGTTTTAAATGAACCACACTGTATAATCCATATGGTGACCCAGGACTTCGTACCAAAAACTTGGGAGATGTTAATAATTATAAATAAAAAACCATTTTTAATTCCCAACTTTAGAGCCCTGTAGCTCGTTAACGAAGGGCGCAAGGAAAAATTTGTATATAAAGTACTATAATCATTTCTAGTCTCTCTATTATCTCCCAAGTTTTTGGTGCGAAGTCTTGGGACACCCTGTATTTGAATATGAGTATTTTTAATTTTAATAATTGTCCTTGACTAAATTCAGTATTTGTAGATAATTAGTTAGGATATTGATTTTATATTTTCTTATACTCGGATAGAATAAAACGATTCGTAAAAACAAACAATAATTGTTTTATTTACATCAACAACAAATTCACAAATATAATTGGCTAATCGGGAACGATCCACCTCATATCCCTTTATCAATGCTATTTCCCAAAAGGATTGGTTTTAAACAAAAAAAAAATAAGATTAAATTATATTAAAAATAATAATAGAAATAACTGGAAAATTGTAAAAAAAACATACAGGGTGGGTAGGATAAAGGTAAGTAGAAGGCAATAATATTATTTATATTTAATACGTAATTCTCAAAACTCTATACTATTTTTTTTTAAACGTTTTTATACATTTTCTAAATACACTCTCACATTAAAAATACTTCAATATTTATGCACTTTTGTAAATATTTACCCTCATCATTATACATTCTGTGAAAAACTACCCACCCTATAAGATAACTAATCAAGCAGATTACAAAATGTCATAATTTTATTACCAACTCATGATCTCTTAGAGCTAGACTATATGGAAGGGCGCCAGAGTTAGAGATATTATTTGAATGGAAAATAACCAATAACTTCTCTTGACATTTTCTTCATAAAATGTTAATACCATACGAGAACGAAGGCCAAACAGGCCAAGTTCTACGGATTGGAAAATAGCCATTGAAGTCACAAGAGCAAATAGAATTAGATGGGCCATAAACAAATATCCAATTAAACTACAAATGGGAATCGATCTGTTAATTCTGGCATGAGAATACATACCGGAAAAATGGCAAAAGGTTTAAGTCATTTACATACCCAAGGTATGTAAAGTATCTGATTTGACACCAAAGTCATACAGACCAATAAGCCTATCCTCCTTTTTACTAAAAACGTTAGAGAGATACATGAGAGTCGAAGTGTTAAAGGATAAACCCCTAAGCAATTGTTAATATGGTCACAATGGAATAGACCGATTAGCCACCACATCAAATCTAAGTTAATACAATTCAAACTTAAAAAAGCATGCAGCTTACAACTTATTCTCTGCCGAGCTTTATGCTATTAAGGAACTCATTGTTACAGACTCCTTAAGCGTTCTAAACGGATTGGAACAAATATATCCCAAACACACCCATCTAACAGAAATTAAGGATTAGAATTTACAAAATCCGCTACTGAGTAACAAGGAAATAAAAGGAATTAAAGATTTGACCAAATAGCCATTCAAAGGCTACCTCTTCCACTGGGAAGAAAATAACCAAGTTGTTATTAACTGCCTAAGCAGGTTTGGCTAAGATAAGGATAGAACGTAAGCGAGTCAAAACTTAAAGAAATCAAACTTCAAGTAAGGTTTAGGCTATCTTTTCCACAGGGAGGAAAAAATCAAGTCATTAACCGTCTACGCAGGTTTTGCAAAAAAGATGAGGAAGGAACATAAGTGAGTCAAAGCTTGAAGAAATCAAATATTAAGCGAGATCTATGCGACCTCTTCCACTGGAAAGAAAAAACCAAAATGTTATTAACCACCTCCGTAGATTTTGCCAAGATGATGAGAAAACCTCAGCACACATACTGTGTGACTAGGCATCACTAATACATCTACACCTCATCACTAATGAAGAGCCTCCAAGATGTAAATAAAACAATCAGGATTTCATTCTGATCATGATTCTGATCAAACTCCATTCATTTCTCTCAACTCTGGTGCCCATACCACCTAAGATTTGTTCCATCACACCATTGAAATATTTGTGAACCGTCCGTAGCATGCGCATGTTACGGACGATTCACACACTTGTTCGGAACAAACCTATAGTCTAACCTAGTTAATTTATTAGGTAACTACACCTGAAATTTTTAAATCTCTTTTTTTTAAAGAGAACCGATAGAGAGTAAATTTTCTTCAAAAAAAAATGTCTACAATTACCAAAAATACTATTTTCGAAAGCAGTCGTTTACAAAAAGAATCTCATTCCCCAACAATTTTATTTCAATAAAAATACGAGAATAATTATACATACTATACCTTATTTAGCCAATCGTCACAATATTAATTAAGTTATAGCTGCAAAGAACTCCAATAATACATAACATATTTTTACATAACCTCACAATATATTAAAATTTTCTACTTTTATAAACTTTATAACTTTAACATCAACAACGTATAAAACTAAGAATAAAAAAAACAAGCAACCAAATTTTGCACAAATAGGTAATAAATTTGAAAACTTATTAACGCATATAAGCAAGGTAACCAAAGAAAATGGTTTCCGTGTCTCTGGTATCTGTCCCTTTGATGTCGAAAACGTTTAATTGGAAAAAAATTTCTAAAGCGTCTGAAACTTCAGGCTCTCAGAATGACAAAAATATTTCTAAAGGAGTTGTAAACAAGTATTGATAAAGGAAAACATAATACTTTTGAAGTATGTCTAAAAGACACAGAGGGTGTTTGGCAAGGGGACATTGAAGACACTAGCTTAATTCAAATCTGGAAGAACGCCAGAGATGAAATAAACAAAATAAATGTGATCAAGGGAGGAAGGAAGAGGAAGAAAACAAAAAGTCACCAATATTAATGTCGAGCGTGGTTGATAAGGAGAATGAAATCATTCCAACAAAAGAGGAAACTACACGTGAAGAAGAGAGTGGTCAATCAACAAATGTACCCACTCCATTAAAATATTTTCCTTCACCATATAAAAAGGCATTTATTTATCCGGGACAAAAACCAAGCACATCGAAAAAAAGAAAGCGAACTAAAGGAGACACACCTGTTGTTACTTCTGAGGGGTGGAGGCAATACCATATATAAACAAGGACATAGAAAGAAAAAGAATGACTGAAGAGAAAGAACGACGAAAATTGCGAAGAGAGCAAAAGAAGAAGACAAAAAAATACTTGCTGAGGATTTTGAAGAAGAGACAGAACAAACCAAATTACAAAAAGAGCAAAAGAAGAATAAAGCAGCGAAAATGTTTATTGAGGAATCTGAAACGTCTGAAGAAGAGTGGAAAGCTGATAGTGATGATAGCTTAGTTGATGTTGATATCTTTAACAAAGAGGAGGAATTTTATGTTTTATCTAATAACTAATCGATATCTATTGGGGACTACATTTTAGCACTATTTATTGGAGGAAAACGCAATGCAACACATTATAGATACGTTTGCATTGTACAAAATGTATTTGATAATACTGACATCGAAGTCATGTCACTGAAAGTGCTAAATAACGGGGATAAAACTGTTTTTAAAATAGAAGGGTCAGACGTATCAACAATAAATAGAGCTGCTGTTCTTAGGAAGCTAACGCCTCCATCCATGATTACCTCTGGTGATAGAATCAAATACAAGTTTGACAAGCTGATTGATGTTTATGAAGCATAATATCTTCAAATTTTATCAACTGAATTATTTTTTTAATGTGTTCCTATTCTTAATAAATAAACATATGGCTTTGGTCTATTGTTTTCAATTAATCAAAAGAAAAACCTGTCAATTAATGGAGTGTCAATAACGGACTGTCAATTAATGGAATTTAGCTGTCAATTCATGGATAACTCAGACTTTTCATTAATTTTTTTTCATTAATATCTTGCTGAAAAAATCATATCTCAATTAAATTAATGATTAGACATGAACTATAAACCATATTAGTCATACTTCTAAGCTTAAAATCACAATAAAGTAATTATTCCAGTAACAATGATTTTTTATATATAGCATGAGGCTAATTATTGTTCACTAGTAAAAAGAAGCTTTGCATTTACAGCTGTCATTAAATTGTAAATGACATGACAGATGAAATATGTGAGGTTATGTAGGTTCGGAAGATTAATTGACACACCAATTTGTTTTTTTTATCCAAAAAACGAGCACTATTTCAATAAATAAAAATGTAGTGGTTCGTGAACTATAAAATAGAGCAAAAGAATTTTTTATTAATTTTGCATTAAATCAATTGTACACTCCTATTTATAAGATTATCTGTCTAAAAAACTGCATATCCAGAGAAAATCTATAAAAAGATATTATTTTATCACTTCAAAGAATAAAAACAGATTAATTGTGTCAATCTGTACAGGAAACTATACAAAATATTTATTCCTTTCCATGTAATACAAAAAAACATTTTTCTGCCAAATGTCAGACAACTATAACCATAAGTAGAGATATGATTATTCAGCTCCCTAAAGTATCAAGAACTTTTTCAAAATTCGTATAAAGAAAAAACAGCGAATTTTCGAATTTTTTTTGTTCAAAACATACTGAGTTTGGCTTCTTGCAGCCTATACTGCCTATAGCACAAAAAGAAAACTATCAAGGTTCTAATTTATTGGCTATGCAACAAAGAAGTATTTAGCATGTATGTCAGTTGTGTCGTCGAAAAATATCCAATACTTTGTAACCACCACAAGTTTTTCAAAAAGGGGAAGGGAATTCTCCTTCTTGGAAAATATCTAGGAAGAGAAAGATAAATAATTGGCGATTTCGCTAAAAATTTTTGAGTATCCTCAGGATCAATAAACATAATTCCTTTGTTGGTGCAAACTACTTGTAACTTTTCTATTGGCGTTATCCGATATAAAAAGGTATCAAAGGTGTTACCAAGTGTATTTAAACTAAGAGAGTACCTAGATAGGTATTGATTTGTTTGACCCCATCATTTTCCTGTGGTAACAACTAAATTAACGACCCCTTTATCTATCTACCATTCCGCAAAAGCAATCAATGAAACCTGTAGCTGGAGTCCTTAACTCATCACCCAGTGTTATTTGTCATTTGATGAGAAGATACCGTGGGACTGGCAATGTTAGAGAAAAACATACTGGCCGAGTTCAACCTTAACGCCCGTAGACCGCTTCGAGTACCCTCATTAATTAGTGGCAATCGCGGTATAAGATATAAACTAGGGACATCAAGAATAGCGTACCGTGCTCTTCACGGATGAGTCTCGCTTTGGTTTTCATCGTGATACGCGTCGAGTTCGTGTGTGGAGACGAACTGGAAATCTGGAACGTCTTGCCGCTTTCCAGGAAGTGTAAAGTTACCAAGGTGGTATGGGACGGTATTCGTATTGGAGGAAGAACTGACCTCGTTTTACTGGTGCCGCCAGTTATCATGACAACATTTTGCAACCCATTGTGCGTCCATTTGCTGCACAAGTCGGCCCGAATTTCCAGATCATGCATGACAATGCCCGTCCACACACAGCATACCTAGTAAACGAATATCTGGAAAATGCACATATCAATGTTTTACCATGGCCTGCGCAGACTCCTCGATCTCAATCCCATCGATGGGACGAAGACTTTTGGTTCATCAAGGAGCTTTCCACACGAGACAATAGATTTTTGATTGTCTTTCAAATCTCTAGACCACCACAAACCAACCGGAGATCGACAATCTCATTTTCAACATGCCTAATAGATGCCAGGCTGTGGTTAATGCAAGAGGAGGCCATACAACCTATTGAGGTACTTTTGACTCTTGAATATTTTTCATACCATCGTACCAAACTTATTAAAATGATTAACATTCATTGTTTGTCTTTTTTTTCTGCACTTTTGTAACAATTCTCTCTTTTTGATAATGGGTTCAACTCCAATGGTATCCACATACATTTTGAAGTTTATATATGCCATACCAAAAAAGTTATAACAAATTTAAATCTTGTTCCCTAGATTATTTTGATGTGTGTAAAATGCAAAATTTAAATTTGTATTTACGTTAGTCTTCCATAAAATTACCTCTAGTTTATTCTTGTCTGTCATTAAAATTAATACAAATTTATAACATTACAAATATGTACTTAAAAAAGTGGCATTTTAAATGATATTGTAAGAAAAATAATTGATTTTTTTTATAATTAGAAGGAAACTATTATTTTGAATAGTTTCCTGTACGGTGTCACATTTAAACTGTTTTTTATATAAAATAAAATTTTCCAGAGAAGAATCCAAAAAGATATTTTTCCACTATTTCAATTAGCCTGTTTCCTATGAAGATTCAAAAATAATCCCCCATAGGCCGCATTGGTGGGGTGGGAACATATGTTTTTCCATTTGACAGTAACGTTAAACGTACCTAATAATAAAAATGGAATTAACGGAAGATGATGTACCTGAAGCGAAATTAAAATTTGCACAAGTTAAAAATCATCTTGTTCCGGATTTGAATTTTTATTATTAGGTTCGTTTAACGTTCCTGTCAAATGTAAAATCAAAACATTTGTACCCCCCCCCCTAGGGCGGCCCCTGGTGGATTATTTTTGAATCTTCAGAAGAAGCTGACTAATTGAAATGGTGGAAAAATATATTTTTTTGGATTCTTCTCTGGAAAACTTGGAATTGTCGAAAATTATATTTGAGTACAATTTATTTTTGGCAAAATTAGTTAAAAACACTTGGACTCAAAAGTAAAATATAGTATGAATATCCTCTTAACGTCAACACAACCAATGTCAAAATATTGCAACGACTTCATTTCAATAGAAAAAAAAATGTAATCGAATAAAATTTAATATAATTGGGTATATACTCGCTTAAATATAATGTTAATTCTATCACAAAACATTAGGCTTCGTATATAGAGGTATTTCGTGAATAAAATCATTTGAATTGATCGGAATATAATTAGCAAAATTCTTTACGAAAATTTACCACAAATCGTGAAATTATTTTTTAATATCTCCCAATGCAAATAATCTAAGTATCGTCACTGACTGTAAAGAGAAATATATGATTTTATGCTGAAGAAATTCAAAGTCAAGTAATTTTCTTCTATGTACGATATTAACAGCAATTCTACCTCTTAGTGAGAAAAGTTGAATTAAAATTTATATCAAAAACATAAGCATTTTGCAGGGCCGTTGTTGGGGGAGCGACAACCTTAGGAAGCTGCAAATGGGCTGTAAAATTAACTTGTTTATAAAGAAAAACATTAAACCAAGACCCATTTGAATCCGTATAAAAAAATTAATGGCTTTTAATAATTTACGAAAAAGGTGTCAGGTGAATATTACCTAAAATGAGTTAGATGTGTCATCGGTTTGCAAAAGTTATGTATTTGTCAATGCCTTAAACATATCAGAAGAAAACGAGGAGAGTTACGTTCTACAACATTATTTAAAAATGCTATATATACGGAGAAAACATTGTCCAACCGAAACCGTAATAATAGTAGGTATTTTATTATATTCCTACTTGGACTCCACAAAATATGCAAAAAGTGTCCATTCTCGATGCAAAAAATCATAGAGTTTAAGGTGACTAATGGGCATGTACGACTTATATTACATCGTGATTCCTACAATGGAGCGATATTAAAATCTCTTCTCCCTGCAGAACAGTGTAATAAAATTATACCCAAAATCAACCCAGGCAGCACAGGTTTTGAATTTCAATTTCCTTCCCAATCTTATTTCCAACTGATACCTATAGATAGAAAAAAACACAAAGACCTCATGTCGTTATTGAAATTTTGTCTGTGTGATCAAGTGATGACGGGGATGGGATAACGAATAAGAAAAGATGTGGATCAAGCAGATCCCTGTCAAGAACATGCTGACAAACTTTGGGCCAATGTTTCAGATGATGAAAAA
Organism: Lochmaea crataegi; assembly: GCA_947563755.1. NCBI lineage: Eukaryota > Metazoa > Arthropoda > Insecta > Coleoptera > Chrysomelidae > Lochmaea > Lochmaea crataegi. The sequence continues at coordinate 11,679,898 of OX387426.1, forward strand.
CCTAGTCGAAGACTAACAAAAAGATCAGAATCTGTTGATGTCGATCGTTCAGGTCCATCTCACGAACAGGACAAACAACTTTGTAAGAAATAAATTGCAAAAAATAAATTAATCTAAGATTGTTTTCCCTATTACAGACACATACAATGGACAGTCCCCATTTTCACCCAAACAAAGCAGTCATTAATCCATGTAATACAGCTTTTGTTTTAAGTTACATTTTTCATTGTTTATTGATTCTTCAGTAATATAAGATGTTTCTTAAAAACAAAAATATTTTTATTGCCTTTTAACAAAATGAAGTTTTAACAAACAAAAAACTGTTATTATTCAAAATTTGGTTGCGTAAACATTCCTGGTTTTCACATGACACATTTCCGATCATATTACCTGAAAGACTACACTATTGGCTAAGCCTTTATTGCGCCGGCACTGCTTTTTGAGTTTGTATCTAAAAACTTTCTTCAACTTTTGGAGAAACTTTCATTAAACTATTGAATTTCAAAGAAATATTATGGTAAATGTTCGTAGAGAAATCAAATAAATAAATTTGCGATATTATTTTTTGTCAGTTTTCTTATCGTTTTTTGTCCTCCTAACACTCAGCCGAATAAATATTATTAATTAAAGTGAAAAACTAATCTTGGTAGATTTCGCTTTTAATGAGTCATCCTAAGGTATGCTTTTTCGAATAATTCTAATTCGTGTGCTAGATAATTAGCTTTATTTCTTAAAACTTTAGCCTTACCGCCTGCCTTTTCTAAACTGTTCACCTCAGTTTCCAATTCTTTGAGTTGTTTGTCCATTACACTAGTGGCATCGTCCACCACTTGACACAATCTGTAACAAATATAAAAAAATATTTAATAATTTTACACACATCATTTTCGAACCAAATTGTCATAATAATAAAATTATCAAATGTGTTAGGGGAAGAGCTTGTTCGCCAGTCTAGCTTTATTCAATAATTTTTCCTTCGATAGGTAGCTTGTATTTTGGATGGTGTATATGTTCCACACAGTTACACAATATTAGCGTGATGAAGTTATACATTGGTTAAGAATGTGAAATTCAAACTGAGAACAGTATGATTCTATTACCAAATATAGCATAGATAATACTTGCTTGTTGCATGCAGTCAATAAGTACTTAAATTTAAGCTGGTACCGCCAAATTAAATAAAACATTAAAATAAAAGTGTTTAAGAGGTCTCAACAAAATGTTTAAATACATAATTTCCTCATCGTTCCCGTAAAACTAAACATCACAAATCATGGTCTACTTGAGTCGGTAACTTGAACTTCATCTGAGAATATGAGATCACTTATTTACATTAAAAAATTCACAGATAATCCTCACATACCCAATTATATCAATAACTACAAAATATTGTACCCAAAAACTATGAAACTATTGTAACATTCGCATCTCTAGAGCTTAAAATACCTCCAAAGAAACTTGGTCTGTTATCAATGATTTAATGAATAAAACTCGTTCATCAAACTGTATTGACCTTAACTCAAATAATCTCTAAGTTGTGATGCTATTTTTAAATATTTCTGATGTGGATATTAACTTTTTATATTTTCTGATCAGTGAATCATTTTGAAAATCCTGTCTGAAAACAGCTATAATTGTTCCACTGCACAAGTGCACAAGAGTGGCGGAGAAAATAATACTAGTTACTTTTGACCTATTGCCTTATTACCAATCTTATCAAAAGGCTAATGAAAAACCGTCTACTACCCTTTATTTTTAAACATAAAATCATGAAATTTCAAATAATATATTTTGCAGTAAATGCTTTGGAGGACGTTTCTGGACACTCTGTATAATTCTCCAAAGCAAACTTTATATTTATGACTCATTCCATGGTACCCGGTTTCTTGTTACACCAATAAAAGTTACAAAAAAGACAACTTAAATGGCGATCTCATCGCTACTATGACTTCACTATAAATACTATTCAATTTTTGGAAAAAAAGTAATTCTAACAATGAAAATCATAACGTTAAATAATAATTCTTATATTTTTTAATTCATCGTAGGTATCGAAACTAAAAATGAATGTTTACTATCCCATGCAAATCCAGATTTCATTTTTCAGTATTGCATAACATATTAACTACCTACAGTCCTTTGAAAATCGTGTTGAGACCTGTTCTACTTTTTTGTAATTTCAAGTATAATCTAATAAATCCATTTATAAAATAAAAATAAAAGATTTTGTATGTAAATCGATAAATATATAATCAAGTTTTCAAAATATATAAGAAACCATTAATCGTATAAAATAATATGTAACTCAAATTACCGGTATATTAATCAACCATTATATTTTCCATCACTCACTATTCACTACAACGCCGACAAAAATCTACTGATAGTTTCACAATTATATAAAAAGCATAAAAACTGGTGCTAAAAAAACACACAAAAAAAGGTACGTAGACGTTGTAGACATTCCATACAACAGACGAACTATTTCAAATTCAAATATTTTCAATGCTACCAACTATAATTATGCTTTTCATTTGTCAGGGATGGCATCTCTGTCGCATTGGTATTCAATCGGAAGAAAGAAGATAGAAAGTGTTATCACTTAAGGAGTAGTGAATTGGAAAAGATTTCCTTTATTACCAACTAACAAGTTGTCAATTTGAAAAATATTATGGAAAATTATATACAGGGTTGTAATAAGCTATAGCGATATGTGATAAATTGTGAAAGATAATTTTCATCATTATAAAGCGGAAAATAAAATAAGAAGTAGGGAAAAAAGCGGAAATCGGGGGAAAAGAGTGGGGAAAAAAGAGGAAAACGGGGAAAAGAGTGGATAAAAATAGAGAACAGAAAAGAGTGAGAAAAAGTGGAAAGGGAGGAAGGTAGAAACCGGGAAGAATTGGGAACGGGAGAGGAGTGGAAGAGAAAATTGGCAAAAAATTGGAATAAATGTGAGAAAAAAAAGGATGAAGAGTGTAAAAAAATGGGAAAATAAAAAGAAGGATTGGAAAATAGTAATAACGAGGAAAACGAAGTCGAAAATAGTAATAACGAGGAATATAAATCGGAAAAATAATGGAAAAAATGGGGTAAACGAGGGGGTGGGATGAAAGATGATATGAGGAAAAAACGAGGGAGAAATAGATAGAGAAGAGAGAAAACAAATTGGAAATGAGAGAAAGTAGGAAACTGAAGAGAATTTGGAAACAGGGGTGGAATGGAAGAGATAAAATGTGAAAAGGGGGGAGAGTGGGGAAAAATGAAAAAAAAAGGAAAACGGTTGGGAAATAATTTAAAACAAGGCAGAAAAAAGTGGTTCGAATATGGTGGCGTGGAAGAAAGGGGAAATAGCGTAACAAAAGTGAGAAAGGTTGATTATAAAGAGGGGAAGGGAAAATAATGAAAACAACGAAAAGATAGGTGAAAATAGTGAAAACAAGGAAAAGATAGGAGAAAATAGTGAAAACAAGGAAAATAAAGCTGAAAATAGTGAAAGCAATGAAAAGAAAGATGAAAAATGTGAATAAGAGAAGGGGGAAAGTGAGAAAAGGTGATCATAAAGAGAAAGGAAGGGGAAAGAAGTGAAAACGAGGAAAATATAGGGGAAAATAGTGAAAACAAGGAAAATAAAGCGGAAAATAGTGAAAAAGGTGAATGAGGGAAGGGGAAAAGTGAGAAAGGTTGATAATAAAGAGAAAGGAAGGGAAAATAGTGAAAAAGGTGAATGAGGGAAGGGGAAAAGTGAGAAAAATTGATAATAAAGAGAAAGGAAGGGAAAATAGTGAAAACAAGGATACGATAGGGGAAAATGGTGAAAGCAATGAAAAGAAAGCTGAAAATAGTGAAACCAATGAAAAGGAAGTGGAAAATATGAATAAGAGAAGGGGAAAAGTGATAAATGGTGATAATAAAGAGAAAGGAAGGGGAAAATAGTGAAAACAAGGAAAATAAACCTGAAAATAGTGAAAGCCATGAAAAGGGTGAATAAGAGAAGGGGAAAAGTGAAAAAAGGTAGAAAAGAGAAGAAGAAAAGTAGAAAAAGGGATAGAAGAGAAGCAGAAAATAGTGGTGAAAGTTGAAACACCGGAAATAATGGAAAAAGCAGGAAAAATTTAAAAGTAGGAAATATGGAAAAGAGAGAAAAAAAGGAAAAACGTTGGAAATGAGAGAAAAAAATTTGGTAAAAAAGAAAAGAAAAAGGTGGAAATAAATAAGGGGGTGAAGTGAAAAAAGTGAATAAATTCAACAAAAATGTAGAAACAAAATGAAAAAGGAACCTAAATGGGGAAAAAGCTGAAAATGAACTGTCATCAATTAATACTTCATTTGAAGCAGAATATGATAATTCATTATTTTTCTGCTTCTGTCGAGAAAAATGCATTATACAGTCGTGAGTGTGTGTTTTATTTTTTGGCCCTGGTTTTTAACCAATTAGCCAGCTCTATAATTTTTATCCATTTTCCAAGTTATCTGTAGGATTTCTTAAGGTTAAATGTTAATATATTTACATTGGTTACATTTCCATTCATTTCTCGCGACATTTGTGTAGGGATTTGTTAGTAAATGTATTTTTTTATTACTTTTCTTAAACTTTTTTTTTATCATTTGTCTTAAAATTTTTCTTCTTTTTGTTTTTTTTTTAGTTTTTATTTTTTTTATGTATATATACATTTTTTTTCATTTTATTGTATATTATTTATTTATTTTCTATTCTTTTATTTTTATATTTCTCTTTTCATTCTTTTCAAATGCTTATATATACAATTATAAATGTTTATATTTCGTGTCTACAATAACGTGTCTAAATTGGTGGGTAACTTGACTCCAGCTTCTATTAGTTCCTTCACGAAATTTTGATTTTGTCTTGTGAAAAACGGACATTCCCGTAATACATGGTTTAGTGAACCTACTTCTCCGCATTCGCAATTTGGTGAGTTTTCTAAACCTATTTTGAATTTAAATTCCGGGTATAAGCCATGCCCACACCGTATTATATTCATCATTTTGATAAATTGTCTGTCTGAGTTATTTTTAAACCATGGTTTTCTGTAAACTTGTGTCTGCACTCGCTGAAATTTTATAGTTTTTGTTTCCCTTGCATACCTTTCTTGCCAATTCTGCATCTGCTTATTTTTTAATGTAGCATGAAAATCTGTGGTTGTGATCTTTACTTCCGTCATTTCCTCTCCATCTTCTGTGGCTTGCTTTGCCAGTTTGTCCACCTTTTCATTATTTTCTAAACCATTGTGACCTTTAATCCATACTAAACTAATGTTCTTATTTTTATCTCTAGACGATTGAATTTGTTCTAAAATATTGATAAAGATTGAAGTTGTGGTAGCTCTTAGCTTGATATTTTTTAGAGAATCTACATCGAGTGGAAGTCCATCTTGGGGTGCTTCTCACTCCATTCATTTGTATGATTAGTTGTCTATTGCTATATACTGTGTTCATTTGAAAAGGACCCACCCTTAATATTTCGGAAATGCGACATATTAGAAAGAAATGCCGAAACACGTCAACTTTTAACTTGAGGGGGACACTTTTTGGCGCTAATGTCATAAACGTCAGATTCACCCCCTCCCTACTGGAGATACCCCTTGAATTTTTTCAAATGGCATTAGGTATCAAGTCATACCTCATTTAAAAGGTCTGGTGAAGCTCTATCCAATCATTTTGTTTTGCCTTTGAACCAGCCTTCCATTGTTATTTAATCATTGTTTAAAATTGGCTCTCTTTCAACTTTTATTGCCTGAATGTTAACGGTGGTCACTTTGAACACATGGTTATATACCAGTTATGTCTTGTTAACAGTTGTCTTTTCACTATTTGTAAATTTTTTTTATTCTTTAAAGAGTCTTTCGGTCATAACCTAATACATATGAACAGTTGAATGAGAGCCAATTTTAAACAACGATTAAATAACAATGGAAGGCTGGAATCAAAGGCAAAACAAAATGATTGAATAGAGATTTACCAGACCTTTTAAATGAGGTATGACTTGACACCTAATGCTATTTGAAAAAATACAAGGGGTATCTCCAGTAGGGAGGGGGTGAATCTGACGTTTATGGCATTAGCGCTAAAAAGTGTCCCCCTCAAGTTAAAAGTTGACGTGTTTCGGCATTTATTTCTAATATGTCCCATTTCTGAAATATTAAGGGTGGGTCCTTTTCAAATGAACACAGTAGTCTTAATATATTGAAAATTAAATTAAGGGGAACGCCTACCGGCTCTAACTTGTTTGCCAACATTTTAAAATTAATTGAGTCATGAGCTCCTTTTATATCAATGAATAAAGCTGATACTGATTTATTATCTGATAGAGACAATTGAAGGTCGCTAGTCAGTTATTATTTGAGTAGATCTTCCACATCTAAATCCGTATTGGGTAGTTGGGATTATCTGATTTCTTTCTCTAACCTGGTTTCAGAAATGGACACACATTATACAGTGTTTCCCAAAAATGTTTATTCAAATGTAGAAAAAAAAATAGAAATACTAACAGCATATTATAAATAATACTATAAAGTTTCATTTAAAATCAAATATAAGAAAAATATTAAAAAAAAAACAATTAACACTCACCTTGCGAAAGTGCCGCTCAATTCTTGTTGGACTTGGTGACTACAGTTAGCAGACGTAAGGTCGATGATCATTCTTAGTTTTTTAGAAGCATGTTGAACGTATTGTTTCTTGAAAGATCTTTCTTTTGCTTTATTAGTCCACGTTAAACGTTCGTACAGATACAAACAACCATATATTGCACCTGAAAACAATATGTACAAAGATTAAATTAATTTACCGCAAAAAGGACATTATGTTTGCGTTAAAAAGGTTTTTATTGCAAAATGCAAATTTTTTGAATCGGTCTACAGTACGAGAAAAGCATTCTGGTGAATGAAATATGCCATAACCGACAACGTGTAGATCGTTCAACTAGGAGAGCATAAATGACAGGCGGTGTACGGTAGAAGATACCTGCTCACCGGGTAGGAGTAGGTTATCTGTGGAAGGGAGCAATCTATAGTAAATTTTATACCCATTTAGAATAAGACCATCCTTATTTATTATTAATAAATCGGTTGAAACAAAAAATTACCAACAAAAATGAACGTCGTAACTAATTTATTAGATGTCACGTTTTTGAAGTTACGTCAAATTTTGATTTCATGTTAATGTCATAACGCAAAATAAGATATAAAAATGCGATATTCTGATGAATCCAAAAAACTTATGCTTAATGTAGTAAACTATTTTCAAAACGATTTAGGATCTCGATTTAAGGCAATTCAAAAAGCGTCCGAAGCACTAAAAGTTCCAGAAAGCACATTATATAATCTTGAAAAACCAAACAGAGCTACAGATTTCGAATTTAGAAGAAATATGTCTGCAAGCGTTTCCCGGAGCAAAACCCGAATTACAAAAAATACCCTGCATTGTTTGAGGGAAGTAATTTATAAAATGTATGCGCGAAAGGATAAAATCACAGTAGAAACTATTTTACGGCAATTTATCGAAGAGTCTCCAGAAACTAAGATTTCCAAAGGTTCGTTATATTTGGGAATTAAAAAAATGGTTTTTCATTTCAAAAAACAGGATGGAAGAAAACATTTATTGGAAATGCCTGCAGTCAGATTAAAAAGAATATTATTTTTGAACAAATACCATGCTGCTAAAAGCGAAAAGCTCTTTACACCTGTTTTTCTGGATGAGACATGGTTTTTTAGTAAAAGCGGGGACAGAAGAATGTGGCAAGATGGTACTAAACACAGTGATTTAAAAATAACTGGAAATGGGACACGATATGTAATTGTTCATGCCGGTAATAAAAAAGGTTTTGTGGCAAATGCATCGCTTATTTTTAAATGCAATAAAATTGGTTTAAACAGCAACTAATTGTAAACTTGGAAGAACCATCGTTAATTATAATGGATAACGCAACGTATCACAGTCGCCTGGATGAAGAAATCACAAGAAAAAGTTGGAGTAAAACACGCATGTTAGAATGGCTCAAAAAAAAGAATATTCCTTTTCCAGATCACATTTTAAAGGATGCTGTTTGGAATATAATTGAAAAGCAAGTTTTGCCAGAAAAAAATTATCATTTAGACAAATACGCTGCTGAGCATGGTCATTGTGTTCTCAGGCTACCACCCTATCATTGCCATTTTAATGCCATCGAAATGGTATGGTCAGAAACTGAAAGGCATTATGACCAAGCTATCACGAAAACTGCAAGGTCACCTACTGAAGTCTTAAAAGTATGGAATGACGTTGTAAAAAATGTACCGGAGCAACACTGGCAGAATTACATAAATCATACAGAGAAAATTATTTCTGAAGCATGGGAAGTAGAAAACAAACTGGACCTACTAAACATCGAACCTATGGTGATTTCTGTATCCAATGAATCCGATGATGAACTATCACTTTCCGAAAGTTATTCTGATTTAGAAACTAATTAAACTTTGCCTTGAAGATCACGTTGTCTTTTTTTAAAATCTAGAATTTGTACTTAATCGAACTCTGAATTGCCATATTTTTTTAAGAAAACTATGTATCTAGTTAATAAAACAATGTTTTTAAAATTAGTGCGCTTCTTTTATATTCTTTTATTTATGTCAACATCTTTAGAATTTTATGAATTTCATAAAATTAATTTGTATTATTACAAACCGCCACTGATAATATGAAATTTCAAGTCACTACGCCAATGCAATAAGAAATATGTCAAGCATTTGACATGACAAAGGTCATAACCTAATTTTTTTCATGCGGGTTCAGATGGTTCAAGAAGCCGCATACGTTAAGTTACTAAAACGGCTGGTACCTCTAAATAGGTATTAATTTTACTATACCTACCTGTAAGAACTACTATTCTCCAACCGATGGTCTTGAACAGGAACCCGCCTACCAACAATCCGCCCATAGTACCTTGCGAAGAGGCTCCCATAATGGCTAAGCGTGACAATAACGACCAATCGTCTATACTTGTATTAGCATAAAGTAACCTACCGTCGACTACGTCGGTAGGAGTAGACGGAATATGTGTACTAACTGGACTTTCTCGTTTATTTCGTAGAGCGAGAAAACTAACTCCACCACTGGCGTATTTTTGAATTAAACTAGTTAATCCCCATGAAAATCTGTAAAAAGAATAATGTAGGATCAAGTATTTGTATTGGATTTGCCCGATCTTAATGATAAATCAATATAACAAAGGTTGTTGAATATTTCACCTTCCCCGAAGCTAGTGGCCTTACTTTGGTTGTCGAGGGTTGTTGGAAGCCAAGTAGAAAGTAGAACCCGGTGGCTTTACACGTAGAACTGCCAGAAATTCTGCTACATAGCGAAAATTCAGTAAGTTTCCGAATTTTCCCAATTAACGATGGAAATTGAGAAAAGGGGAGATATCCTACTGACTGCGCCAATTAAACTTTAAAACTTGATGTTGGTTTTTGGTGGAAATTAGCGATTCTCGAATTCAAGCAAAAACAATCAATATTTTATCGAGAAAAATTACCAAAATTTCGATTTTCGTTTTACTATCATGTTTGCTTTACAGGAAATTTGCTGAATCCCGAAATGAAAACAATGTGAGAAACCCTACACTTTTCCAAAATCAAGTGGCTTTACACTGAAGATGATCCTAACTGTTTAGTGGTGTCTTGCTCTGGTTGATGATCGACATCCTGTTGTCTCTCCTCTTTGGAATGCTGTACCTTCCAGAAGCTAGTGGACGGAAGTTCGCTAAATTTTCGAATTTTCCTAATTAACGATGGAAATTGGGAAATGGGGAGATATCCTACCGACTGCACCAATTAAACTCTCGAATTGAAGCATATTTTATCGAGAAAAATTACAAAAGCTTAGTTATTAGTTACTAAGTTGATCCTTATCATCCTTCAAAGATAATTATAATCGATATCGTGCCGCTACCCGTTCCTTTGGAGCCAGAACAATATTTGACCGCTGACATTGCGGAGTTCTCTTATGATGATGTAAAAAATTGACCCCTAAAGTAAATCCTGCCACTGAAAACAAACCTCGCAACACTAACCTGAATTCTAGGTCCTCTTGGAAATCCGCACATAAATTATCGCAATTTAATCTGTACAAAATTTCGAAAGGTTGTCTCCTAGGCATCACAATATTAGTAGCCATCTTGTGACTTTCGGGTATTAAGGCTTCCATCCTTTCCGTCATCTCCCTTTGACTGGCTTCCATATTGAGAGCTAAAGCTGTAGATAATCGAGCTCTTAGGTTAGAACCGAGACCCGTTTCGACGTGAAGATGAAGTTCTTTTTTATAGACGTTCAATACCAACGGTTCCGGATGGAAAGGTAAGTTGAAATCGTCTACCAGCGTATTAAGACGACGGATTTCTTCGCTTAGGGCTTTTGAAACGCTGAAAATCCAAAAACATTTAATTTAGTTACACTAAAATACTATATAGGTACAGGATGGTCCGTAAGTAATGGTCCAAAGTGAAATGGAAGATTCTTGGCCTAAAAATATTAAAATCTTACGCAACTTGCTTTATTAAAATATTGATAATAACAAAGATACAAGGTGGCAAATTTAAAATGTAAAAAATGTTTTTTCCTCAGTAAATTGAAAGATTTTGGAGTTACAAACGTTAAAATTTCAAGATAGGGGTTTTAGTGCCTTAGAAATCATAATATTATATCCGTTTCGATGTATTTTTTAGAGGGAGCCACATAAGCTACATATGTTGTTGCTGTAACTGTGCGCTTAACTTTTTTATCGTTAACTCTATCTCGCAAAATTACATCATTTTTTTGGAAAAAATGTATACCTATTATTATGACTGTTAAAAAAATCGATTTCTTTTTTTTTTCTTAAATATACTCAAAATATTGTTGGACATGGCGAAAATAAAATACTGTAAAAGTTTGAACTCTTAATATTTATATTAGGAGGTGCCGCATTGATAATTTCTATTTTCCATTTAAATAACTTGGAAACGAAATTGTCTTGTGCTTTGGAATTTTATAGCTCACATAGCTCACAATTCTTCGGAATTACTAAATATATACTTGTAGGAAATTTGACGCTCTACAAAAAAGTTCTCTTATAATTTTTTTATATTTGTACTACTTTCAAAGTTATTCAAGGTAAAAGTTAAAAAAAAATTTTATTAATTTTTCGACGTTGCTATCAAGTTTGGAAAAAAAATTTATAGGATATTTTTTCTAGAGCATTTTATTGGCTATAAATTTTCTTTATAAATTTTTTTTATATCTCTCATGGGTGGTGAGTTATTCGCATTAAATTGAAAATTTTCTTAAATAATCATAATTTTATTGTTTACAATTAATTATATTAATTGAATAATTATATTTTCAATCTGAAAATTGTTTTTTAATTATATTTTTATTCATTGTAATTGTTGAACTAAAAGATTTTTATTGCAATTAGGAAATTTCTTCCTGTATTGACATATTTAATGCAGTTTAATGCGAATAACTTACGACCCATTAAAAATATCCAAAAATTTTAGAAAGATAAAGAATAGCCAATAAAACGCTCTACAAAAAATATCCAATAAAATTTTTCCACAAACTTGATTGTAGCGTCGAAAAATTGAAAAAATGTCAAAATATATTACTAATTCAACTTTAACCTTGAATAACTTTGAAAGGAGTGAAAATATCAAAAAATTATAAGAGACCTTTTTGGTAGAGCGTCACAATTTCCTATAAGTATATATTTAGTAATTCCGAAGAATTGTGAGCTATGTGAGCTATAAAATTCCAAAGCACAAGACAATTTTGTTTCCATGTTATTTAAATGGAAAATAGAAATTATCAATGCGGCACCTATAAATATTAAGAGTTCAAACTTTTACAGAATATTATTTTCATTTCCAACAATATTTTCGGTATATTTAAGCACAAAAAATCGATTTTTTTAAACAGTCTTGCCTGAATGTTAACGGTGGTCACTTTGACACACGATGAAATAGCAGTTTTTTTCTTGTTAACAGTTGTCTTTTTACTATTTGTAAATTTTTTATTCTTTAAGGAGTCTTTCTATCATAACACAATACGGGGGCATACGAAAAGTTGAAAGAGAGCCAATTTTAAACAACGATTAAATAACAATGGAAGGCTCGTATCAAAGGCAAAACAAAATGATTGAATTGAGATTTGCCAGACCTTTTAAACGAGGTATGACTTGATACCTAATGCCATTTGAAAAAATGTAAGGGTTATCTCCAGTAGGGAGGGGGCGAATCTGACGTTTATGACATTAGCGCCAAAAAGTGTCCCCCTCAAGTTAAAAGTTGACGTGTTTCGGCATTTCTTTCTAATATGTCCCATTTTTGAAATATTAAGGGTGGGTCATTTTCAAATGAACACAGTGTATATACAGAGTGTTTCATTGGGAAATGATCTAACTTCAACTGTAGATAGAACCACTTTGGTGGTTCCGAAAAAACTATATTTAAAGTGCCTTCTACAGTTTATAACCGAAATACATGTCTTATCAATTTGGCCTATTTCTTTCGGAACTCATAACTTCCGAATTACCCTGTTTATTATTTGGAAATTTGGTACAAGTAGTAAGCATTACCTGGAAATGCCATTAAAGTATCAACAAAAAGATAATCCAGGTCCAACTTGACAAAAAATTTCAAAACACGTCTTTACTAAAAACAACACTCTGTATATAGATTTTTCAAATTGCCCTTTATAATTGGAATTAATGTACAGGGTAATTCGGAAGTTATGAGGTCCGATAAAAATAGGCTAAATTATAAAGTGTAGAAGACACATTAAATATTGGTTTTTTGGAACCACCAAAGTGATGTAGGTCCTGTATAGATAAGACATTTTAGAATAAAAGTCTTCTTTCATATATAAATGTGTCACCATAAAAAATAAGAATACCTGTATGCAATTGATCTATTGGATAAGACAGATAATGAAGTTTTTTGTCAATTATTTAAAAAAGAAGATAAAGTCAATTTCAAATGTTAGCGCATGTCAAAATTTTGGATAAGCCAATTGAAAAATTTAAATTTAAAAAGGGGTTATCGAAAGAAAAAATAGACGGGCGTTGCGATATACATATAGGGAATTAATTTTTGAAAATTTATTGAAAGCCAGTAAAATGTAAAATAAAATAAACTGAAATTGTAAATAATGAGATGGGATTGATGCAGAACAGAAAATGGTAGAATTACAGTTGGAAGGCGCCATTTTTATAATAAGATACTTGTCACACTTCACTTTGTCGACCAATTATATTCGACGATATTTAAAAATTTTATCATTTTCTCAGTGTATTTACTAAGTTATCTGTTAACGTCGGTCTCAGAAGGTCATAAATTTTTGTTACCAAAGATCAAAGAGATTGCGTCGGGCTTCGCTTCTTGTTGGTGTATTCTTTGATTGTAGTGAGAGGAAGAAATTATCGAGGAAAGTACATTTTTATCTATTGAAATTAGAAAAAATTTATTTATGTATGTATGTAAATTTCTAAATATGTAACTGCTGAACCTAATCCCATTTGTGTACACTTAAGATGGCAATCATAATAATAATAACAATTATAAAACAATAATAATTCGTCATACTGAATATAAGTAGATAGTTTCGTTACAAAGAGTATGTAATGTAATTTTCATTGTACCAATATAATTCAGTTTGGACAATTTTATTTAAATAAAAGGAACATTTTGAACCACAACCTGAGAGGAGTTTTGGCGGGGGCATCTTACATAAAAATATTTGAAACTAAAAAAATATTGATTAAATTAAAATCAAAATAGTACATCTACAGTTAAAGTTAGGTACCTTCTCAATGAAACACCCTGTATAGGTATATAAAACAGAATTCCCAGAATAAAATAAAAATTTTGTATCCTCACCGTTGTTCAACGTCTTCGACCATACTATGAATTTTTTTCTTCATTTCTTGAGTTACTATCATAAGTTGTTGTTCGGTGTAATTGATTTTTTCATTGAGGTCTTTACGATTCGAAAGTTTTTCTTCTTTTAATCTTACAGCATCGGAATAGATACTTTCTAAGATATCCCGTAGTTCACTGAAAAGTGACGATAATTGTAATACAGTGTGTAACAAAAAAATTGCAAATTAATTATTCAACTTAATCCGGGGTCAATTGAACCTTACCTATCTATGTACATGTTCACTTACTTTGCTATGAACTTCCCTCTTTGCGAATGTTGTTCGAATTTCGTTTTTACCGCCGATTTGGAGATGCACTCTTCGAACTTCTTTTCGAAATCTTGAAATTCGAAATATCTAGTTTGAAAACCTTCCGTCACCGGTATCGTAACCGATTTTCCTTCAGACATCCTGGCCTGCAGTACTTCCTTCGCAGAGATAAAGAATATTCTTTCGTCTGCTTCCTTTTGTGTGCATACTTTCAATTCGTTTACTAGAAAATCTACGGCTCGTTCTTGATGTTGTTTTCGTACCTAAGGAAGTTGAAAAAAAATTGTATTACACACTCGCAAACGAGAAACTGCTGGAAATTACTTTTCGATTTCCCATAAAAATAACACAGGAAAAAAGTTTTTTTTTCTTCTGATTTTTATAACCAATAAATGATGAATTGTACTGCAATGCCCATCATAGATTTTTGTAGAAAATTGAACGCTCTACAAAAAAGGTTTGATGTCATTTTTCAATAAATCAACTCAGTCGAAAGTTATTCAAGGTCAAAGTTAAATTTAGCAGTTTTCTTTTCAATACTCCTACATTTATAAGTTTAAAGGTTTCAAAACAAACTAAGCTTTCAGAGTTCAAAATAATAGAACTATCATCTTTTGCCCTCAAAGATTGCTGTAATTTTATTGAAAAAATATTCTTAAATAATTTACGCTCGAAAATAGCTGAAATTTCATACAATTTTTGGGGACAAAGTCACTCTTATCTTTTTGCAATAAAGAGTCTAGATTTTCTTCAGTAATTTCATACCGTTGACGCATTGGTGTAGAACGTTCCCGATTTTGAATAGCCACAACAGTTTTTTTCTTCACATCAACTGAGGAGTATTAAAAATAAAAATGGCTAAATTGAGAATGAATTTAACTTTGACCTTGAATAACTTTCGACTGAGTTGATTTATAGAAAAATGACATCAGACCTTTTTTGTAGAGCGTTCAATTTTCTACAAAAATCTATGATGGGCATTGCAGTAGAATTCATCATTTATTAGTTATAAAAATCAGAAGAAAAAAAAACTTTTTTCCTTTGTTATTCTTATGGGAAATCGAAAAGTGTGATGCGGACAACCTTAATATTAATATTTTGGCATCTAAACGAAACTTTTGAGCGTGGTTCCGAAGTATACTTATATTAAATAAAGCTGAGAATATCATATAAGCATTTTATTTGTAAATAAACACCTTCGATTTATGCTTTACGAGGTACTGGCGAATAAAAAAGAAGAACTGTCACATTTACTTTTCCAGCTTCCTTTGAATAAAGAAAAAATCTACATGCTGGCAACATCACAAAATTTTGTTATGCAAAATCATCGTCTTTTTATCGTAAATAATCCATATCTCAAGTTTATCTTTTATTGAAAACAATGAGATATCATTTCCCTAGCAGGAAAAGCAAAACTGTTTCCGTCTTTATATTAGCAAAAATCTTACTAATAAAGCAAATATTCAAGTAAAACTCACCTCTTCCTGCTCATTGCAATGCTTATTGAAAAAAACAGAGTAATGGTTTTCAATGTGTACAAAGTTATAACATAAAATAATGAATCAATGCTTAGGCACAAGGCAATAAAAATGAATCCTGAAAATTGCTAATAAGCAGTGCAAAGCATATAAAATGAGGTGTTTTATTGTTAAGTTATTAAATTCTAATTAAAATTTTACCTGATCTAAAAATTCTGGTTCAGATGCTGAAGCGTCCCATCGATTATTCAAAATAAATATATTCGGTTTCGATAATTTGGTCGATACTTTATGGAAAAAGTTCTTTTCCTGGAAAATTACAAAAAGGCAGTAAAGAAAAATCTGGATGCATGATGAAGAATATGTTCTTACCGTCACCATCAAAGTAGATTCAGCATTGGCTACCAACACAAAAACGTCTGCATCCAAACAATGTTTATTGATGCATTCATCTAAATTTGGAGTGACATCCACTCCGGGAGAATCGACAAACACTACATCATCTCGAAGTAGAAGGCACCTATTTTTCGGCCAATATATTTTGACCAATGAAGATTCATTAAGTTTTTCTTTACACAACGCATGTGCTAAATTTGCTACTGACTCTACAGCACAGTGTTCGTCTGAGCCTTCTAAGACTAAATATGGTTCATCTGAAGGAGAACCTTCGACCTGCAAAAATGTTTTATTATACAATCTGTCAGAAATGGAGAAAAAGTTTATCTTACATTTCTTCTAGATCTGTAATCCAATACAATATTTTTAAAATGAGACCTACCTGTAGAAAACAATTTGTAGTATGTCCAATTCCACTAGGCAATATTTTGTCTCTAAGCATAGCATTTATTACTGAACTTTTTCCATTTGATGTTCTGCCAAAGAAAGCAACTTTCATGTGATCCCTCTGCAATACATCTTTTATACTATGTATTTTATTCACAAATTCTTCAGTTTCTTTGACTTGTTCACTATTCACAATTTTTCCATCTTTCTCGATTTCTGTAAACATAAAACTACAATCACACCTTTTCTTTTTTATATATTTTTTTTACTTACCATGCATATAATCAACAGTATCTTTGACATACTCTTCAATTTCCCCAAAAATATCATTGATCTTTTTCTTAGCTTTGACGAATATCTGTAAAGGAGAATTATCTAGTGGAATTCGCTTTCCTCTTTCTGTTAAAACTGCTGTGACTGGTGGTCTGTTATGGGGTCCATCACCAGACATTAAAGATATTGTGCGATTTACATAAGCAGCCATATCATGCGTGCTCCTATCGTTTATAATAAATTAAGCTTCGATTACACTATAACACTCAGCATGCACTGGCAATCAATCCAAGTTACTGAAACAAAAAATAATAAAAATTACAAAAAAAATTATTGTATAGAAACACCACATAAGACCATGACTACATTCGTAGACCAATAAAATTGTTTTCTACACATCCAGGTTCATAATCTATTTTGATTTTCAAGTTATCGATTCTTATATAGCATCATTAGGAATCTCTGTGAACAAAATTTTAAAATAAACCAGTTCAACTTTTGCACATTCTCTCAAAATTCCCTTGGGCACAAACATGAAATTTTAATAAAAACTGGAGATGCCTTAGCAGTTAAGTAACTGTATCTGGATAGTTGGGTACTTAGAACTACAATTGTGGGAAATAAAAAGAAGCCAACATAAAGCACTAGTTGAAAAGTCAAAAGACAAATAATAAATGGATCATATAAAATAAAATAAAAACTAGAATTAGGACAAATAAGATTACTATACGATAATTGAGAATTGCACAATATTTTGATTTTATAAATTTTTTTAATCGATCCGATTAAATTCCAGATATCTGGAATTTAATATATTAGGCAAACTATAAAGAGAATATTGATGTGTTGAAAGTTTGATTAGATTGACATCATTTTAGTAAAATATACAACACATAACATTCAAACTACAAAAAGCTGTGATAATAATAAACTAGACGCAATTTATACACACAAACATGCGAATATTGTGCTTTAAATAGTTGTTAACCTGATTGTTAGTAGGCATTTTCCAACCCAAAAATCTGCTCTCTATTAACAATTTTAGCTTTTAATAAACAAATAATTTCATCTCACCGATTATAGTAGAGCTGTGTTCTTTTCCTTTTTTAAAATGTATAAAAATTGTGGGTAAAAATAAACTTGGCAGATTTAATAAAATCTATGACATTTAAAAATCAAAATCAATTGTCGATTGTTTTGTGATGACACTATATGACCATAATTTAAATATTTGAATCAAAATTGTTATTTGATAATGAATTGGTCATTATCATCGATTACGTAAGTAATAAATACAAAAAATAATTTTTAACCACGAGTTTTATAAATTGCGATCTACTAGTGACAGTTGTGACAGCAGACAGTCTGACGACAGACTCTTTGATTTCATTACCTCAAAACATATTTTAAATAAATTTTCATTTCTCAAAAAACTCAATGGATAAACTTTGTAAACTATCATCGATCAAAATGATTGATGGGTAATCGATTATATAAAAAATTATAATTGGTTAAATTTTCTCTCTGAGTCAAGTGGAAATTTTAAAAATTATCCCTCCATAATGTATGCATTAGTTTATGAATTAAAAAATAGAGGAAACATTGTATAAACTCAAAAATACACTTAAGAAATCGATCTTACCGAACTATCGAGCAGCCTCCATGAATCGAGCATTCGAATAAGTTATCTAATGTCAATGTCAGTTATTTGACACTTGACATTATCCCTTACCAACAATTCCACCATCCACATCGAAAATGGTAGTAAAAGTAGACTTTTAAATTAAGATGTGCAATTTTAATTATGTAATTAAAATGGAAAGTAACTGTACTAGATTCTTGTTCAATGATTGTTGATGCCGGAGTTTTTCCATCACACAGTAAGAATGCCTTCAGGTGGGGATCAATCATTTGCTTTATTTGAAATGCCTTCGAATTGGTTCTACAGAGGCGAAGGAAATTGTAATATTGTATTATCACTCCCTCAGTTGAGAAAAATACTTCGTATACGAAAAATAGACAGTCCCAGGTCTTTCATAGGCTGGTTAGTAAAATGGATAAGCGATTTTCTTTACTGGTACACTGGCGGAGATATCATGGAAGAATTAAGAGATCTAAAATTTTACTCTACTATAATGAGACCTTTAGTGGGAATAAAATACACATCGGAAGCTTGTCAGGTTATTTTAAATTGGAAGCAAACTCGAATGCTTGAAGAGGAGCTAGTCAGATATAGGCCAGGTAAATAATATAATAGGTTTATGTTTCTAATAAGAAAGTACATGCTTGTTTTTTTAGAACGCAGAAAACACAAAATCTTGCAGTGTGGTAGAGCATCACTGTTCAATGATTTTGCTTTTATACCTGAGGATGAATATGAGTACTTACCATTTAGTGTAGCAGATGATACATTTGCTATTGAACTGAAACCTAAACAGGGTTGGAGGCCTTTAAGTGAAAAACACTATCCTGCTTGTGTGTACTGTATGAATCAATATTTTAAGGTAACAAATAATACATATATATGTATTTACAAGTCTAAATTTATTTTATTTCAGTTACAACAAAAGAAAATCAAAGTACTTAGCAAGTATTGTCCAGAAGATCTTTTCTCAGGGTAGATACATAACAATTATACAATTGTCCAGTAACTTAGAGTTGATTTTTTTAGGAATGAATCCAGGATGATGAGTGCTATATATTCTTTAATACAAGTGCCTCAAAATAATTTTAGAATCTTTAAAAATGGGAATCTAATTTATGGAGAACATACCACTACTGATTTTTCAAATATAGTTAGAAGTATATTCGATAATAGAGAAGATATGTCACAAAAGTAAGTAGAAATTATTACACTTGATACTTACTGAAATACTTAGACTATAAGATAACGAAATGAAAAATTTAATAGGTTCTTTTTATTATAGATTAATAGATGAGTTTTTGAACTTGATTAGAAAATGCTTAATAACAAATTTTATGAATGTAAACTTCACAGAACAATGTGAAGAGCAACTCTTTTGTGAATGGAACAAAATAATCCAAGATTCGAATGATCACGATTTACCAAAGAACTGTATTCTTGAAAAAATTTTATCAATACAGATGCTCGATATTGAAGGTAGTGTTTATTATGATAAATTATTAAATAATAGAGAAATTGTAGAAGACTGGAAATATATTGACTTGCTGTTAAAAAAAACAGATAGTTCTAATGAATGTGTTTGCTTAAAATGTATGATAATGATGTTAGGTAATATAAATAGAAGAGAAGAAGAAGTTGATCTAACTTTTATACCTTATTTAATTTCTGCTGTTGCCAAAGATTGTTCTTTGATGATAACAATTAAGAGGATTCAAGAAAACATTAGGTAAGTTGAATTTTTGTATTATATTAAATTTTACATAACTACTTAATTTTTTTCTTTCAGTGATGATCTTGAAGTAAAAAATATAATTAGAACAAATTATGGCCATTTTTTGGTAAACATTGGTGTTTTCGATTTATATCCCAAACCTCTATCATCGATAAGAAAGCACTGCCAAAGAAACAAAGATATACTTAAAGCTTATACCACAGCAACAATTAAAAAGAAATAGTTATGGAAATAATGGTGGGAAGAAGGTATTTTATACAAGTTTTAATCTAATTTAATTCATATTTATTTTGGCGTAAAAACCGTTCGTACGTAGGGTATACATATTTTACTCATATCCAAGCTTAAATTTTTGGTGGTGGTTTCAACAATACATTTCCATTTTAATACTAAGCTTGTAACAAGACAAAATACTAACACTTTATACCACATGACAAGTGGCAGGTGACAGTTGACTAGAGCAAATAAATGCAAACCACAGATTATACTATAGTAAAATTAATACCTATTTAGAGGCATGGTTAAATAAGTACAGGTTAGCCCAGTAGCGCTTGACCTTGGAACCAAAATAAAAATCTGTTGCGCAGGGGGCTAAAGGCGGCCATTTTGCTATACATTTATGTGTGTGTCGTGTATGTGTATGTAAACAAACAGCCGGTTGTAATATTTTTTAAATAAAGTATAAATTTCTAAAGAAAGAAAAAAAAGTGAAATAAAAATTATTATGGGTAAGTGCAGTATAAAGTGTTGCAGAAATAGAAATGATAACAGGTTAGGCACAACAAAAAGAGCAAAATATTTTTACACGAACGAACAAAAACATTTATTAGCAAAAGTTAATAAATTTCTACCGTTACCTATTTACCCACAATATGATTAAAAATATTTTACACATGTTTAACTAGTTTTTAAAACATATTAAATTTTATTTTAAAGCATGTACTGTACGTTTGTTAAAATTTAAGATTTAGATATATTAATGTACATTATTAAAACTGAGAAAAAAAATTACTAGTATGTAGCATGTTGACTTATTTTTTTAAATATTGTAACATTATATTTTTAAAAAATATGTTATTTTATACCACATTAAAAAGTTTTTTAATTTTAAAATAAAAAATTTTATCAATAATTTACAATTATTTTCAATTTTCATTGATCCTATCCTAAAAAACCTTTTTATACTTTTATACTTTTTTTAAATTCCAATTTGTTAAAAAATACTTCTATTTGTAATGTATAGGTAATAAAATACATTTTTGTAAACTTTAAATTATGATAATTTTTAATACTAATAAAAGTAAATTTTTGCATGAATTATTACTTGAATATAAATATACATAAATATAAATTGTAGTTTTAAAAACTAGCGCCTAGCGCCTCGATTGTAATTGGCTTTGCGCGACAAGATGGTTGCCTTTAAACCCCAATTCTCATTGGGCACTATATTTTTAATAAAAGCTTATGCGCGAACTGCTACTGGACTAACCTGTACTTATTTAACCATGTTTAGAGGTACCAGCCGTTTTAGTAACTTAACGTATGCGGCTTCTTGAACCATCTGAACCCGCATGAAAAAAATTAGGTTATGACCTTTGTC
This sequence comes from Lochmaea crataegi, assembly GCA_947563755.1. Lineage (NCBI taxonomy): Eukaryota > Metazoa > Arthropoda > Insecta > Coleoptera > Chrysomelidae > Lochmaea > Lochmaea crataegi. The sequence continues at coordinate 11,701,626 of OX387426.1, forward strand.
ATGTCAAATGCTTGACATATTTCTTATTGCATTGGCGTAGTGACTTGAAATTTCATATTATCAGTGGCGGTTTGTAATAATACAAATTAATTTTATGAAATTCATAAAATTCTAAAGATGTTGACATAATAAAAGAATATAAAAGAAGCGCACTAATTTTAAAAACATTGTTTTATTAACTAGATACATACTTTTTCTTAAAAAAATATGGCAATTCAGAGTTCGATTAAGTACAAATTCTAGATTTTAAAAAAATGACAACGTGATCTTCAAGGCAAAGTTTAATTAGTTTCTAAATCAGAATAACTTTCGGAAAGTGATAGTTCATCGGATTCATTGGATACAGAGATCACCATAGGTTCGATGTTTAGTAGGTCCAGTTTGTTTTCTACTTCCCATGCTTCAGAAATAATTTTCTCTGTATGATTTATGTAATTCTGCCAGTGTTGCTCCGGTACATTTTTTACAACGTCATTCCATACTTTTAAGACTTCAGTAGGTGACCTTGCAGTTTTCGTAATAGCTTGGTCATAATGCCTTTTAGTTTCTGACCATACCATTTCGATGGCATTAAAATGGCAATGATAGGGTGGTAGCCTGAGACCACAATGACCATGCTCGGCAGCGTATTTGTCTAAATGATAATTTTTTTCTGGCAAAACTTGCTTTTCAATTATATTCCAAACAGCATCCTTTAAAATGTGATCTGGAAAAGGAATATTCTTTTTTTTGAGCCATTCTAACATGCGTGTTTTACTCCAACTTTTTCTTGGGATTTCTTCATCCAGGCGACTGTGATACGTTGCGTTATCCATTATAATTAACGATGGTTCTTCCAAGTTTACAATTAGTTGCTGTTTAAACCAATTTTCAAAATTTTCGGTGTTCATGTTATCATGGTAATCGCCTGTTTTTTTATTGCATTTAAAAATAAGCGATGCATTTGCCACAAAACCTTTTTTATTACCGGCATGAACAATTACATATCGTGTCCCACTTCCAGTTATTTTTAAATCACTGTGTTTAGTACCATCTTGCCACATTCTTCTGTCCCCGCTTTTACTAAAAACCCATGTCTCATCCAGAAAAACAGGTGTAAAGAGCTTTTCGCTTTTAGCAGCATGGTATTTGTTCAAAAATAATATTCTTTTTAATCTGACTGCAGGCATTTCCAATAAATGTTTTCTTCCATCCTGTTTTTTGAAATGAAAACCCATTTTTTTAATTCCCAAATATAACGAACCTTTGGAAATCTTAGTTTCTGGAGACTCTTCGATAAATTGCCGTAAAATAGTTTCTACTGTGATTTTATCCTTTCGCGCATACATTTTATAAATTACTTCCCTCAAACAATGCAGGGTATTTTTTGTAATTCGGGTTTTGCTCCGGGAAACGCTTGCAGACATATTTCTTCTAAATTCGAAATCTGTAGCTCTGTTTGGCTTTTCAAGATTATATAATGTGCTTTCTGGAACTTTTAGTGCTTCGGACGCTTTTTGAATTGCCTTAAATCGAGATCCTAAATCGTTTTGAAAATAGTTTACTACATTAAGCATAAGTTTTTTGGATTCATCAGAATATCGCATTTTTATATCTTATTTTGCGTTATGACATTAACATGAAATCAAAATTTGACGTAACTTCAAAAACGTGACATCTAATAAATTAGTTACGACGTTCATTATTGTTGGTAATTTTTTGTTTCAACCGATTTATTAATAATAAATAAGGATGGTCTTATTCTAAATGGGTATAAAATTTACTATATATATCCACCATTATGTTTTATTATTATTATACTGCTTAATTATTAAGAACTACAAAAAGATGGATGATTTATTTCTTATTGAATTGTTAGAATTGTTATACAGTGTGGCAAAAAAATTAAAATTATGTAATGGAATAAAAAAAGATACTTTCTAATAGGATAAAGCATCAATGGACTGCATTTAGCCAGGTTAAGTTCTATAATGATTTAGAGATACCTCACAAAACTGGAAAATGCTCTTTGCCATAGTAAATGTAGTTTGTATAGGACATGTCCACAAACTGATTGTTGACACTAATGACAATCACCCTGAGGAAAAATACTTATTTGGTTAGATTTGCACTTTTGTTATTTTTTAGTGTTTTAATTATCCTTCTTACTATAAACAATTGATTTTGTTCAGTAATTGGTTGTGGTAGTAATAATCTTTTCATAAATTTCGATCAATATTTGACAACAATGGGATGATTGATGGTTTGGCCAAAGAAAGAAGAGAAAAATGGATAAGCACAAAATTCTATTTCGATAATGCCCTTTCTTGAAAACCAGATATAATGTCATTATTGTCACAAAATGAAGTTTTGAGAAAATCTCGCACACCTTTACTACACTGGCTAAATTTTAGGAGATAAGAGCCCACTGAGTTTGTAAAATTTAACTTTTTTAAGTAACACTCAAGAATTTCCTTTGGTAAGGTATTGAAGTTATTACTTTTATCAATTTAAGTAAAGAGCAGCAATATGATCAAAACAACAATTAATAAAACCACCTGTTATGTGCAAATAACGCTTTGTTTGTCCTCAGGGTGACTGTCAAAATAATTTGTAATGACACATAGACTTATCCTATAGGGCAAGTCCACGTGACGTCACGCCTTGATGAATCTGATAATAAATAAGGGTTCTTTGCACAACACGTGGTTCTTATATAGTTATTTTGATCGTGTTTGAGTTAATTTAATTCTGATTTCATGCTTTCCTCAACATTGTTTTAATTGATTAGGTATTTTAAAAGATATATCTGACTGTTTATAATGAAAAGGATCAATACAAAACAACCAAATTAAAAATCCATTCAAATAATTGTTTATCCTCAGGGCGACTGTCATTAGTGTCAACTTGTCAGTAAGTGGACATGCCCTATTGATCTTACGCAGACTCTTTGAATTTTAAGGTTAAATAAGGCATGCGAACGGTTATATGAAAATGAATGTGAATAACTAGGTAATTGGTAACGAAGTTGAAGTTTTATGTTTATATACAACACCATGTTCTCTTGACTTTTTGATGGAATCATTTTAAACGTTTTATATTGATACACATTTTTTAAAACTAGCAAACTAACTCAACAATTTTTTTTTCTTAAGGTAATTTTCTTACAATTTTATAAATAAAAAGGAGTTAGCCTGTTTTAATGCATATAATATTTATAATTAGATCATTTTTAACCAGCTCGGAAAGCTCAAAAAATTCATAAATAGTTTGCTACATTTTTTATTTCAAAATTTACAACAATGGTTTAAAGCATAAAGTAGGAGCAGCATATATCACTATCATATTTGTTTTAAAGTTTGACCAAACTGGCACTGAATATTAACATAACATTGATATTAATAAAACGGTCTAAAATCCCGGTAAATACTAATAAATATGTTATTGTGCCCAAATATTATTTTGACTTTTATATTTTTATAAACAGGCCTTTTAGATAAAATTCGTTTAAAAAAAATGTATAGTTCGGCATCTTTGTAAAATTTTATTGAATTAGAATATTATGCAATAATAAAGTAGTTGTAAGTTTTCAAAAATAATCAATATAGTTTGAAAATAGATCAATAATGTACCGGGTGTCTGATTAAGAGAGGTAACCCGCTGTATATCAGAAACTATCGTACAGCTTAGAGAATAAAAATCTGTATTACAAACTCGCATACGAGAAACTGCTCGAAATTATTTCCAAGTTTTCTACTCCACCGCTAGAGGGCGTAGTTCTCAAAAATCGTTCTACAAAAATTAAATATTCGTAATTATATCATTTTACGTAAGTTTGCTCCAGTACTTTTTCCTCTATCTTGTAAAATAACTGGTAGGGATGGGTGGGAAAGCTGACTCAATAAAACTGTTATAACTTTTGTTGCGCTTTATGGATTTTGACAAAGTTAGTATCATTTGAAAGGGAATTAAATGCCTAATAAAATATTATATCATCGTTTCTCTTAATCAGACACCCTGTATTGAAGTTTGATTGTCTACTATACTATGGTCGGTAAGTAACAATTCAACTCTGCGCTTAGATGAAACTATACATTTTAAACATAATCTGTGATACAACTGTGTGTAAATTGAATTATTTATTAATATGTTCATTGAATTTATGGTGAAATTAAAAATGAACTGTTGAGAAGATAACGTAATCCAAAGTATCGATGGATAAATACTTAATAACTGTTGGAAGATTTGTAGTAAAATACTTATGGTTATAATTTAAAATACTATTTTTATTTACACATTGTATATTGTCTCGAAATATATATGAGTCAAAGCATTTATTAAAAATTGTAATTTACTTCTGTATTTTGCTGAAGATCTTGAAAAATTGTAATTTGGTTATATTTGTATTTATATTTTGTACTGTATTTATTGTTTCAATTTTTTAAATTCTATGGTTATATATGTATTTTATTTAAATAAACAATTATACAAAAATTTAGTTTTATTATACTTTGAGAGTTAAACATTTTTTCATATTCAGTGTAGGTATTGGCGGAAATTTTTCCGATAGTATATGGTTTGACTGGAGGGATTTTCAGTAGGTAGTTGTGTTGGTTGTATTAATTCCTCTCCAAAGTGCTTCCGTCTAAGTACTTGTAAGTTCTCGCAGAAGCAGAGTATGAGAGTAAGTGTTTCATCATCAAGTTCACATTTTCTGCACATAGGTTCACTAGCTTTGCCCATTTTGTGCAGATGTTTCCTCAAGGTGCAGTGTCCAGTCACCAGGGCGGTAACTGTCTTCAAATGTCTCTTACCCAGTTTCAATAGCCTGGTTGAGAGTTCCTTGTCTACCTTGTTCAGTAAACTCCTTTGTATGTAGCTTGTGTCTCCATATGAGTTGGTGTTCCCTATCTAGCCAGTCCCCGATTTTCCCTCTTAAGTAATCTTTTGTGATTCCACAAAACGGTTCCGGACCTATGAAGTCTCTTTTGTAGCCTTCTTTAGCTAACTGGTCCGCCATTTCATTACCTGCAATCCCCTCATGTGTATTAGAGACACTTTGTTGTCTCTTGCCAGTCTGTTGGATTCTTTGCAGCTTTTAACCAGTCTAAACCTAGTTGTTGGATTACTGATAGCTTCAAGCAGAGCCTGGATGTCAGTGAATATTTCAATTTTTTGTCCGGTATATCCTCTTCGGATGTTTTCATAAATACAGGCTATAGTGGCAATGCCGGCAATCGTCTCTGCTTGAAACACAGTCGTATATCGACCAAGGCTAAGGAACATTCTCCTTTTATACCAGCTTGTTTTGGAGCCATCGGTGAACCAGATGATTTCTCCAGAATTACCTGGGTGCATCACCTGTTCCCTAGATGGGATGATGGGTTCATCTAGTATTGTACCAGTTGTATCATTGAGTCCTTCTCGAACATTGATCGGACTCCATAATTCTCCCTATTTCAGCCTAAGAATTGCCATTATTGCCTCCGCCCTTATAAAAAGTTCTAAAGGAGGAAGTATAATAAGGGCTTCCATTGATGCAGTCCCCGTGCTGTTTATTGCCCCGGTAATTCCAAGAAGGGCTTCTCTTTTGATTGCAGTTAATATATTAATAGCAGAGGACACTGCTGTACTCCCCCACTAGACTATTGTTCCATAGGTGATCGTTGGCCTTATCACAGTTGTGTAAAGCCAGTGAACCACCTCAGGTCGTATTCCCCCCAAATTATGCAGGGCAACTTTACCTGTTAAGACTTTTTCCATGGTTTTCACCATGAATGATGTCAGACTGATCGGTCGGTAGGATTTGGCCTGGGTGTGCGTTTATTTCCTGGTCTAGGAATAAACACCACCTTTGATTCTCTCCATGCAATTGATATACACTGTGTTCATTTGAAAAGGACCCGCCCTTAATATTTCAGAAATGGGACATATTAAAAAGAAATGCCGAAACGCGTCAACTTTTAACTTGAGGGGGACACTTTTTAGCGCTAATGCCATAAACGTCAGATTCACCCCCTCCCTACAGGAGATACCCCTTGAATTTTTTCAAATGGCATTAGGTATCAAGTCATACCTCATTTAAAAGGTCTGGTAAATCTCTATTCAATCATTTTGTTTTGCCTTTGATACAAGCCTTCCATTGTTATTTAATCGTTGTTTAAAATTGGCTCTTTTTCAACTTTTATTGCCTGAATGTTAACGGTGGTCACACACCCACAGGCCCAAGGCCTCCATTATAATGGATAACTGTCAATAAGACGGTCACATAGTTCAGTCTTCAGTCATAACGAAAATTATAGATACACTGGATAATGGATAAATTTGTAATAAAAAAAACCGAAAAACTATTGGTATTGGTGCTATAGAAGGAGAAGTGACACTTTGGGGCCAGTTTATGAAAGATAAAGCAGAAAATCCACAAAATGCGATTGAAAGCTTTGGAAAGATGCAATAAAAGTTTGTTTCCCACAATTTATGAATTTTTAATCATAATTGCAACTTTACCAGTGACCAAATGTTCTTGTGAAAGGTCATTTTCTTCCTTAAAATTTCTAAAAAATTATTTGCGAAACTCTACTGGGGACAAGAGATTAAACGGACTTGCTTTGATGTACATACATCCAGATGTGCCGATTCTGGAAGACGAAGTTCTTGATGTCTTATCTCTCCAATCTCGACGTATGTAATATATTTATGTAAATTTGTATATTAATCATTAATATACAAATTATATTAATAATAATTAATGATAAACTTATTTTTAATTGTTCTTATAATGTTGCTTTGTTTTTTGTTGTCATTATTATTTTTTAAATATGTTTTATATGTACGCTGTCTTAAGTATAGGTACTCCGTCCCTGATTTTAAAATTCTTCCTAATTTCTTTTCAGTTTCCCCCCCTCCTAATACAAGATTCTGGCTGCGCCGCTGACTTCAAGATGGATTTATACAATTTCCAAAAACCACGAAACTTAAGCTTCTCACTACTAGAGTGCATTACAAGTAAATAGAATTGCATTTTTCAAATAATACAAAACAGAATTTATATTTTAATTAAAAGAGAAAAATATCAAACCTTTTATAACAAATTAACAATTTAAAAATATCAGTGTCGCGTCGTTAGTGAAGAAACGATTTAAAAAACTATTTATCGTAAAAAAATACAGCTACCCAATTAAATATTATGCAATTATGTATTTTCTAATAATCATATAAATATAGGAAAACGCTACCCCCTAAACCTTTGAGTGATTAGATACAGCATTAATTGAATATTATTGTTTAAAAAGGCTGATAAACATCGCGACTTGATGTGTTTATAAAAACATTTTAATAAAGTATGGTAATCCATATTCTTAAAATACAATCACCTCTCATAAAAACAATTGATCAATATGAGATAATGTTTATTTTATCTTTATATTTGTACAGTCCCCCCCTGTACCTTTTGAACCGTTGGGTAGGTAAATAGTTATGAAATTTGGAACGATAATATTATGACCCCATTCTGCATTTTTTAACACATCAATGACAGCTCTGAATGTCAAAGTGACAGCTGGGCGGGTATTTGGAATATTTTTTTAAATGGAAATGGGGGTCGAGTAATACCTCATTTTGAAGGTCTTCTTATGCTCAATACATTCCCCAGATTTGAAAACATGAGGTTCAATAGTTTCAAAATTAAAACCTCATGTTTTCAAATCTGGGGAATGTATTGAGCATAAAAAGACCTTTAAAATGAGGTATTACTCGACCCCAGCCCAGCTGTCACTTTGACATTCAGAGCTGTCATTGATGTGTTAAAAAATGCAGAATGGGGTCATACAGTGTGGAAACCACTTATGGAATAAAATTCTTTATGTCATTATTTTAGAAAATTATAAAAAATGCCGAGACACGTCAACTTTTGAATTGAGGGGGACACTTTTTTGCGCTAATGTCATAAACGTCAGATTCACCCCCTCCCTACTGGAGACACCCCTTACATTTTTTCAAATGGCATTAGGTATCAAGTCACACCTCATTTTAAAGGTCTGGTAAATCTCTATTCAATCATTTTGTTTTGCCTTTGATACTAGCCTTCCATTGTTATTTAATCGTTGTTTAAAATTGGCTCTATTTATTCGACAAACATTTGATAAAATTAAAACGAGACAAACAGTTACTCTTAAATATTTGCTTTAACCTAACCTAACTTAACCTAACCTAGTCTAACCTAACATAACCCATTTGCGGTTCACACATCTTCAACGTATCTTACCGCACTTTAATGTATTTGCTTTAGAAAATTTAAATTTATCCATAACCAATAACTTACAAGCTTTCTCACTAAACATTAAATACACTGGGAATGATTCCATTTAAATCAAAGACTGAATTAATGAAAACCGACTTAAACTAGAAATATTTATTGTTATCAATTTGTTGAAACAGGTACCTACCCTATCTAACATTGCATTAAAAGATTATTAAGGGTGCAGGTAGTTAATCTCTTGATTTCATATTCTGCTAGGCCCAACTGAATGGTAGGATTAGGAACTACCTGATTTTTTGGCCTAAGTGACATATTACCAATTTAGAAGGACCATATTTTTTTGATAATAACCTGAATCGTCAGCGATACTTAGAATTTCTCCAAAATGATTTCCCACCTGTAGTAAATTACGAAGGATGATTACCTTTAAAATAAGGCTTTATTCTACAGAGAACAACTAACAGAAAATTATTGACAACTTTGTAAGATAACTGACAATGTCATGAATCCTATCAAAATGGTAATATCATGACATTCTTCCCGCCTTCTTATTTCTCGAGGAAGTCTTCTAAATATTGAGAACGCCTTCGTGTCCTAACTGGCCTAACGATATTCAGTACTGCGTCTTGATTGTGTTGGTCTTGAATGGAGTGGTCTTGAATGAGATGGTCTTGATTTTCTTGAATGCTTTTGTCTTGACTTTCTTGAATGCTTTGGTATTGATTTTGACTGACAGAATTTTCATCGCAATAAGTTAATGATGTGTCTCCTCGATGAGCTAAATGCCTAGTGGAAACTGTCTTTTCTTCTCCATTTTCCAGTCGGATATGGGCGTATTCCGAGTTGGCTTCTAGGAGTTGGACTTCATCAACTAAAGGTTCGTATTTATTCAAACGGACGAATCTCTTTAATACCACACTGGTCCTGGTGCAGCTAGCCATGTAGGAATCGAAAATCCATAAGTTGAGCGCCTCACATAGTTAAACATGCGTTCATGTGGGGTCGAGTTGATAGCAGTGCATAAAAGAGATCTAATAGAGTGAAGAGAATCCACTAGAACCTGCTCCCACTGGTTGATTTTCAAATTTTGAGATTTAAAAGCCAACTGTATGGTTTGCCATATTGTAACAGGAGATCCTGTTTCTCTGCTCAAAATAATTCGTTTTGCTTATATATTACCTATTTTAGTACCTCTCGAGCCATCTAACGGCAATGCCTAGGAACGCATTTAACTACATTTAACTATAATGTCGACGCACGTTAGATTCCTTACTTATGTTCTCATATCTTTTCTGAGAGGGCACTGTTAAAGATTTAAAAGATCCGAAAATTGTCAGAAATGATGTGCGCAGGAAAGTTTGTTGGTAATTAGATACCATTTTGGAGACAAGTCTGACCGGCGTTCTCTTGATTGTCTAAAAATAACGACAATTATAATGTGAGTTGTGTCGAAGGAAATTCTAAGTAAGTCAATACCTTTTTATACATTACTAATGATTGTCGTGTATATATCTTTGAAATGTTTGTGGGATGACTCTGTCATTCTAAATTAATTGCTTTCGCCGACAGCACTTGTTGCTTGTAAAAGCTTCTAAAAATTCCTGTGTCTTTTTAGATTGCAACAACTCTACGTTCTACATTCTACCATCTACATTATACGTTCTACATTTTACATTCTACAATCAATCTGATTCAACTAGCAACTTGATTTGAAAATCAATTCAGTTCGATTCTCTACTTCCGACACTACGTTATACTTGCTTTTACAAGTATGGATCATATTATGTCCAGTACTGTATTGACATAAAATTCGTTTCTCTTCTCCATTGGAGAATACGAAAACCATTTATAGATGCATAAGCCGATATATATTTCTAATATTTGATTAATCATACCATGGTAGAACCTTTAGCATTGAACTAATTTCTCTCGAAATCTTACTTAATTTGTATATTTAATGTACGACGGCCAAGGGCCATATTTGTAAAATAGTAGGGACCAAAGTCGACTTTAAGTAGGATATTCTTCATTAGATTGTTAAGTTACTTTCCCGACTTTTATTTCATGATCATCTACGTACCTATAAAAAACCATATACTCTGTTTTTCGTCATTTGATCAGGGTAAATTATATTATTTCATTTTACAAATGACGTGGCGCTCAAACAATTTATATGCCAGACAAATTTTTATTATCTAAGTGTTATACAACATTTAGGCGGAAATTCACGACCCATTATTTTACCTAGAGCTTAGTCGAAGGCATACAGTAAGTAACACTAGAATTATTATCTTTTTTACTTAGAGCTTACCTGAAAGGTTACAATATAATTCCATTAAATCATTCGCACTGACCATTACCCTGAGGATTATAGGGAGTCGTGCGACTTGAAGCAATACCGTGAGTCTCTAAAAATGACTTAAGTTCACGAGACATAAAAGAGGTACCTTGGTCAGAATGAACATATGCCGGAGTGCCAAATATAGAAAATATTTGACGCAAACATTGGATAACTGTAGAGGATGATATGTCGGAACATGGGAATCTGGAAAATTCATCAACAACGGTTAGTAAGTACTTATTTCTTGAAGATGAAGGCAAAGGACCTTTAAAATCCAAATTAAGACGTTCAAATGGTGAGGTGGCTTTGATTAACGTTCCTTCATTTTTGTGAAATTTTGGTTTAATTTCAGCACAAACAGGACAAGAGGAGGTAATTTGACGAACGTCTTCCACATAATAAGGGAGATTTTTGCAGCGTATCCAATGGAAAAACCGGGTAATACCAGGGTGACACAAAGAAGAATGTAAATCAAATAATTTTTTTGGTTGCAGAAGTAATACGGGAAAATGCATCAGCTACCTTGTTTTGACTTCCTGGCCTGTAAACGATATCATACTTGTAGCATGACAATTCCAAACGCCAACGTTGAATTTTCTCATTTTTGATTTTTGAAGAAGACTTATTGTTGTTAAACATAAATGCCACTGACTTCTGATCCGTAATGAGCTGAAAATGTCTGCCAATTAAAAAATGTCGCCACTTTTTCAGTGCTTCTACTATTGCGTACGCTTCTTTTTCAACTGACTTTTGCTGCTTTTGTTCCTGAGAGGACAAGGTTCTTGAGAAAAATGAGACTGGTTTTCCTGATTGGGATAATTGAGCAGCTATTGCAAACTCCAAGGCATCGGTTTCAACAGTTAACACAGCGTCGTCATCAATTGAAGAAATCGAAGAGTTGGCTATGTCTTGTTTGAGCTGTCTAAATGCCGAAATTGCTTTCTCAGACAATGGAAAACTTGTGCTGTGTGCTAGCGGCTGAATTTTTTCGGAAAATTTAGGAACCCATTTAGAGTAGTGTGCAAACATTCCTAGAATTCTTCTAAGAGAAGCTGTAGTATCAGGTACTGGTAAATTCAAGAGAGGCTTAAGTCGTTCTGGGTCCGGCTTCATAGTTTTGTTGCAGATTAAATACCCAAGAATGCAAATCGATTTGAGGGAAAATCTTGATTTTGTTTCATCAATTGTTAAACGGTACTTCTTAATGACATCTAAAAAATTTTGTAAATTTTGATCATGTTCTTCTTGTGAGTGACGTCATCCAGATAAGTATAGACGCTTTTAAGATTTTCTTTCTTGATGATGCTGTCGACGGTTCGTTGGAAACAAGCGACTCCAAACGGAATTCGAATAAATTGGTACAAGTTTCCACAAGCTTCAAATGCAGTGTAGATCTTTTCTTCATCTTTAATTGGAATTTGGTAATAGGCACTACGGGGATCAATTGTACTAAAAACGGAATATTCCGAAATTTGGTTTACAATGTCTTCTATCCGTGGCAATGGGTATGCATCCAATAATGTATATTTATTTATGGTTTGAGAATAGTCAATACACATACGTTTCTTGCGGTTTTCACTTGAAGTTACCAGAAGTTGAGCTCGCCAGGGGGAGATACTGGGTCCTATGATCTTTTCTTTTAGAAGATGTTTGATTTCTTGTTCAATAAAGTTGAGGTCTGAAGTTGTAAATCGACGTGATTTTATTGCAATTAAACGTTAAATTTGAAAATAAACTGAATGGTTCAACATTTGCTACTGCTAAATTGCATATTGATAGGGTAGATTTGTCACCTCCAAAGAGAATTTCGAGTCGGGAATGTTGCTTCAGAATATCATGACCAATGATTGCTTCAGTGCAGAGTTCATCAAGGACTAAAAGCTTTACATTTGAATAAATTTTATCCAAAATTTGTAGGCGTACAATACAATATCCAAGAACTTGAGACGTGAGAGATGTTGAAGCCATTTTAACATTAATTATTGATGGAATGACACAAATATTTCTACTGGCAACAATTTTACTTGAAATATAGCTATATATATATATATATATATAGTATATTGTTTAGTTTCTTAGCTAACTTATTATTAGGAGTATTCACGTAAGAAACTACAGGTCTAGTTGGTTTCGATACTTTATGTAATTTAACAGTTCCATATAATTGTGGAGACTGAGGATTTTTATTAATCATGTATTTTTTCTCATAATCATTGAAAACATAATTTGAACTATTGACAATCTCTCTAACATTATTAGAAAACTCTTTTGTTGGGCCAGCCCTTAGAATTTTTACATCACAAGATTCTATAAAATTATTAACTTTAGATTTATATTCTTCGGATTTTAAAATGACAGTGGCATTTCCCTTGTCAGATCTTGTTATTGTGAGGTTATAATCTTCTACATTCTTTTTAATTTAATTTAAAGCAGAAATATCATTTTTTGTTTGACGTTTAACCTTTGAAGGTTTCATATTTTTAATCAAATTAGCAATTTGTAACTTTTCATAAAGGAAACTATTTGACTGAGATTTTAAAGCTATTTCTGACTCTGTAGCTAAAATTTCTTAATACTATTCGTGAATTTTGGTGGTATGCTGTATTTTAAGCCTTTATTTAAAAATTCTATCTCACTAGAGTTTTTGAATCGTGGTGCAAAGTGTATCGGTGTGTAAGTACTTACAGTTTTATGATGTTCAGTGTATTGAGTGTTATCTTTTATGTATTCCAGTTGTTGTAGTTTTCGTTCTTGTTTCTTGTATTTCTTGCTTCATAATGCTGACACTTTCTCTGATTTTGTCATCTAAACAGAAAAATTCAACTGGATGAAGTTTGAATGTGAGTTAAAAATATCAATCCAGGAATAATATCAGATATATTTAATTTGTTTTAAGTATGTATGTATTAATCAGAATTATTCTACTTTTGATAATAAGGTATATAATTATTCAAAATGAAGATTTACCAATAGGAAGCCCTATATCACCAATTTTATCAAACATCTTTGTAGACAGTTTAGAAAGAAAAATCTTTGGATGTAACATTTCAAAAAATATATTATTTTGGTATAGGTATGTAGATGACATATTAGCTTGTTTTGTAGGTAGTGAACGACAATTAGATATATTGTTCAATCATATTAATAATTTACATCCAAAAATTAAATTTACATTAGAAGTTGAAGAAAATAACTCAATCAATTTTCTTGATATTAAAATTGAAAGAGTCAATAATATACTTGATTTTTCAATTTACAGAAAACCAACACATACTGATGTGACTATACCGTATAATTCCATTCATCCCATGTCACATAAATTAGCAGCATATATATAATTCAATGATACTGTCATGATATTACCATTTTGATAGGATTCATGACATTGTCAGTTATCTTACAAAGTTGTCAATAATTTTCTGTTAGTTGTTCTCTGTAGAATAAAGCCTTATTCATTTTATAGAATTCTCTGTAGCTTAACTCAAGCGTTTGATACTGCGAGAGCGTTAGAAATAGCCAAGCAACATGCTGAATCATATTCATCAACTTTTGATTCAAGTGTTGCCGTTTTACAAAACGCAGAACCGTCACAAGATTCTGAAAATTCATCAACCAGGCCGTTAGCAGCTGCTGCATCTTTTCAGAAATGTTTCTTTTGTGGCAGAGATAGACACCTGCGCGAACACTGCCCTGCTAAAAATGCAATTTGCCATTCCTGCAATAAAAGAGGTCATTTTTCAACTGTGTGTAGATCAAGTAACACCAGAAGAACTCAGAAAACATCTGCTACTATTCTGACTACGATTTCTACTGTTTCTCCTAGTTGTTTATCCAAATCTATTATTCAAATTAAAATAAACAACATAATCACAGATGCACTAGTCGATACAGGGAGTTCTGATAGCTATATTTCAAATAAAATTGTTGCCAGTAGAAATATTTGTGTCATTCCATCAAGAATTAATGTTAAAATGGCTTCAACATCTCTCACGTCGCAAGTTCTTGGATATTGTGTTGTACGCCCACAAATTTTGGATAACATTTATTCAAATGTAAAGCTTTTAGTCCTTGATGAACTCTGCACTGAAGCAATCATTGGTCATGATATTCTGAAGCAGCATTCCCGACTCGAAATTCTCTTTGGAGGTGACAAATCTACCCTATCAATATGCAATTTAGCAGTAGCAAATGTTGAACCATTCAGTTTATTTCAATATTTAGAAGACTTCCTCGAGAAATAAGAAGGCGGGAAGAATGTCATGATATTACCATTTTGATAGGATTCATGACATTGTCAGTTATGTTACAAAGTTGTCAATAATTTTCTGTTAGTTGTTCTCTGTAGAATAAAGCCTTATTTTAAAGGTAATCCTTCGTAATTTACTACAGATACATAGAGCATTTTCAGTTCCTATGAACAAATATAATTTTGATAGAGAAATTAATATAATTAAACAAATAGCCACATCCAACGGTTATCCATTACATATAATAAATAAATTAATTAATAAAAAAGAGGAAAAAGTGGCATTACAATTAATATTTCCTGAAAAAACTAGGGAAATACAAAATTACAAAACCATCACATATGCTGGTAATATTTCTAATAATATTTCAAAGATAATATCTTGTTCAACAAATACAGCAATTTCTTTTAAAGCAGAAAACAATGTGAGTAAAAAAATTGTTAAATGTAAAAACAAAAATACCCCCATTAAAAAAGTCTGGAATATATAAACTTAAATGTCCAGAATGTAATGCTGTCCTATATTGGTCAAACAATTCGAAATTTTGAAATTAGATACAATGAACACTCACGAGCATACAGATTAAAACAGCCAGATAAATCCAATTACGCAAAACATCTACTTGACACCAAACATTCATTAACCCTAACACAGAACTAGAAGTACTGCATATTTGTGATAAGAAACAAGAACTAGAAATAAGAAGACACTTAAGAGACCCACAATATGAAGTTGTCAATGAACAGATAAATCTAGGGAGCTCTCCACTAATAAATTGTCTTCTTAAGTAACTATTGTAAAGATCAGCAGATATAGTTTTCCTTGGTTTCCAGTGGCGGCTCCTCGAAGGAGGCTAAGGAGGCCCGGCCTCCTCACCAATTTATCCAGAAAAAAGCAATTACTGATCAATTTTCGACAATTATTGACCATTTTTGACAATTATTGATCAATTTTGAGAATTTTTGACAATTTTCCCAAAAGTATTGACAATATTTGACCATTTTTCAAAATAATGACAATTTTTAACCATTTTTGGACAGTTTTTGACAATAAATGTCCATTTTAGACAATTATTGATCAATTTTAAGAATTTTTGACAATTTTTCAAATATTTTGATAGTTTTTAACAATTTTTGACAATTATTGACCCTTTTTTCAAAAATTTTGACAATTGTTCTGAAGGTTTTGACAATTATTGACCATTTTTTGCCAATTATTGACCATTTTTTACAATTATTGACCATTTTTGACAATTATTGATCAATTTTGAAACATTTTGAACATTTTTGACAATTTTTCAAATATTTTTACAGTTTTTAACGATTTTTAACAATAATCGACCATTTTTCTCAATTTTTGACAATTTGTCTAAAAGTTTTGACAATTATTGACCATTTTTGACAATTATTGATCAATTTTGGGAATTTTTGACAATTTTTCAAATATTTTCACAGTTTTTAACAATTTCTGATAATTTTTGAGCATTTTTCAAAATTTTTGACAATTTTTCTAAGAGTTTTGACAATTATTGACCATTTTTGACAATTATTGATCAATTTTGGGAATTTTTGACAATTTTTCAAATATTTTCAACTTTTTTAACAATTTCTGATAATTATTGACCATTTTTCGAAATTTTTGACAATTTTTCTAAAAGTTTTGACAATGATTGACCATTTTTGACAATTATTGACCATTATTGAAAAGTTTTCAAATATTTTGACAGTTTTTAACGATTTATCTAAATTTTGACAATTATTGACCATTTTGACTGTTTTTGGAAATTAGTGACAATTTTTAACCCTTTTTGGACAGTTTTTGACAATAAATGTCAATTTTTGACAGTTTTTAACAATAATTGACAATTTCTAACAATTTATGACCATTTTTTCAAAATTTTTGACAATCGTTGACAGTTATAGACCGTTTTTCCAAATTTTTGACCATTTGTCTAAAAGTTTTGACAATTATTGACCATTTTTGACAATTATTGATCAATTTTGGGAATTTTTGACAATTTTTCAAATATTTTCACAGTTTTTAACAATTTCTGATAATTTTTGAGCATTTTTCAAAATTTTTGACAATTTTTCTAAGAGTTTTGACAATTATTGACCATTTTTGACAATTATTGATCAATTTTGGGAATTTTTGACAATTTTTCAAATATTTTCAAAGTTTTTAACAATTTCTGATAATTATTGACCATTTTTCGAAATTTTTGATAATTTTTCTAAAAGTTTTGACAATGATTGACCATTTTTGACAATTATTGACCATTATTGAAAAGTTTTCAAATATTTTGACAGTTTTTAACGATTTATCTAAATTTTGACAATTATTGACCATTTTGACTGTTTTTGGAAATTAGTGACAATTTTTAACCCTTTTTGGACAGTTTTTGACAATAAATGTCAATTTTTGACAGATTTTAACAATAATTGACAATTTCTAACAATTTATGATAATTTATGACCATTTTTTCAAAATTTTTGACAATCGTTGACAGTTATAGACCGTTTTTCCAAATTTTTGACCATTTATTCAAAATTTTTGACATTTTTCCAAAAAACTTAACAATCTTTGACAATTATCAACTATTTTTCAGAATTTTGACAATAATTGTCCATTTTGAAAGTTTTTGACAATTTTTCAAAAATTTTGACCATTTTTTCAAAATTTTGACAATTGACTATTTTTACAAAAATTGGACAATTTTTTACCATTTTTCAAAAATTTTGACAATTTTTTCAAAATCTTTACAATCTTTGACCATTTTTTCAAAATTTTTACAATTATTTAAATATTTTGACATTTTTTGAATATATTTAACAATTAATAACAACAATTTAACTTAATAACAAAATTTTGACAATTTTTAACAATTATTGACAATATTTCAAAATTTTTAATAATTTTTAACAATTATTCACCATTTTTGACAATCATTGACTAATTTTTAATAAACTTTTACATTTTTCTAAAAGTTTTGACAATTATTAACCATTTTTAACTAAAGTTTTCGACAATTTTTGATAATTATTGACCATTTTTGACAGTTTTTTTATCATTATTGACCATTTTTTACAAAATTTTTACAATTTTTGACCATTTTTCAAAAATTTTGAAAATTTTCAACAATTTTCATGTCCAGCCTCCTCTCTTATAAAGTTCACGAGCCGCCACTGTTGGTTTCCTATATCATTGCACAGTTATACTGATCTTAAATGGGAAAAAGATATCCAGGATATCCCCATAGGGCTAATAATACCTAAGCTTTAATATTTGTAAAATCATATCTTCTTCTTTTTTCTATTCATATATATTAAGTCAATCACAAGATAGGTCACTTACTATTTGGTCTAGCCAAAATATTAAACATCAAGCAGGCATCACATAAAATGTAACTTCTGTCATTCTGACGATGATATGTCAATATCGAAATAATTATCAATATCCGTTAATAATTTTCATAATTTTTCAATTAAATAGTGGAATTAATTAGAAACAGTTAGTTTCATTTAAAAAAGTAATACTTTCATATTTGTCTGTTCTTTTTGTAGAAAAAAAATCATTTTTGAGTAGGTCTACCTATCAACTGGAAGTTGATTATTTTATTATGGTTTCAATATCAACATGCTAATATATTTTGTAAGTAATAAAAATATTCAAGTCTACTCGTTCTAGGAAGATCGTTAATTATTATTGTGTGCACTACTACAGCAATGTTGTTATTCATAGCATGATATTTAAATAAATAAAAAAGTTTTTTTTACACCCATAAACTTTGTAGATACGCACGTCTACCAATACCAAATAACAGTTTTTAAACAAGCTAGTGTATTGTTAATATGAAAAAAAATAGTTATACTGCACATAGTCTTCGATAAAGAAATTAATTGTTTGAATAATCTATTCACCAAAAAATAAACGTTATCGCCTTGAAAATGCGCAAGCGGAAAACAGACAATAAAACTACAATCAGCTGTTGACTGGTACCTCACGCAAGCGTATTGCTAGCTTCTCGCTAGGGAACAAGCGCAAGCTATAATCCCGCAGCACTGTTGCCATTTTAAAATCAGTGTGCTACAAGCAGCGGTAGGAGTTGTTTCGTGGCAGATCGCGGACAGCTCTGTAATCTTTTCTTTTTTATTTATCCAAGCTCCCCTCGTTTATGTTTTGTTTTACAATTTCTACAACTGTGAAATTGCATATTAGACTGTGTTAAACGTTTTCAGTTGTTTTAAGTGAACGTATTTCGGCTTTTAACGTTGTGTTGTTTGCTCTTCCGACGAAAATATTACGCGAAACTAGAATAGTGGATACAAATTACACGATTACAGTGGAACACTTTCAGGGGACTTTTAAACAGCAGTACTTCGAAAGTATTTTTTTTTATGAAGGTTTAGTGTAAAATGTTTACAGCGTAAAATAAACTGTCGCACTGGGTCAATATATATTTGATGGCTGTGGCGGTTCCTAACTGCCACTCGAGGGTGTCAATGTCTGTCTCGATGAGCCTAATGCAGGGTACAGCCGGGCCTACGACCGGGGCAGGGCAACAAGGGGGCCTGCATGGGGCCCAACCCTACTATCATCCACAACACGCCGCAGCACCGGCCCATACACAGGAACAGGTCCAACCGGATAGACCCATTGGGTACGGAGCCTTCGGAGTTGTTTGGTAAGTTGAGAGAAATAGGATTGTGGTGGTGCATAGGCGTAGGTGGAATCTAGTTTAAAACAGGCCTCGTTTATTATCACTAATTACATTTAATTATTTTAATTTAAATATAATAATATATTACCTGGAAAAATGTTTAAATAACTATATTATTGTTATATAGGAAATTCGAACGAATTAGGTTTTTTGCTCAGGTAGGTAATTCCAATAAAACTGAGTAAATAAAAAAATTTAAAATATATTAAGACGAATAAGTCCTTGATGTTTTTTTTTATGTTTAATATATTGTTCCGAAAAACATAACATGATGTATTATACTTCGTACAGTATAAATATGTATCCAAGAATCTATTAACTATTGAGATAGCGAGTTATTAAAATAAACTGGATACAAAAGCCCATGTGGATTGAAGCTTTTTATTTTTTATATCATATTAAGTTGTCTTGTTACCAAGTATGGTCGTTGTCACTTCCACAGATTTTATTTTAAGTTTTTGTAAAGGTAATTTTGTTAACGTGCAATAAATATTAATCGACACCAAATCCTACACACAATGTT
The DNA here is from genome assembly GCA_947563755.1 of Lochmaea crataegi. NCBI lineage: Eukaryota > Metazoa > Arthropoda > Insecta > Coleoptera > Chrysomelidae > Lochmaea > Lochmaea crataegi. Next base: position 11,721,693 of record OX387426.1, read on the forward strand.
TTATTTCCTATAACATTGGTTATGGGCCCGAAGAAGGATTGTGTTGATGTAAAAGGATTTAGAAATAAACGAAAGAGGTTAAGAAACCAAGGTGTTTAAGTAAAGAAAGAAAAATGGATAAATCGGTGGAAAATAAATATGGTATAATACCATTCAATGGAAATGGGTTCGATAATTGGAAATTCAGATTGTTTTCAGTTCTGAAAGCGATGGAATGCAATGATGTTCTGAAAGAGGTTCCGGAAACTAATAGAAATGAAGAATGGAAAAAGAAAAACAACAAGGCATGTATGATAATAATACAAAGTATTTCTGATTCGCATTTAGAGTACACGAGATGATGCAGAAAATGGAAAGAATTTTTAATAAACAAGGTACGTGTTCAAAATTCTATTTGCTAAAAGAATTAACTGCTCTAAAATATAACTACGATACTGATATTCAAGATCATTTTGCAAAATGCGACAGAATATTCCGAGAATTAAAAAATCTGGGTAGTAACTTTGAAGAATCGGATATTTCATGTTTCTTACTCTTATCGATGCCTCAAGAATTTGAAAATGTGGTCACTGCTATAAAGATCCTTTCGGAAGAAAATTTAAAAATGGAATTTGTAAAGAGCAGATTGCTAGAGTTTCACACAAATAAACACACTTCAAGCAAAATGAAAAACATGCCTTCATCATTTGTTACCGAAAAACAGATAAAATGTTATAAATGTGGAAAACTGGGCCCATAACCAATGTTATAGGAAATAAAACATACAATGCATGTACATATGGCTAGTCACAGAATAATACAAAAGTATAATGTCAATAGAATAGAATTAATTACAGAGAAGAATCATTAAAACAGACTACAAAACTTCACAACTAACTATTGTCATTAAAATATGGCCAAAAGAAAAGAAGAAGGTACAATTAACATAAATATGACAAACAAACACACAAATAAAATATTTGGCTAGAATCAAAATTAAGTTGCATTAAAAGATCACTGAACATCCCCAAATTATGCAAAGGTGTCATTAAGATTCTCATCTACAGAATAGTAATCTTTGCTAAGAAGTAGTGTTTTTACCTTTCTTTTAAAAACCTGTAATGGAAGTTTTTTCACTTCCTCAGGGAGATTATTAAAAAGTATTATTCCCATATATCTTGGACTATCCCTCGTTCTTGAAAGTCTGTATATAGCAACCTCCAATACCCACGAATTTCTCGTTTGGTATCTGCCGGTGTTTATACTTCAAAAGCACTGAATATTTGTCTTTATATACATTACTAATTGTAGGATGTAAACTCCAGGAAAAGTCAAGATATTGAATTTGGTAGATATATTTTTACAACTGGTCCCACGTGAAGCTCCTTCTATAGTTCATAGGGCTCTTTTTTGCAAAATGAAAACCCTGTCTGCATCTGATGATATACCCCAGACAGCAATACCATACGACATAATGGAATGTAGTTGTGCATGATAGTACATTAAGACAGTACTTTTATTAAGTACCTTATTTAGTTGATATATGCAGTAACTCTTTTGCATAAGTCATCAATGTGATTTTTCCATCTACAATTTTCTGAAATCGGCAAACCTGAAAAATTTTGTACAGGAAATTTGTTATAAGGTTCCTGATGTTTGTTTAACAAGAAGAGAGGCATTCATGTTGTACTTGTTTGCGAAATTAAATCTAATAAAAGCTGATTGTGAACCAATTCTGTGCATTTATTACTGATCCACTTGCTCCATTGATTTCTGCATGCATATTTTTATCACCTATGACTATAGCAGAGTCATCTGCATACAAAATTGAATTAATTACCATGAAGTCATTCACATAGATAATGTAAAGAAGTGGCCCTAAAATGGAGCCCTGAGGTACTCCGGTGTTGCATGTCACTTGTTTTGACTTCATCCTTTGCAGAGTAACGTAATGCAATCTTTCTTGTAAATAAGTTTTAAACGTTAGTACACTACCTCTGAAACTATATCTATACAACTTTTCTAACAAGATTTCATGATTAACCAAATCAAAAGCCTTACTTAGATCGAGGAAGATGCCAAGAGTTCTATTGCCTTTATCAAGATTGTCGTAAACCAAAAACCTTACAAAATGGACTAATTAGTGATATTGGCCTATAATTCTCAATTTCTCTCTGCTACCAGCCTTATGTATTGGTTGAATTTTTGAGATCTTCAAGATTTGAGGGAAAGTACCTTCTTCCATCGAGCAATTTAATAAAAATGATAAAGGTTGGGCTATTGAAGATTTAACACCTTTTAAAACATTAGTAGATATTTCATCGTTCCCTACAGAAAAGGAACGTTTTAGATTATTGATAATGTCTTCTATATCATATCTTGTAGATGGTACAAAACTGAGGACTGTGCATTAAATACAGGCAATTGTAGGCATGTTGGACCTGAAAGATTATCTGATAGAAGACCTGAAAGTTGATTGAAGTAGTCTATAAAGTGATCAGCCATCAATTTGGGATCGTCAACTTCCTTATTTTCAACATTAATGGATTTTATAATATTATTAACCTTAGCTTTTCCTTGTATGATATCCCAAGCTGTCCTAACTTTATTACTGGAGTTTGCTATTAGCAAACTGTTATGTCTTTTTTTCGCTACACTGAGTAGATGTCTGTACAATTTTTTATACTTTCTGAACTCATCACCATGTTTACTTAAGTGATATAGATCTTTTAAATGCTTTCCTGAAACTAGAAGACCTCTAGTTAACCAGGGCTTCCGTTTCTTGTTACACCCAGCTACTTTTTTTCTTTTTACAGGGAAAGATAGATCAAAGTAATATCTGAACATTCCACAAAACACTTCAAATTTCTCATTAATATTACCGGAACAGCTGTAAAGTTCTTCCCCATTTTCTTTTTCCAAATAGTTTTGAAATTGGGTAATGTTACTTTGGTCAGTGGTGTTTCTATAATAGGTGTATAATGGTATGCTCTCATGCTGATCAAGTTTTACACTCATGACCTGAGCATTCTGATGATCACTCAAATGGTTCATCAATGATATATGAATATTTTAAATTGAAGTAAATTCAACATTGCAATATTTTTCAATTGTACCTGCATTTTACCAAGAAATTACAATAATTTGGAAGTTTTACTGTTCTGACTGGATGTAGGTAGGTATTAAGGGGATTAAACAAATAGCTATTAGGATATCTGGCTTTTACCCCACTCATTATGTCATTATTTAATGAGTTCCTAAATTATTCTTTTAAACCTCCACTATATAAATTATTCTTTGCCTGGATCTTTTAGTAGTCTAAAAAAACATCGAAGGCAGCATTTTTTATTTGGATGAAACATGGGTAAGCGAAGGTCACATGGTATCCAAAATGTGGCAAGACAAAATTATTCAGACATCATATCAAGCTTTTATGGAAGGATTAATTATTGTTCTACACATTGGAAGTAGCAAAGGTTTTTTGAATGAAGGTAGTCTCATATTTGCATCAAAAAGAACTGGTGATTACCATGAGGATATGAATTCAGATTTATCCTAAAGGGTCAGTGATAGTAATGGATAATGCTAGTATCATTCACGGCAAATTGAAAAAATTCCTACTTCGTCATGGAACAAACCTCAGATCGTTGAATGGTTAAGAAAAAGAAAGATTGTTTGCAGTGAAGATTTACTTAAAGTTGAGTTACTTCAGTTGAATAGACCTCCTGTACGATACGCAGTTGATGAAATTGCAGCAGCACATGAAATTAATGTGTTGCGCCTTCCTCCCTATAATTGAGCTCAATCCAATTGAGCTCATTTGGGCGCAAGATAATGGAGATGTAGCTCGGAAAAATACAACTTTTAAGTTGAATGATATTTGGAAACTGCTGGAAAACTCTATTAAACAAGTAAATGCTGACAATTGGGAAAAATGTATTGAGCATGTAGTAGAAGAAGAAAAGAAAATGTGGGAAATCGACAATATTCTACAAGTGACATTAGATGGACAACCCCTATTTACAGATGTAACACCTGTAACATTTGTTGTTAACAATAGTAGTTCCGATAGCGATGAAAGTCTGTGTGAGTAACTGTTTTAAGATTTTGTAATCACATAAATAAATTTAAGAGATTGTAATAAATTATTTTTCACTTTGACAAAAACTAATATTTTTACTTGAAGTTTCGTGAAAACTTAACATAATTTTTTTGTTAAAAAATATTCTAAACTTCCTGAAATATTCAGGTTAATTTGATGTCACTATCGATAACTTTTTTAGCCATTAAAATCTGTTGGTTTGATTATGCCAAATAAAGTAATTTGTCAATATACATATAACTACTTAAAAATGTAGTTTTATCTTACCCCTTCTATTAAACCTAGAACCTATACCTATCAGGTATACTGGTCGGCACCGCTAAACTAAAAGAAATTTGTTAGTGCTTTATGGTAAAAATTTGCAAATATACAGATTTTTTTGGGCCACCGCAGCTGTAGTTTGCATACATAATTAGGTATTATTACTCTCTTCTGATGGCGAAAGAACTATAGTAGGTAGGAAAAAGAAATTATTAGATTTGATTTTTGGATGTCTATCCACAACTAATTAATAGTTTATTATGCAATTAGAATTTAATATAGCTATTAAGACACGAGTATGAAAATTACGTACGTATACGTTTTTTTCTACACTCATACTTACTTTAATTTTATCATTAGATATGCACACATTATAAGAACGAATAAACTTCAGAGAAGTGTTAAATTAATTCAAGATCTGTTTAAAAGGTACTTTTAGCAATATCGAATATTGGCATGGTGCATTCCTATTGGATGTAAACCTGCATATCCAATGATGAAATTAAAGCATGGTGGAAGAAAAAATAACATTCCACTCATAAATAAATTTAATGTTTTTTTATACCAAACATAAAATGAATTTACCCATAGAGAGTGAAGTCGGTTCTAGTATGGGATTTGAAGCAGGTATAATATACTGAGAATAAGGATCTTCGAGCTTTATTAAGCTTATACCGATAATAAAGGATTCTTATTCTTAGTATAAAAATATCTACCTGGATTACACTTACCTCTCAAGTTTTGCTGCTTTAGTTAAAATAGATTGCAATGGTACCTAAATATTTAGTATTCTATAACATTTACATACATTTGAAAATATAAAGTTTATTTCACAATATTTCGTATCTGGTCTTAAGGATTTAATAATAAAAGTTTACAAATCCTTCATTGTACAGTAAACAGTAACAAATCCGGAGTCGGTAAAATTTATATACCAATACTAAATTATTATTTTACCAGCCAAACATTTCATACTACCTGTGGTCAGCCACTTAGCATCATTTTATTTTCAAATCCGAATAAAAAATACACCCTATTGAATAAATTGTTCATATTTTTGGGAGCGTTTGATCGGATAATTAGAATTTCATTGTATATAGTTTGTTTCGAGGTATTCATAATATTTTGATTGATATTAATTTTGTTCTGAAAACACCAAAAAGGGCCCTTAGTCAGCCGCTGAATGCTGAAATTCTAATTTCAGTCACCGTGGATCTAGTAGTCAAATACTCGATACTTATTACCTGTGCTTTAAATAACATTCTTTCTCCACAAACTATTTATTCTTAAAAAAATATAGAACAAAAATATAAATTATAAAAAACTCAAAAAATAAAAATGTACATACAATAAACTTAAATAGTACACAGTAAACTCTTCAACATAATATTTGTAATAACAAAAAATATAAAACTGACCTAAAAAATTAAAATGTTTTAGCAATATTTACAAATAAAATGACAATTTTGAATATCAGAATAGTTTCATCCTTGAAATACGCTGTAACATTTGGGGCATTTATCTCAGCCAATATTTTTATCATCATTATTTTCGGTATCACTGTCTAAGTCTAATTTACAATCTTTCTTCTTCTTCTGACCTGACGCCTCGGCTTTCACTAATGCTGTATGTTTTTTTGGGACCAGTCTGATTTTTCGGGGTATGGTCAAACTCCTATCCAGGGTTCCTTTTTTTAGTATCTGCAGTTTTTTCTCAGAATATTCTTCATTCCTGCTTCCTTTCCTCTTCTTCAAGTTGATTACGTTTATCTATTTTCTCTTGAAGGTAATTCCGAAATTCTTCTGACGATATAGCTGCTGATAATTTCTCCTTTGGTGTTCTCGTTTTATTCGATTGTATGCTGCTCGGATAGAATAGGTGAGCTTTTATAGAAAATTGAGAATCTTTTTTGATGACACGGTCTTGAATATGTTGTTTTCATTAGCAGATACCACTGTGATATCATCCAAATAGGTTTTCATTTTAATTATTTCTGATACCTCCTTATTTTTGTCGTTCTCTAATGGCTCATTTATCTCAATAATGTCATTGAAATTCATTTCAGATATTTTCATTCCATTAGCATTCTCTACTTTCTCTACGTCTGCTGTTTTGAGTTCATCTTGAATAGTATACATAATAATATCAAATTTTTGGTTTTGTTTTCGGTTTCATCTTTTTTAGCCAAGTTGCTTTCAACCTTATTCCTCATTTCATTTCCATCTAAAAGATCATCATAATCTCCTGAAGCTGATTCTGCAGCAATGTTTTGAAGGGAGTGATTTCTTCTCTGCAAATTTCTTCATCTTTTGTTATCATAAACGCTTTTCATTCTATCCAATCTCGTGTATTTCAGTTATATCACTGGATACAGTTTTATTTGAGACTATTTCGTTGACTTCGAGATATTCTATATCTTCAACCACTGGCACCAGATTGAATGCATCAGCAGTTGAAATTGAGATATTCAGCTCTTTGTTATGTTCAGTCTTATTGTTCTTTGAATTAGCTCGTATTGATTTATCAAAATCCGCTGAAGCATGAACTAGTGCTCTTTCATTCTTATGAGGTAGAATAGTTACGTCGACAGGATTTGTATTTTTTTCTGTTACAACTTCATCACATGTCATACTATCTTCAATAACTTTATTATTCTGGTGATCAGTTCCATGTTGAAATGTACTACCAATCAAAACGTACATAATTTTGACAGTATAAGTAAACTGTGCTGTTTGTGCCATGAATTTTAACCAAATAAGAAGAAGATGTTTTCAACTTCAACCTAACCTTTTTTGCTTCGCGGCATTTTTAGTTGTGTTTTTGGTTTTGATCATGTAGGCTAGATAGTTTTGTCGTTTGTGTCCATTAAAAAATGAGTAGTCAAAAAAAAGTAACTAGTGAACAAAAGAATATCATGAAAAGTAAAAATTTACAAAATCTAAAGCCAAAATCTCAATCATGGCATCATGCCAATGCAAAAGTTGGTTGAATTCATCCATATTGCACTAATTTACCGAAAAACACTGAAACAAGTCTACAAAAACCAAGAATAAAATATCCTAATCATTGACAAAAAAAAAGGTAATTGTCATTCGATTTCAATGAAACCATTGCTGTTAATAAGTATAGTCTCTTTTAGATTAAAACGATAATATTGAATCATTTACAAACTGATATTATATTTTTCCCCACTTAACAAATTGTTAGGAACAGTTTTAATACTTACTTATATTATTGAATTTTTCCAAACTTGTCTTTTTGAATCTTCTGGGGATCATTAAAATATAACAAATTCTACCTGCTCACAATAAAATGGCTAGGCAGTTCAAGAAATATCTGTCCTAGGTAGGTAGAAAACGGCTAATTCGGCTATTAAAACACCATTTTGGCCATTGAATCTTGATTTCATTTAGCTCCTACCTATAATACCTGTTTATCTAGAATTTCTTTGTGTTGGAGATACTGAATATTGTGCTTTATCATATAAACGAAAATACGGTTGTATCGCTTTTACAGGGTGTTCCTTTATTGTACAGGTACAGGGTGGTTTAACTTAGAAAGTTTTGATATTTTAAAATCATGAAAATTATAGGATGGACAAGAAAAATATATCAATATTTATTTATTTATTTATTCCAAACTGGTTTTATAACCTAATGACATGGAATAAGAATTATTAATACATAAATTTTTTCCTAACATTGTGTAGTATGACCATTGATAAATTTAACAGTGATACAGATTAATGTAGAGAATTAAAAACAGGCATAGACGACTAATTTCTATAACTGTACCTTAAAACACCAAATTTCATAATATATTTATAAACACTGCTCTTAAATTGTCTAATTGACATTGTCCAATCTATTTCGGTAACATTATTTATATTGTTGGCAAGTTTTAACATGGCCTCAAGAGGGGAACAAACTAATGTTCTTAGTCTCCCTAACAATAAAGAGGATCGTGTTAACCTTAAGGGAACTTTGAAAGGAATTGAGCACAATAAATTACTAGATGTCGATATGCAATTAATTATTTTATACAAGAAAATCATCATATTCAATTTCTAAATTCATTTGAGGTTGATTTCCCCAGATGATAGATCCAAACTCAGGTTTAGATCTTACTAAAGTATTAAACAACATTTTTACAGTCTCTATATTTGAAAAAAGAGTGGTTTGTCTAAAAACTAAACCCATCATACGATTGTCACTTTTAACTGATTTTTGGATGTGTGGAATGAAAGACATTTGACTATTGTAAGTAACTCCAGGATCCTTCCTATTTTTTTCCTATTCCTGGCCTATTAAATAATCAAAAATTATACACTGCTTTTTCCTTGATATAGACATAACATAACATGCGGATTTCGTTATTCTGTTGCTAATAAGGTCTACTTTTTTGTTAAAATAGCGCCCTCTATCGTGTATATTACTCATTAGGCTATGTCTAAATTATTACTCTTATGTTGGTAGAAAAAGCTGTATTCAAGATGACTAAGTTTGCAAAAATCGATTAAGTAGAACTGGTGTTATGGTAGCTTCTTTCATAACAAAGTTTCTACTGTCCCCCATCTCTTATTTGAGTAGTTGAAGAATGCGATTATCGTTTTTGTTATGCCCCCAATTGGGATAATTTTGTAAAAATTATTGTCACATCAGAATGACGTAGAAAAGTTCACACTCTCTAGTTGGAATCTCGGTTATCTATAAGATTATGACATTTAGTGTCAAAGTTAGTCTAACCAAGTAAAAAGTCATCATTTCTTCGAGCATTCCTTTTTTTAAGTAGAACAAGTGAATAATTAGCCTGTTTCCTCTGAAGATTCAAAAATAATCCACCAGAGGCCGCATTAGTGGGGTGTGCCTACATATGTTTTGATTTTCCATTTGACAGCAACGTTAAACGTACCTAATAAAAAAGGAATTCGCCTGGGCGGGACGGCTGCCTTTTGCAATTTCGGATTTAAAATAGCCTGAAATACAAAAGAGTAAGTTAAACTTATTTATATTCTCCTTTTCAAAAGAATTGGTGAGAAGCCCTAACGGGGATATTTAATGGTTTAATTTATTCCACATAAAAGCCACACACCACCTTTGGTAAGTTAACCAAGTTGCTTTTCATTATTTCTTATTATTTTGATATGATGCTTGTAGTTTTAAATTCTATAATTCTTTAAGGCTTTTACTCACTACTACCTGACTTTTGATTATTACTACTTGACTTTTATTCGCTACTCCATGCAACCGTTAGAATAACAAGTATTGAATAGTGCCACACTCACCGTAGTCATGTCATCAGTTGAACTTGCTTTGCTTTTCTTGCTTCCAAATAGAAATTACATGTTTCACCTACCCTCAAGCTGAAAACAATTGCTTTCCTTACTTCATTGCATGGCTTGCCAACAGAAAACCACCATTATCATCTAGTAACAAGTAAGGGTGTTCCTTATATTATACTTATCACAGACAAAGAACATCATCAAGATCATCATAGTGCTTTAGTAACATACCCACCTAAAACATAGAGAATAGATTTATCAGATTAGAGAAACTCATAAAGAAACAACTTATAACAGACTCACTAAATCTTGGTGGTATCATACACATGGTATATTATCACCTAAGATCTACTTACTTTATTTAAATTGTGTACACCTTCTAGTACTAAAAGGGGACTTCATAATTGTTGATACCGCCATCTATATGGTTTGCTTACCATTTAAAAAAAACTTTTAGATACAAATTTGTACCAATAACATCAAACAACAAATAAACTATTTACTACCACGTTTTCCTTCTTAATTGGTTGAAATTGTAGTAACGAACCCATAGGCCCTCTTCGTGTAACACTTTAATAATCACCTTTAATTTTAAAAGTAGTACTGCTGAAGAGGGTGAGGAAATTAGGTTACCTTTGTTGTTAAAATAAATAAATAACACAACGTTGTAATAACCTCTTAGGTAATAAAAATACATTTAGAAACGTTAGTTGTTATTGATAATAGGTCTAATTTGTTGTAAAAGAATTAAATATTTTTTGTTATATTTAAGAAATTGAGGAATATAAAAAATTCACATAAAATATTTAAATTACTTTCTTAAATGAAACTAAGTGTTTCTAATTAATTCCACTATTTAATGAAAAAAATTATGAAAACTCTAAGATATTGATAATTATTTCGATATTGACAGAATGACAGAAGTTACATTTTATGTGATGCCTGCTTGATGTTTAATATTTTGGCTAGACCAAATAGTAAGTGACCTATCTTGTGATTCACTTAATATATATGAATAGAAAAAAGAAGAAGATATGATTTTACAAATATTAAAGCTTAGGTATTATTAGCCCTATGGGAATATCCTGGATATCTTTTTCCCATTTAAGATCAGTATAACTGTGCAATGATATAGGAAACCAAGGAAAACTATATCTGCTGATCTTTACAATTGTTAGGTACTTAAGAAGACAATTTAATAGTGGAGAGCTCCCTAGATTTATCTGTTCATTGACAACTTCATATTGTGGGTCTCTTAAGTGTCTTCTTATTTCTAGTTCTTCAAGGAAATCTAGTTCTTTTTTCTTATCACAAATATGCAGTACTTCTAGTTCTGTGTTAGGTGCTAATGAATGTTTTGTGTCAAGAAGGTGTTTTGCGTAATGTGATTTATCTGGCTGTTTTAATCTGTATGCTCGTGAATGTTCATTGTATCTAATTTCAAAATTTCGAATTGTTTGACCAATATAGGACAGCATTACATTCTGGACATTTAAGTTTATGTATATATTCCAGACTTTTTTAATGGGGGTATTTTTGTTTTTACATTTAACAATTTTTTACTCACATTGTTTTCTGTTTTAAAAGAAATTGCTGTATTTGTTGAACAATATATTATCTTTGAAATATTATTAGAAATATTACCAGCATATGTGATGGTTTTGTAATTTTGTATTTCCCTAGTTTTTTCAGGAAATATTAATTGTAATGCCACTTTTTCCTCTTTTTTATTAATTTATTTATTTATTATATGTAATTGATAACCGTTGGATGTGGCTATTTGTTTAATTATATTAATTTCTCTATCAAAATTATAGTTGTTCATAGGAACTGAAAATGCTCTATGTATCATTGAATTATATTCTGCTAATTTATGTGACATGGGATGATTGGAATTATATGGTATAGTCACATCAGTATGTGTTGGTTTTCTGTAAATTGAAAAATCAAGTATATTATTGACTCTTTCAATTTTAATATCAAGAAAATTGATTGAGTTATTTTCTTCAACTTCTAATGTAAATTTAATTTTTGGATGTAAATTATTAATATGATTGAACAATATATCTAATTGTCGTTCACTTCCTACAAAACAAGCTAATATGTCATCTACATACCTATACCAAAATAATATATTTTTTGAAATGTTACATTCAAAGATTTTTCTTTCTAAATAGTCCATAAAAATGTTTGCTAAAATTGGTGATATAGGGCTTCCCATTAGTAAACCTTCATTTTGAATATATACCTTATTATCAAAAGTAAAATAATTCTGATTAATACATACATCAAACGAATTAAGTATATCTGATATTATTCCTAGATTTATATTTTTATCCTCTAGTAATTTTTTAACAAGTGTTATGCACTCTTTTGGAGGAATTTTAGAGAACATATTGGTAACATCAAATCTAATAAGTTTAGAGTTATCTTGTAACTTGTATGTTTTTAATATTTTGATTAGTTCTATTGAATTTTCAATTGAGTATTTAGATATACTTCCATAGCTATTAAGTATATTGTTTAGTTTTTTAGCTAACTTATTATCAGGAGTAATAACGTAAGAAACTACAGGTCTAATTGGTTTTGATACTTTATGTAATTTAACAGTTCCATATAATTGTGGAGACTGAGGATTTTTATTAATCATGTATTTTTTCTCATAATCATTGAAAACATAATTTGAACTATTGACAATCTCTCTAACCTTAATAGAGAAAACTTTTTTGTTGGGTCAGCTCTTAGAATTTTTACATCACAAGATTCTATAAAATTATTAACTTTATATTTATATTGTTCAAATTTTAAAATGACAGTGGCATTTCCCTTCTCAGATTTTGTTATTGTGAGGTTATAAGCTTCTACTTTCTGTGTAATTGAATTTAATGCTGAAATATTATTTTTTGTTTGACGTTTAACCTTTGAAGGTTTCATATTTTAAATCAAATTAGCAATTTGTAATTTTTCATAAAGAAAACTATTTGACTGAGATTTTAAAGCTATTTCTGACTCTGTAGCTAAAATTTCTTTAATACTATTTGTGAATTTTGATGGTATGCTGTATTTTAAGCCTTTATTTAAAAATTCTATCTCACTAGAGTTTTTGAATCGTGGTGCAAAGTGTATCGGTGTGTAAGTACTTACAGTTTTATGATATTCAGTGTATTGAATGTTATGTTTTATGTATTCCAGTTGTTGTAGTTTTCGTTCTTGTTTCTTGTATTTCTTGTGCTTCATAATGCTGACACTTTCTCTGATTTTGTCATCTAAACAGAAAATTTCAACTGGATGAAGTTTGAATGTGAGTTCAGAATGTACAATTTTTAAGTATATATCTAAGGAGTCTCTTATTTTAAACCATTTTTTACTCTCCTCTTTAATCCAGACTCGTTGAGCACATTTCACGGCTTTATGGGCTTGAGGTGTTTTCGTATTGCATTTTATGTTTACATAATTTGGTATCACTTCTTTCTTAAGGCATTCTTGGTTAAACCAGATGTTTTGAGATGCTGTGCAACGTTTTTTTAGTAACTTCTTGTATAGTTGGGTCAATTCTTCTCTCGAAGATTTGTTAATCGAATTTACTGTTTGGACCCTTACTTTGTGGAATCTACTCATATTACTTTCTTAAATGAAACTAAGTGTTTCTAATAATTAAATCTCTGAATTATCAATGATATCTTACCATTCTACAAGTATATTTTTATTACCTGAAATCGAGGGGTTGGTCACTAATAATTATAGTGAACGAAAATTACCTTTGATAGAGATTACCTAAAAATTACCTCAGATTATTTGAGATTTCTTACTTAATACTACCTTAGATTACTTAAGATTACCTGATACTACCCAAGAGATTACCTTAGATTATGGAAAATTTCCTCAAATTTTATTTCATGAGATTTTTCCAAATTAATTTTGATCAACTAAGATTACCTTATAGGAGTACATAAAGAATTATTTCTTCAGATCACTCTAGAACAGGGTTTCTCAAAGTGGGGTACGCGAACCCCTAGGGGTTCGCCATTCGACAGCAGGGTTTGCGACAAGATTTACGTAATGGTGGCTTGATGACTGGCAGGCACGTGCGGCCACATGGTGGCTTTCCGACGAACTAAAAAGGTATTTTCCGGATATTGATATTGCTAAAGATGGCTGGATTCGTAACCCATTTGCGGTCACGAACGAGAGCATAAATTCTAGTTTGAGGAGTCATTATTAGAAATGTCCGCAGATGAAACTCTTCAAGCTGATTCAAAAAGGATGTCTGATAGATTTTTGGGTAGCTAGACAGGAAGAGTATCCCGAATTTCCTTTTACCCTTTGCTACAACATACTTATGTGAGAGTGGGTTTTCACACCTGGTCATGATAAAAACTAAATACAGAAATCGAGTCAGAATTAAGGTTAAAATTGTCCAAAAATACTCCTAAAATTGACTCCATTTGCGACAAGAAACAAGCACACCCATCACATTAATATTAAAAAGATATTTCTTTTAACACTTTATTCACCACCTTTTTACCTTATTTTCTTCAACAGGCAATTTTATAATTTTCTTTGAGGGAAGGGGGGATTTAATTAGTTAGTTAAGGGGTTCGCCGTCACCTGGACACTTTAACAGGGGTTCGTGGAGCCGAAAGTTTGAGAAACCCTGCTCTAGAATATCAATAGACCACTATGATAGGATAGGTACTTCGAGAACATCGATTGTAGATTTTTATTGCTCAAAAAACGCAATTTAACATTTTTATTGGAATACATAAATATAAAAATTCGACTACTCGACTTGCAATTTTTGACATTTTAATAGTAACATAATATCCAATTGAATAGTATTTTATACAGATACATGCAAACACAAACGGAACATAGGGATTTTATGTATTGTCCGATCTAAATAGTCCACCAACAAAACATTTCTATAAGTTCACTTCAATGAATATCAAGTATTGATCTGGACAGCTGGATTCAAAACCAATGTATGAAACCCCGCCCATTCTCCTTCCAAAATTTGTTAGTTATGTGCGAACTTCTGGTGCCAACTGCGATTTAGTATTGAATAATTATTTGATGGGGGTAGTAAACGTCGCTACATATTGGAACAATATGCTTACGTTTTATGTTGTTAAATCGAAAATTAATTGTTAAATTCTCTTGTGTGTTTGAATGTATCTGTATACCCACAATCCGAGAACGAAGCTCGAGGTCGCCCACCCCTCGGTGGCCGTCCCTTCGCCTAAAATAGGTAAATTACGGCATGCCAAGCTATCGTTTAAAATCTTGTACAAGATGAGTTTTAATTTCGCTTCAGATACATCATTTTCTTGGAAAATCAAAACATATTTACCCCCCACTAGTGCGGCCTAGGGTGGATTATTTTTGAATCTTCATCAAATAAAATTTTAAAAAGGTAATTATTTAAAAAGATGGCCCATTTTTTAGACAATTTTGTTTTATCTACTTAAAAGTGTACCAAGTCGTATGTATTAATTTTTTTTAAGTTTCCAAATTGGCATGAACCACTCATAAATGAGTGGTTCATTGAGAGAAAAATTTGCAGCTGTCGTATGTTCAACATTATTGTAAACAAGCTACTATTAACAATTCGACCAATTAATTTAATGTGAATAATAGGTACGTATTCGAGGTACTCCTTGAAAATGTTTTTAACTCTGAATTTAATACGAACTCTCCGGTTCATCGACCTAATTTATCTACAGATATAAATGAAAATGTTCTAAATTTACTTTAGACGATATATTATGAATACACTGATATTAAGTAGACGCTGAAAAAGCTTTTGTGGTAATCTTTTTAGTTTTAATTTTGCTTCCTGCAGATCAATATATCCAGTCCTTCCGAAAGCTACATGAAAACTGATCTGCAAATTGTAAAGATATTACTGCGGCGATACTTGAGGGGGTCGAAGAACTTGATAAGAAATATTTTCAAATGGGGTTGAACCAAAGATTACAAAATATATATAAGATTGTTCACTCGTACGAATTCTATCGATCAAAGGATTCATACCGCTGGTTACTGTCTGGTGACTTATCGGTTGGCGCCATGCTACAGTATGTCGCTTAATCCTTACTTGCATTTAATTTTGCATATTATACGGGTTGTCGCCTATCGAGCGCTGGTATTTTAGAATTCGTTGTTCGTGTTTATGTTTTATAGATATTTTAAATTTATTAATTAATTATTGCAATAAGGAAAAAATAATATTCATATTTTCCTCTTCAATAGCAAAACTTATAAAATGAATATTTTGTGATATTTGTTAATAGTCTTAGTTGTATACATAATAAATGGTAGTTTATCACTTTCCCACGAATTCTGAATGCAGTCTTGATTTTAAGTACTTATAATGTAAACAATGATAAAAATATAGAGAAGCAATTAAGGGCCAGAAATGTGCCTACAATCTCTAGAAACTTTGTAGAAGTATTTCATTTAGTTTTTCGGGAAACGTTCCGGAAGTAAAATTTCTTGTTCGCATTATTTTAACTCCTGTCTTCCTAAAGTAACATTAATAATATTATAATTGCGGTTTTAAAATGCCTGTGTATTGTGCTATGATCGGTTGTTCCAGCAAGGTGGGGAAACCAGAAATATCCTTTTATCGTTGTCCCAAAGACGTTGAGAGGTGGGTATTAAATTAGTTATTATCAAATACGGAATTCAACTTTTTTAAACTATTGTAACAAAGATATTAGATAATAATAAATTAGTTAGTTATTTAGTACTTATAGATACTGGGTATTCATAGAAATTTGAAAATTCACATATCTAATTTATTAATAAATATATCCTGCAGCTGCATAATATGTTTTTACTGTTTTAACCTTGTGAATCTAAAAAATACGGAGTGTCTAATTTAAAGATCAAAATTGTTTTAGTGGTCCTATTATTCTGGTGGCCAATAAGTATGTATAATTTAATTTGTGATATTCTGTATAAATAACCGCTAGATCATCAATAAGCATCACAAAATTACTAAAATGTTGAATAAAATCTGTCAATTGATTCATTTTAAAAATTTTAATATATTTTTTAGCTTATACCTAAACTTTCCTTTTCAAATTCATATCCTGAACTTTTTTCGAAATAATTAACATTTAAAAACATTATATAAAAAAAACCTTTAATAAATCATCCTATTTGAATATATATTTCTCAAGTTACCCCTGTATAGCTTGGAATAAAATTTACTCTTCTAATTCCCTGGTACCTAGCGGTGTCGTTATTTACAACAAAAGGGAGCCGTAAATATGATTTATGAGTGTGGCGATCGTTTAAAACACTAAGAAGAATCAGACCGCCTTCAAGTGAACTATCTTATATATATTTTGTAATCTTTGGTTGAACGTAGGTTGATTTATATTGTAACGCATTCAAAATAAAGTTTAAATCTATTAAAAAACTTAGCAACAACTGAATTGATAAAAAGTATTGATGATTATAAGCATTAAGGATTGTTATCATGAAATAATATAATAATAAAATACCTATGTATGATTTATTGTAAAGTTGATTGTAAACATCTATCTATTTTTTTCTTTTTGCTTATAGACTAAACAAGTTTCTAGTTTTCCTTTATGAATAAATACTTTACTAAAATTAATTTCCACTTACCTTGTTGGTCGATAAGCAATTTTCATCATTGATTTTGTACTTATATGATAACCATTGTTTTTTTTTGTAAACACTTCTCACTTGCAAACTGATTTCTTGAATTTAGCAATTATTTTTACCATTCTTCGAGTGTGGAAGGGATGGTAATACATCATACATAAATTGCCACTGTGTTAGATTTGTTTCTGAATAAAAATATGATATTTCTTCGTTTAATTCAACAACTTGTCTATTATTGAACAGCCATTTTGGAGATAATTAATAAGAGTGCGTAGAGCGTCGACTCCAAACACAACGAACGAATCCGACTGAGATAGGTAGTTTCGTGCTTCATCAGAGTAAGTTACAGGGTTGTACTGAGAAAGAAATGTCAGGTAAATTTAATAAAATTTTAATAGGTAGAATTATATTGAAAAAATTGAACAAATATTTTGTCTGGAGTTTTAAAAGACGTTGTTTTACACTCTTGAACAATGCAATACTTGGAATACAAAGTTTTTTTTCGGCTTTATCCATTTTTAAAGCTTTCACAAACAAATTAGGTCACAAAAACTCGTGAGCGTGATACCCGAATAAGAACGTAAACAAATGGAGTGACGTCAACGGATGGGGCAGCCATCTTTATGACGTAAAGTGCGTTTTGGCGGACTTTCAAATTTTATGATTTTTAAAGTCGTTTTAAAAGTAAAGTTTATATTTTTTTGAAAAAATAGGCATGCAAGGTGTTAGGAGACCTGATAAAGCGTCAATTCCCACCAATAGCAAAATTTATGCTTGTACCCTATTGTATCACAGGTTACGAAACAAATGGATAACTTTTAACCAGGTGTTGAGTTGTCGCGCAGATAGTTAGTTGCTGGTCACGTAACTGACATTTTTGTGGTGTTGGTAGAAGTGACTCCCAAGTTCTTGTTGTGCTTTGACGTGGTTAAAAAAATGATCTTATTCTTATTACCGGTAATTGTGTCTCTCAAAACTAGAAACATTTGATTGAAGAGATAGATACAATAAAACATTTCAAAAATAAATATATATTTTACAATAATATTACATAATAATTATAAGAAGTCTCTAATAGTTGAAATTACTGATGTATTGAATTGTACCTAGTTGTTGTTGAACCTAGGTGTGTCTGCACTACTTCGAAATTTTGTTATTGGTCTCCTGAATTGCCATTTCTATTGCTGGATCAACTGGAATATTTAGATCCCCTCTTTGGCATGCTATATTGTGTAATATAGTGCGAGTAACTACAATTTATTGACGTTAAGGCAAATACCTATTGCCAATACAGGAAATCGTCGTTTTAACACTAAAACACCTTTCCATAGGATTCCTTGTCCTTATCTGGCTCTCATTGAGAAGTAGTTCTGCTGGAAGCACAGGATATATCAGTGGAGAGATTAAGTAGTCTCTTACACCCTAGCCACTATCACCAACAAGTAGAGCATTACCAAAGGTACCATTTTCAAACCTTGCTCTTAATCTGTAGTTATTGAATATTGTAGAATCATGAGCAGATCCTGGCTAACGACAAACGATGTCTTGAATAACAAGATCAGGTCTACAAACGGCTTGAACATTAAATGAAAAATATCCTCTCCGATTCCTGAAAATTTCAACATTGTGACCTCCTGTCGTTTTAACACTAAAACACCTTTCTATAGGATTCCTTGTCCTTATCTGGCTCTCATTGAGAAGTAGTTCTGCTGGAAGCACAGGATATATCAGAGGAGAGATTAAGTAGTCTCTTACACCCTAGCCACTATCACCAACAAGTAGAGCATTACCAAAGGTACCATTTTCAAACCTTGCTCTTAATTTGGAGTTATTGAATATTGTAGAATCATGAACAGATCCTGGCTAACGACAAAACAATGTCTTGAATAACAAGATCAGGTCTACAAACGGCTTGAACATTAAATGAAAAATATCCTTTCCGATTCCTGAAAATTTCAGCATTGTGACCTCCTGTCGTTTTAACACTAAAACACCTTTCTATAGGATTCCTTGTTCTTATCTGGCTCTCATTGAGAAGTAGTTCTGCTGGAAGCACAGGATATATCAGTGGAGAGATTAAGTAGTCTCTTACACCCTAGCCACTATCACCAACAAGTAGAACATTACCAAAGGTACCATTTTCAAGCCTTCCTCTTAATATGGAGTTATTGAATATTGTAGAATCATGAGCAGATCCTGGCTAACGACAAACGATGTCTTGAATAACAAGATCAGGTCTACAAACGGTTTGAACATTAAATGAAAAATATCCTTTCCGATTCCTGAAAGTTTCAGCATTGTGACCTCCTGTCGTTTTAACACTAAAACACCTTTCTATAGGATTCCTTGTCCTGATCTGGTTCTCATGGAAAAGTAGTTCTGCTGGAAGCACAGGATATATCAGTGGAGAGATTAAGTAGTCTCTTACACCCTAGCCACTATCACCAACAAGTAGAGCATTACCAAAGGTACCATTTTCAAACCTTGCTCTGAATTTGGAGTTATTGAATATTGTAGAATCATGAGCAGATCCTGGGTAACGACAAACGATGTCTTGAATAACAAGATCAGGTCTACAAACGGTTTGAACATTAAATGAAAAATATCCTTTCCCATTCCTGAAAGTTTCAGCATTGTGACCTCCTGTCGTTTTAACACTAAAACACCTTTCTATAGGATTCCTTGTCCTGATCTGGTTCTCATGGAAAAGTAGTTCTGCTGGAAGCACAGGATATATCAGAGGAGATATTAAGTAGTCTCTTACACCCTAGCCACTATCACCAACAAGTAGAGCATTACCAAAGGTACCATTTTCAAACCTTGCTCTTAATCTGGAGTTATTGAATATTGTAGAATCATGAGCAGATCCTGGCTAACGACAAACAATGTCTTGAATAACAAGATCAGATCTACAAACGGTTTGAACATTAAATGAAAAATATCCTTTCCGATTCCTGAAAATTTCAACATTGTGACCTCCTGTCGTTTTAACACTAAAACACCTTTCTATAGGATTCCTTGTCCTTATCTGGCTCTCATTGAGAAGTAGTTCTGCTGGAAGCACAGGATATATCAGTGGAGAGATTAAGTAGTCTCTTACACCCTAGCCACTATCACCAACAAGTAGAGCATTACCAAAGGTACCATTTTCAAACCTTGCTCTTAATCTGGAGTTATTGAATATTGTAGAATCATGAGCAGATCCTGGCTAACGACAAACAATGTCTTGAATAACAAGATCAGATCTACAAACGGTTTAAACATTAAATGAAAAATATCCTTTCCGATTCCTGAAAATTTCAACATTGTGACCTCCTGTCGTTTTAACACTAAAACACCTTTCTATAGGATTCCTTGTCCTTATCTGGCTCTCATTGAGAAGTAGTTCTGCTGGAAGCACAGGATATATCAGTGGAGAGATTAAGTAGTCTCTTACACCCTAGCCACTATCACCAACAAGTAGAGCATTACCAAAGGTATCATTTTCAAACCTTGCTCTTAATCTGGAGTTATTGAATATTGTAGAATCATGAGCAGATCCTGGCTAACGACAAACAATGTCTTGAATAACAAGATCAGATCTACAAACGGTTTAAACATTAAATGAAAAATATCCTTTCCGATTCCTGAAAATTTCAACATTGTGACCTCCTGTCGTTTTAACACTAAAACACCTTTCTATAGGATTCCTTGTCCTTATCTGGCTCTCATTGAGAAGTAGTTCTGCTGGAAGCACAGGATATATCAGTGGAGAGATTAAGTAGTCTCTTACACCCTAGCCACTATCACCAACAAGTAGAGCATTACCAAAGGTACCATTTTCAAACCTTGCTCTTAATCTGGAGTTATTGAATATTGTAGAATCATGAGCAGATCCTGGCTAACGACAAACGATGTCTTGAATAACAAGATCAGGTCTACAAATGGCTTGAACGTTAAATGAAAAATATCCTTTCCGATTCCTGAAAATTTCAGCATTGTGACCTCCTGTCGTTTTAACACTGAAACACCTTTCTATAGGATTCCTTGTCCTGATCTGGTTCTCATGGAAAAGTAGTTCTGCTGGAAGCACAGGATATATCAGAGGAGAGATTAAGTAGTCTCTTACACCCTAGCCACTATCACCAACAAGTAGAGCATTACCAAAGGTACCATTTTCAAACCTTGCTCTTAATCTGGAGTTATTGAATATTGTAGAATCATGAGCAGATCCTGGCTAACGACAAACAATGTCTTGAATAACAAGATCAGGTCTACAAACGGCTTGAACGTTAAATGAAAAATATCCTTTCCGATTCCTGAAAATTTCAGCATTGTGACCTCCTGTCGTTTTAACACTAAAACACCTTTCTATAGGATTCCTTGTCCTTATCTGGCTCTCATTGAGAAGTAGTTCTGCTGGAAGCACAGGATATATCAGAGGAGAGATTAAGTAGTCTCTTACACCCTAGCCACTATCACCAACAAGTAGAGCATTACCAAAGGTACCATTTTCAAACCTTGCTCTTAATCTGGAGTTATTGAATATTGTAGAATCATGAGCAGATCCTGGCTAACGACAAACGATGTCTTGAATAACAAGATCAGGTCTACAAACGGCTTGAACGTTAAATGAAAAATATCCTTTCCGATTCCTGAAAATTTCAGCATTGTGACCTCCTGTCGTTTTAACACTAAAACACCTTTCTATAGGATTCCTTGTCCTGATCTGGTTCTCATGGAAAAGTAGTTCTGCTGGAAGCACAGGATATATCAGAGGAGATATTAAGTAGTCTCTTACACCCTAGCCACTATCACCAACAAGTAGAGCATTACCAAAGGTACCATTTTCAAACCTTCCTCTTAATCTGGAGTTATTGAATATTGTAGAATCATGAGCAGATCCTGGCTAACGACAAACAATGTCTTGAATAACAAGATCAGGTCTACAAATGGCTTGAACATTAAATGAAAAATATCCTTTCCGATTCCTGAAAATTTCAGCATTGTGACCTCCTTTCGTTTTAACACTAAAACACCTTTCTATAGGATTCCTTGTCCTGATCTGGTTCTCATGGAAAAGTAGTTCTGCTGGAAGCACAGGATATATCAGAGGAGAGATTAAGTAGTCTCTTACACCCTAGCCACTATCACCAACAAGTAGAGCATTACCAAAAGTACCATTTTCAATCCTTGATCTTAATCTGGAGTTATTGAATATTGTAGAATCATGAGCAGATCCTGGCTAACGACAAACGATGTCTTGAATAACAAGATCAGGTCTACAACCAGCTTGAACGTTAAATGAAAAATATCCTTTCCGATTCCTGAAAATTTCAGCATTGTGACCTCCTGTCGTTTTAACACTAAAACACCTTTCTATAGGATTCCTTGTCCTGATCTGGTTCTCATGGAAAAGTAGTTCTGCTGGAAGCACAGGATATATCAGTGGAGAGATTAAGTAGTCTCTTACACCCTAGCCACTATCACCAACAAGTAGAGCATTACCAAAGGTACCATTTTCAAACCTTGCTCTGAATTTGGAGTTATTGAATATTGTAGAATCATGAGCAGATCCTGGGTAACGACAAACGATGTCTTGAATAACAAGATCAGGTCTACAAACGGCTTGAACATTAAATGAAAAATATCCTTTCCGATTCCTGAAAATTTCAGCATTGTGACCTCCTGTCGTTTTAACACTAAAACACCTTTCTATAGGATTCCTTGTCCTGATCTGGTTCTCATGGAAAAGTAGTTCTGCTGGAAGCACAGGATATATCAGAGGAGAGATTAAGTAGTCTCTTACACCCTAGCCACTATCACCAACAAGTAGAGCATTACCAAAGGTACCATTTTCAAACCTTCCTCTTAATCTGGAGTTATTGAATATTGTAGAATCATGAGCAGATCCTGGCTAACGACAAACGATGTCTTGAATAACAAGATCAGGTCTACAAACGGCTTGAACATTAAATGAAAAATATCCTTTCCGATTCCTGAAAATTTCAGCATCGTGACCTCCTGGAGACTGTATTCTAATGTGTGTACAGTCTATAGCGCCAATATACCGAGGAAATGGGCTGATGGCATAGAACTGCTGCTTACCAATTTCAAGTTCATCTTGAGTTTCAGGCATTTTGATCAACTCTTTGTGCAGCCTTGCAGTGCTAGATACAACCTTATATGGCTGTAGATTTATCAATATCTGCAAAGTCCTCAGCACAACTTGCAAAAAAAATAGATCCTGTTGCCAATCATCTCAATGTCACTAGCATTCTCTCTTCATCACTCAATGATGTGGTTCTAGAAAATAATGTAATATTGTGAACTGTAGGTATGAAAAATTTTTCAACTTACTCTTTTTGGGTGCAGGAAATCGTTTCTCTAATTTTGTCCACGATCATCACAACACTTTCTTTAGATAGTCTAAATTGAGCAGCAAACTCTCCATTGTTCCATTTTACAACATGGCTTTTTCTTATTCTAAAATTTCTTGGAGCCCTTGGAAATACTACCAATTCAATTAGCTTCATAAAGTCTTCATCATCAGTTAATTCCAGATCTTTTAAATTATCTCTCTGAATACTCATATTATATCTAAACAATTTATTCATCCAACCCAGAATTCTAGAGACGGCAACTGTATAACTCCACAAAATATATTTGATTGTGATTATCCCCACTCTATAAACAAATGTCAATACATCAAACTACACAAAACGCCAATAAAGGTCGATACAACGACTTATCACGGTATAACCAGTTAGCCATAATCAACTGGTAACCAACTGCGATACAACCCGCCCTAAGTCAAACGGGGTCGGTATGTTCTACAAGATTTAACCAACCGTTCTGATTTGCAATTTTACAGAAAACTGTAATAATACTTACTTGATAAATTATTCTTTTTAAAAAATAGTAATTTGAAATTACAAATCGACCTGTTGCTGGATTTTTTCATATTTTTGTTTATTTATCTAATCAAAGATTACAAAAAAATGTAATCTTTGATTTAATAATGAATTTATGTGTTGCATTATTATATTTTTGTTATGGAATTTGTTAATAACTGGATTTATTCGATAATTTTATATTTCTGGTCAAATGTACATTTTTATCATTTTAAAGACATAAAAAACCCGAAACAAAAATTAAAACTTTTAGTCTCGAACGCATCCTATTAGAAGCATCATTAAAAATATAAATATTTGTGTAAATTTTATGAAAATAAAAACCAGTTAGATGGAACGTTACATTTCCAGGAAAATGGTCGTATTCCCGAACATAAAACAAAATAAGGGCAACGACCTATATATGAACGGAGGATAAAGAAAACGACAAAGCCGATATTTTCGGTACCCCTTCCTTTTGTGTCTTTTTAAATAAAATATTTATAGCTTGTGTCAAGGCTGGTGATGCACACACAACCACATACAGGGTGTTTCTAAACTCATACGAAAAAATTCAGGAAGTAATTGTCCGTATAAAATTATGATGGGAATTTCTCAAACAACCCCCTTCCGAGATATCACACCTAAAAGGTGCTGAGTAAAATTGAGTTTTTATTTTTTTTCTCAAATTTAAGTAAAGATGGAAACTTGCAATTACTAACCACCGTATCTTTTCAACATTCCTGTTACGTTATAAGGGGGTGAAATTATCAACCCTTACTTTATTTAATATAGAAATGGGATTTGTGAAATAAAATTCCATTTTTATCGACTCTGTTAGGAACAAATTTTGTCTTTAATTTAGGGTTGCGCGATACACTAGAAAGTATCGATACGGATCGGAACGTAAAGTATCGATACAGTAGAATATCGGATATTAATTTATCGATACTCGAAGTATCGATAGATTAACGATCCGAGATTTTCCTAATTTTGACGTTTTTTCGGTAAAAATCACCTTTTTGGGGGGGTGGAAATAGACATTATTGCGATTTCCGGCCAAAGTTGAGATTCTAGAGAAAAAAATTAATGATAAAAGTTGTAGATCTTGAGAAAATCTATAACCTTTTCATTGGTGACTTTTCCACATAACTTCAAAATTAGCTCGAAAAACGCAAAAAACTGCACATTTTTCGTTTTTTATTTTTGGTTTCGTTAAAAAATGTTCGATTTTGATGAAAATTTAGTAGAAGGTAGCTTCGATAGTCACAAACCATGAAAAAACATTTCAAATTAAAATATTGGAAATTTTTCGAGTTATGATGTTTTTTCGGTAAAATATAGTTTTTTAGGGGGGCTGGAAAAAGACATTATTGCGATTTCCGGCCAAAGTTGAGTTCCTAGAATAAAAAGTTGATTATAAAAGTTGTAAATCTTGAGAAAATCTACAACTCTTTAATTGGTGACTTTTTCACATAACTTCAAAATTAGCTCGAAAAACGCAAAAAACTGCATTTTTCGTTTTTTATTTTTGGTTTCGTTAAAAAATGTTCGATTTTGATGAAAATTTAGTAGAAGGTAGCTTTGATAGTCACAAACCATGAAAAAAAATTTCAAATTAAAACATTGGAAATTTTTGGAGTTATTACGTTTTTTCGGTAAAAAACACTTTTTTGGGGGCTGGAAAAAGACATTATTGCGATTTCCGGCCAAAGTTGAGTTCCTAGAATAAAAAGTTGATTATAAAAGTTGTAGATCTTGAGAAAATCTACAACTCTTTAATTAGTGACTTTTTCACATAACTTCAAAATTAGCTCGAAAAACGCAAAAAACTGCATTTTTCGTTTTTTATTTTTGGTTTCGTTGAAAAATGTTCGATTTTGATGAAAATTTAGTAGAAGGAAGCTTTGATAGTCACAAACCATGAAAAAAAATTTCAAATTGAAATATTGGAAATTTTTCGAGTTATGACGTTTTTTCGGTAAAAAATAGTTTTTTAGGGGGGGCTGGAAAAAGTCATTATTGCGATTTCCGGCCAAAGTTGAGTTCCTAGAATAAAAAGTTGATTATAAAAGTTGTAGGTCTTGAGAAAATCTACAACTTTTTAATTGGTGACTTTTTCACATAACTTCAAAATTAGCTCGAAAAACGCAAAAAAATGCATTTTTCGTTTTTTATTTTTGGTTTCGTTAAAAAATGTTCGATTTTGATGAAAATTTAGTAGAAGGTAGCTTCGATAGTTACAAACCATGAAAAAACATTTCAAATTAAAATATTGGAAATTTTTCGAGTTATGATGTTTTTTCGGTAAAATATAGTTTTTTAGGGGGGCTGGAAAAAGACATTATTGCGATTTCCGGCCAAAGTTGAGTTCCTAGAATAAAAAGTTGATTATAAAAGTTGTAAATCTTGAGAAAATCTACAACTCTTTAATGGTGACTTTTTCACATAACTTCAAAATTAGCTCGAAAAACGCAAAAAACTGCATTTTTCGTTTTTTATTTTTGGTTTCGTTAAAAAATGTTCGATTTTGATGAAAATTTAGTAGAAGGTAGCTTTGATAGTCACAAACCATGAAAAAAAATTTCAAATTGAAATATTGGAAATTTTTCGAGTTATAACGTTTTTTCGGAAAAACCCTTTTTTGGGGGCGGAAAAAGACATTGCGATTTCCGGCCAAAGTTGAGTTCCTAGAATAAAAAATTGATTATAAAAGTTGTAGATCTTGAGAAAATCTACAACTTTTTAATTGGTGACTTTTTCACATAACCTCAAAATTAGCTCGAAAAACGCAAAAAACTGCATTTTTCGTTTTTTATTTTTGGTTTCGTTGAAAAATGTTCGATTTTGATGAAAATTTAGTAGAAGGAAGCTTTGATAGTCACAAACCATGAAAAAAAATTTCAAATTGAAATATTGGAAATTTTTCGAGTTATGACGTTTTTTCGGTAAAAAATAGTTTTTTAGGGGGGGCTGGAAAAAGTCATTATTGCGATTTCCGGCCAAAGTTGAGTTCCTAGAATAAAAAGTTGATTATAAAAGTTGTAGGTCTTGAGAAAATCTACAACTTTTTAATTGGTGACTTTTTCACATAACTTCAAAATTAGCTCGAAAAACGCAAAAAAATGCATTTTTCGTTTTTTATTTTTGGTTTCGTTAAAAAATGTTCGATTTTGATGAAAATTTAGTAGAAGGTAGCTTCGATAGTCACAAACCATGAAAAAACATTTCAAATTAAAATATTGGAAATTTTTCGAGTTATGATGTTTTTTCGGTAAAATATAGTTTTTTAGGGGGGCTGGAAAAAGACATTATTGCGATTTCCGGCCAAAGTTGAGTTCCTAGAATAAAAAGTTGATTATAAAAGTTGTAAATCTTGAGAAAATCTACAACTCTTTAATTGGTGACTTTTTCACATAACTTCAAAATTAGCTCGAAAAACGCAAAAAACTGCATTTTTCGTTTTTTATTTTTGGTTTCGTTAAAAAATGTTCGATTTTGATGAAAATTTAGTAGAAGGTAGCTTTGATAGTCACAAACCATGAAAAAAAATTTCAAATTGAAATATTGGAAATTTTTCGAGTTATAACGTTTTTTCGGAAAAACCCTTTTTTGGGGGCGGAAAAAGACATTGCGATTTCCGGCCAAAGTTGAGTTCCTAGAATAAAAAATTGATTATAAAAGTTGTAGATCTTGAGAAAATCTACAACTTTTTAATTGGTGACTTTTTCACATAACCTCAAAATTAGCTCGAAAAACGCAAAAAACCGCATTTTTCGTGTTTTATCTTCAGTTTCGTTAAAAAATGCACGATATCATTTCACAACGTGATTAAAAAATCACGATATCGCTCATCACTATAGATAACGCCACTTGCCGCTACCACTAAAAATCCCGTATCGCAAGGTATCGATACACTACAAGTTTATCGATACTTGGAATGCATCGAAAAGCATAGTATCGACACAAAATATCGAGTATCGGAAGTAAAAGTATCGATACACTGGAATATCGGATAGTATCGCGCATCCCTACTTTAATTGTGTATGGTCAAATCAAAGTGCTTTCGGGAATTTGTCCTATTTGTATGATATTGCAGTTTTTTATTAAGTATTTTTTTTTGAAAAAAAATTGCCACAAAAACCAATGACCGACATCAAATTTTTAAGGAAAACCATTTATCGACATCCCATATATGGACAGTTTTTCTTACTAAATATAACAAAATAAAGCCAGGACAGAAGGAAACAATAAACATTTATTTTTGACAAAAAACATAAAAAATACGCTCTAAGCTTCATATATATCCACTGGTAGAGGGAACGAATAATTTTGTCTTTCTCCTGTTCCATGAACATGAATTTTAAACAAATTTGAATTATCCGGCTCGAAGGACCAAAAAATGGTTGGTAATTCAGAATTCTGGATGAAGTACGATTTGCTACTGATTCGAATCATATTCTCCTAGACGCATGACAATTAATATGTTAATAAATTAGTTGGCCTCTACCAGATAGACAACATTAATGCCAAAACATACTTAGATTCGTACTTCAAACATTTAAAAAGCGTTACAATCTAAACTTATTAACGAGCCCTGGTATTTTCTGTTAACAAATACATCCTATACATTTTTTTTTGCCGTTTGAGTGGATTTATTTATACAGATGAAAGGATGGCGAAGGTGATTGTAACCATTTCAGGTAAGAAGGAAGATCTTTTTTTTAAGGTCACGAAACAGTTAGAAATATCTTTCTGACGTAAATTTAAAAAAAATGTTTGTGCATATGTATAATGGCTTGTCTTAGAATAAAATGTTATCTGATATAAAGACATTATTAAATAATACGGAATGTCTCGTCCATTTCATTCGAAGATCTAACAGTTTTGATAGTTTGAAATGGTTTTACCGGGTCTGTACAAAATCAAACATTTTTTCAAATATAAATGTTAATACTAATACTTATATAATTTATTTACGAAGCGAAAAATTTTTACGACAATTATTTAAACATTTTTTTCAGTTTACAATAAAGAAGGAAGATCAAGAACA
Source organism: Lochmaea crataegi (assembly GCA_947563755.1). Lineage (NCBI taxonomy): Eukaryota > Metazoa > Arthropoda > Insecta > Coleoptera > Chrysomelidae > Lochmaea > Lochmaea crataegi. The sequence continues at coordinate 11,750,882 of OX387426.1, forward strand.
TTTTGTTAATTAACTATTGCCTAAGTATTGATCTGGACAGCTGGATTCAGAACCACTCTAAGAAAACCAACCCCTTCTCCTTCCAAAATTTGTTTGTTATGTGCGAGGTGTGTGCGAAGCGCGAACTGCGATTTAGTATTGAATAATTATTTGAACGTCGCTACATATTGAAACAATATGCTTACGTCTATATCTATAGCTTTGGCATTTTGTTGCGTCTCTTCTTTTTAGTATTGGTGTTATCCATCCTTCCCTCCATTCCGCAAACATATTTTCTGTTTCCCATATTATCTATTACGATCTATACGATCAGGACCTGGAGTTTTTTTGCTTTAGTTGATTAATTACTGCTTGGCAAACGAAGAAAAACCCCTGAAATGCGCAGAAGATGAACAGAGAACTCAGCTGTGTAAAGGATAACAATATATGAGCTCTCTGCATTCTCTAGGTAGTGGGGCTGGCTTTAGGGACGTTAAAAAATAATCGATTATTATTTCCTATAATCGATTTTTAGTTATCGATTTTTATAGTAATATCGATTTTTTGTTAATCGATTTTATAAATTACGTGTTTAAATCGATTTTCGGAAACGGCTCGTATTATTTTTGACAATTATTGACCATTTTGACTGTTTTTCAAATTAGTGACCATTTTTCCAAATTTTTGATAATTTTTGACCATTTCTCAAAATGATGACACCTTTTAACCATTTTTGACAGTTTTTGACAATAATTGTCCATTTTTAACAGTTTTTAACAATTTTTAACCATTTTTGATAGTTTTCGACCATTTTTCAAAATTTTAGACCATTTTTCAAAATTATTGACCATTTTTGATAATTATTGACAATTATGGACCATTTTTCCAAATTTTTGACCATTTTTGACCATATTTCAAAAATTTTGACAATTGTTCAAAAACTAACAATTTTTGACAATTATCAACTATTTTTAAAAATTTTGACAATTTTTAACAATAATTGTTCATTTTTGACAGTTTTTGACAATTTTTTACCATTTTTGATAGTTTTTGACAATTATTCAAAATTTTAGACCATTTTCCAAAATTATTGACCATTTTTGATAATTGTTGACAATTATCGACCATTTTTCCAAATTTTTTTACCATTTCTGACAATTATTGACCATTTTTGACCATGTTCCAAAAATTTTGACAATTTTTCGAAAACTAACAATTTTTGACAATTATCAACTATTTTTCAAAATTTTGACAATTTTTAACAATAATTGTCCATTTTGTGACAGTGTTTGATAGTTTTTGACAATTATAAACCATTTTTGACAATTTTTGAAAATGTTCGACAATTTTTCAAAATTATTTTGAAGTTTTTGATAATTATCGACAATTTTTGACAATTATCGACCATTTTTCAAAATTTTGACAATTATCGACCATTTTTCAAAATTTTAACAATTATTGACAAAAATTGTCCATTTTCAACAGTTTTTGACAATTGACAATTTTCGAGAATTATTTACCATTTTTGACCATATTTCAAAATTTTTGACAATTTTCATATACTTTTATTTGATTTTTTATCTGATAAATTTATGAATGAATCTCTTAGGTTTATTATCGGAATATGAAAAGCATGTACTTTTTAAAATAATACAAAAAAAATCGATTTTTTCGCAGAAATCGATTTATTTTTTATTAAAGTCGATTTTTGACAATTATTCAAAATTTTAGACCATTTTCCAAAATTATTGACCATTTTTGATAATTGTTGACAATTATCGACCATTTTTCAAAATTTTAACAATTATTGACAGTTTTTGATAAAAATTGTCCATTTTCAAAAGTTTTTGACAATAATTGACAATTTTCGAGTATTATTTACCATTTTTGACCATATTTCAAAATTTTTGACAATTTTCATATACTTTTATTTGATTTTTTATCTGATAAATTGTTTATGAATGAATCTCTTAGGTTTATTATCGGAATATGAAAAGCATGTACTTTTTAAAATAATACAAAAAAAATCGATTTTTTCGCAGAAATCGATTTATTTTGTATTAAAGTCGATTTTTGACAAATCGATTAATTTTGAATCAAACTAACCATTTTTGATCATATTTCAAAATTTTTGACAATTTTCATATACTTTTATTTGATTTTTTATCTGATAAATTTATGAATGAATCTCTTAGGTTTATTATCGGAATATGAAAAGCATGTAATTTTTGAAAATCGATTTTTTCGCAGAAATCGATTTATTTTGTATTAAAGTCGATTTTTGACAAATCGATTAATTTTGAATCAAACTAACAATTTTTGACAATTATCAACTATTTTTCAAAATTTTGACAATTTTTAACAATAATTGTACATTTTTGACAGTTTTTGACAATTTTTGACCATTTTTGATAGTTTTTGACAATTATTGGCCATTTTTGACAATTATTCAAAATTTTAGACCATTTTCCAAAATTATTGACCATTTTTGATAATTGTTGACAATTATCGACCATTTTTCCAAATTTTTGACCATTATTGACCAATTATTGACCATTTTTGACAATTAATTTAAAGTTTTTGACAATTATCGACAGTTTTTGACAATTATCGACCATTTTTCAAAATTTTAACAATTATTGACAGTTTTTGATAAAAATTGTCCATTTTTAACAGTTTTTGACAATAATTGACAATTTTCGAGAATTATTTACCATTTTTGATCATATTTCAAAATTTTTGACAATTTTCATATACTTTTATTTGATTTTTTATCTGATAAATTTATGAATGAATCTCTTAGGTTTATTATCGGAATATGAAAAGCATGTACTTTTTAAAATAATACAAAAAAAATCGATTTTTTCGCAGAAATCGATTTATTTTTTATTAAAGTCGATTTTTGACAAATCGATTAATTTTGAATCAAACTAACAATTTTTGACAATTATCAACTATTTTTCAAAATTTTGACAATTTTTAACAATTATTGTACATTTTTGACAATTTTGGACCATTTTTGACAATTATTGGCCATTTTTGACAATTATTCAAAATTTTAGACCATTTTCCAAAATTATTGACCATTTTTGATAATTGTTGACAATTATCGACCATTTTTGCAAATTTTTGACCATTTTTGACCATGTTCCAAAAATTTTGACTATTTTTCGAAAACTAACAATTTTTGACAATTATCAACTATTTTTCAAAATTATGACAATTTTTAACAATAATTATCCATTTTTGGCAGTGTTTGATAGTTTTTGACAATTATTAACCATTTTTGACAATTTTTCAAAATTATTTTAAAGTTTTTGACAATTATCGACCATTTTTGACAATTATTTTCAAGTTTTTGACAATTATCGACAATTTTTGACAATTATCGACCATTTTTAAAAATTTTAACAATTATTGACAATTTTTGACAGTTTTTGACAAAAAATTGTCCATTTTCAACAGTTTTTGATTTCCTTGAATTCTTCATAAGTTGGCGATTCTTCTACGTCTTCTTCACCACTCTCGGTTTTATCTTCTATATTTTCCTCCTTATTTTTAAACATCTCTTCAAAGTACTGAGCCTGTTGAATTACAATCATAAATGATGGAGTTATAGTTCCGGGAGGTCAAACATTTTATTGGAAATTTCCTCCTCTTGAACAATCTTTTTTTTTATTCGTTAAATGTTAATACTTTTCGAGATATTGGCAAAAAAACGAAATTTTTTCATCTTTATTTGTTTATAAATTTTGAAATTTTTAGTCCACAACTATAAGTTACTACTGGTTACAAATGCATTTTTCCAAGTAGGCGTTTTTTTAACGCTATCCTATACTCGATTATTCAATTTTTTTTTTTTTGAGGGAAGTGACCATGGATGAAACCTTGAGAGTTGATGAAATGTATTCGTTTTAAAAATAGCATGTCAATAATTAGTGTGGCAAAATACACCGTTCGGATTGTTCATTTAGATTTCTATTTTAAAGGTCTAGTTCATAGATTCCATTGACAATATTATTAGACATTTTTCGTAATCCTTGTCGACGCCGAATATATTTGTATTCAGCAGTAAATAGAGGTATACATTTGTATACAGGGTAATATTTTAGTGTTACTATAGAAATTATTTAAAAAAAAAATGAGGATACTCCTTAGTTAAGAGAGATATTTTTAATCCCATTGGCCATTGGCGTGCATATAAATCTTACAAATTATTAGATCCCCGCGATAGTTAATCTCGAATGTCGTTTCAATTAGTCTCCAAAATGCCTAATAAACCATATTTATAAAACTTACTGGTCGTCCAGCAAATAATTATAATAAAATAAAATACTGCTCTTTACATCTAAACACAACACAAGTTACGGCGCCAATGGTGGGAATAATTAATGCCGTATATCATTCTAACGACATAGTGGACCGCATAAATAACTAAATGCAACTGGGTCACTTTAGTTCTTTTTTTGTTTTAGCACTGATGATAGCATGTTGCCGGCTCTTCAAAATTTTCCTAAGTATAGTAATATCAACGGATATAGACGCTTATAGAAGGGAAGGTTTTATGGGGGGTCAATTGAGGGGCTGACTAGCAGATGCTTTATTTCTGTTAGGCAGCCATCATATGGCTTCACCGTCGCTGATTAAAAAAAACGGTGAGCGGTCGTCGGACCGCCGACAGAAGCTTGCTTCTGATGCACAATAGAATGATCATTTTTGACCATTTTTTCAAAATTTTTGACTATTTTTTCAAATTTTAACAATTATTGACCATTTTTGACAATTATTGACCAATTTTGACAGTTTTGACAATTATTGATAATTTTTGACAATTTTTCAAAAATTTTGACCATTTTTGACAATTTTTGTGCATTTTTACAGGTTCTTACAATTATTGACCATTTTTAACAATTTTTCAAAAATTTGATAATTTTTAACATTTATTGGCCATTTTTGACAGTTTTTTTATAATTATTGACTAATTTTGACAATTTTTGACAATTATTGACCAATTTTGACAGTTTTGACAATTATTGATCATTTTTGACAGTTTTTCAAAAATTTTGACCGTTTTAGACCATTTTAACAATTAATTATTGACCATTTTTGACAATTTTTGAGCATTTTTGACAGGTTCTGACAACAATTATTGACCATTTTTCAAAAATTTTCACAATTTTTAACAATAATTATTGACCATTTTTGACAGTTTTTTATAATTACTGACCATTTTTTACAGTTTCTGACAATTTTTGACCATTTTTGACTATTTTTCAAAAATTTTGACACTTTTCAACAATTATTGACCATTTTTGACTTTTTTTATAATTATTGACAAATTTTTTCAAAATTTTAACAATTTTTTACCATTTTTCAAAATTTTAACAATTTTTTACCATTTTTCAAAATTTTAACAATTATTGACTATTTTTTAAAATATTTGACAGATTCTGACAATTATTGACCATTTTTGACAATTTTTAACAATTATTGGCCATTTTTGACAGTCTTTTTTAATTATTGACCATTTTTTCAAAATTTTGACAATTTTTGTTAATTTTTGACCATTTTTCCAAATTTTAACAATTATTGATCATTTTTGACAATTATTGACCAATTTTGACAGTTTTGACAATTATTGATAATTTTTGACAATTTTTCAAAAATTTTGACCATTTTTGGGCATTTTTACAGGTTCTTACAATTATTGACCATTTTTAACAATTTTTCAAAAATTTTGATAATTTTTAACATTTATTGACCTTTTTTGACAGTTTTTTTATAATTATTGACCAATTTTGACATTTTTTTTATAATTATTGACCAATTTTGACAATTTTTGACAATTATTGACCAATTTTGACAGTTTTGACAATTATTGATCATTTTTGACAGTTTTTCAAAAATTTTGACCGTTTTAGACCATTTTAACAATTAATTATTGACCATTTTTGACAATTTTTGAGCATTTTGACAGGTTCTGACAACAATTATTGACCATTTTTCAAAAATTTTCACAATTTTTAACAATAATTATTGACCATTTTTGACAGTTTTTTATAATTACTGATCATTTTTTACAGTTTCTGACAATTATTGACCATTTTTGGCTATTTTTCAAAAATTTTGATCATTTTCAACAATTATTGACCATTTTTGACTTTTTTTTATAATTATTGACAAATTTTTTTAAAATTTTAACAATTTTTTACCATTTTTGACAATTTTCAACAATTATTGACCATTTTTGACTTTTTTTATAATTATTGACAAATTTTTTCAAAATTTTAAGAATTTT